>CM038675.1:838320381-838882367 GCA_021605145.1 Aegilops bicornis
AACCAAGCAAATAACTCTTGTAACATAAAACAATTTCTAACAGTACCAAAATCGTGTGAATTTGGCCTTATCAGAAAGTTTAGGTCAAGAGCTTTGATTTGCAAAAAGAATCAACTAAATCGGAGTTATAAAACTCAAATTAAGATATAAAAAATTGAATATAAATCTGAACAAAATTCGAAATTTGAAAATTTCAAAAGGTTGATGTGACAGGTTCAGTGGATAGGTGAAAACAAGACGAAGATAGAGGCGCTGGTTTCATCTAATTTGAATAAACGAGTGTAAAGTTATGGCTATTTGAAAAATCAGGGCCAAGCTGTTTTACGGAAGAAAAATAAGCTATGAAAAAAAATACAAAGAAATATACCTTTCTTTATAAGGTAGAGAAAAGACAACTTCGGAGAGGGAAGAAGTCGCGCCGGAGAGGAGAAAAATATTTTCTTTATGGAATCTAGTCAAACCATAATATTGATTTAATCCGAATCAGATGATTTTTGGAGGCTCTATGGGTCTATATTTATTGGTGGAAAAGAGGCTTAAGGGTCAAAGACTATGCAATGTGGGACTAAATGTAGACGAAAAGAAAAGAAAAGGAGAGGCGCCTTGGATGGGCCTAAAGGCCTTAGGCGGTTCGGCCGGCCGCGCGCAAAGCATTTCTTTTTTTGCTATTGAAAAGAAAGAAAAAAAAAACTATGGAAAAAAATATGGGGAGGAATAGGGCCGACTGGGCCTGGCCCATGTAGGAGAGAAACAAATAAAATAAAATGATGGGGCGTCAGATGCCACTATGCAGCGCACGTGAGCCACAAATAATTAGGGGCCGCATGTACAATTTTTTTTTAAAAAGAAACAGAAAGAAAACCGAATAAAGAAAACATAAAGTATAATATTATATAGGCATATTATATATCTAAATTTTTAGAAAAAGATTTTCTACAAGCGGAACATTTTCCTAGAGTTAAATAAAATACACACAAATTCAAATAAAACAAAGAGTGCTTCTACTCTAGTAAAATCCAGTAAATATCATTTTAAAAATACCAAAATTAATTCAAATTTATTTATCTCTAATTTTCTGATGTAGGGAATCATGTTACCCTATTTTCCATATATTTTATTTTTGGAGAAAATTAATTTGAATAAAACTCAAATAACTCCAAATTGAAAATAAATTCAAAAGAACTTTGAATTTAATTCTTTGAAACTCCCAACTCATATTTCATATGTTTTGAAGAAGTCATTTTTTCTTCGCTCGTGAAAATCATTGAGTTGCATAAAGTTCCTGGGTTAGAAATATTTTCCAAATGAAATTCAAATATTTTCAACACCCCTTGTCATTTAAATAAATGGAAGAAGTCATGTCATCTTCTGTCCAGGGTTTTGTGGTGAAAAGAATTTGAATTCACGATGATCATAAAATGCAAAATGAAAGTTTAGGAAAGTCCTTTTATTCCCTCTCATTTAACTTTCAAAAAGTTTCGAATTTCACTCAATCAATCACACAACAATCAAGCAACAATCAAATCTATCTATTTATTATAACATTTCAAATTTTAGAATTTTGGGATGTTACAAACCTACCACCCTTAAAATGAATCTCGTCCTCGAGATTCGGAGAGGCTAGAAAGAAATAGGTTAGGTTTGGGGTCTTCTCAAAAATCCATCGATCGTCTCCGGGGGTCTCGGGTGCTACCACCCTTAGAAGCTTGGTTACGGTTCCATCAAAACTCATATACGCCATCCTTACTGTTGACAGTGTCGGTCTTCTCAGATCGTAAGGATAATTCCTTCTCTGGGCTCTTCCGGTAGTGGGATAACCTTTTCCTCAATTCTTTTGTCCTTTACTCTTGGTAAGGTTATTCCGAGACTGGGTCTTCTTAGCTGACGGGTCTGGCGCCAATACTAATCAGCTATCGATATCTCATGGTGGTTAACAATTTATGGTTTCTCCTGCAGAAAACGGGTCTGGGTTGAACCTCACCATATAACCTACGGTTGGCAAAAGCTGCCTTGTACAAGGGGAAAAATTCTTATACCATTCTAAGGTTTAAACAGGGTTTTGATAAATGCGTCTCTCTACTATAGGTAAGTCACTCAGATTTACCATCCCATATAGCAAGGCGGACAATAAGAGTAAGTCGGTATGGTGATCAATCCGTCCCGCACCCAACTCATTACCTTGTACATGGTTTAGCGAATCTCGCATTCTAACACTCGGTCATCCTCACAAGCATTGCATAATTTCTCTTGTCGACGAACCAAGTTCGGATAAATCCATTGATTCTGCAAGCCAAACAAACATCTATCGTTCCTTAACAACTCTAAGGTTTTGCGTTACTCCTATAAATTCGTCTGTGGGTAAGGTCGTAATCTCTTCCAGGGTTTTTCCTTCAGCAAGAGTGTGCTTGATTCTTGACAGGTCCTGGGGCCTGTGGGTTATGGCCCATCTCATCACTTGTAAAACCTTGGAATCATCCTCTGGGCAACTGATCGTTTTTCCAACATTCAACTTCCATCTTCCTAGCATACTCAAAATCCATCAAATTGTAATGTCTTCAGCTTCCTTCTGTTGTATCACACTAAGACGTGATTACTCAAACTCATCAAGGAGTTACATTGATCCATATTTCCAACATCATACCTCCTTTATATCCAATAGTAATTCATCTCTTCATCCTCGTGGGATGTCCCACATACCGAGATAAAAACTTATACTTATGAAGTCCATAAACCACTTCGTGGAACATCATTATCATTTCCAGGGTCAATCAACCTTACAGAGGAATATTGGCCATCTCTGCATGGCACTTCTTCAACTGGGAAACGTGAAACACATCATGAACTCCTGACAGTCCTTCGGGTGATTCCAACTTGTTGGCCACTTCTCTCATATGCTCCAAAACTCAGTATGGTCCTACAAATCTCGGGGCTAACTTTCCCTTAACTCCAAATCATTTAACTCCTAGCAGAGGGGACACACGAAAACATGCTCTGTCTCCAATTTCATAGACTACCTCCTTGCGTTTTTGAGTCTGCATAACTCTTCTGCCTGGACTGAGCTACCTTCAGTCTATCTCGAATCAACTTAACCTTCTCTTCTGACTCTTTGATCAAATCTGGTCCAAACAACTGACGGTCTCCAACTTCATCCCACATCAATGGTGTCTGGCTCCTTCTCCCATACAAAGCTCCAAAAGGGGCCATCTTCAAACTGGCTTGGTAACTGTTGTTGTATGCGAACTCCGCGTAAGGTAGATTATCATCCCTACTAGATCCATAATCTAGCGCACACGCTCTCAACATGTCCTCCAGAATCTGATTGACTCTCTCTCGATCTATCCATCTGTCTGCGGATGAAAGGCTGTACTGAGCTCTAGCCTAGTACCCAAAGTCTGGTGCAGCCGATTCCAAAATTTTGAGGTAAACTGTGTTCCTCTATCTGATACGATGGTCCTCGGAACTCCATGCAGACATACGATCCTGGTCATATATATCTTGGCCAACTTCTCTCTTGTATAGGTGGTTTTCACTGGGATAAAGTGAGCCACTTTGGTCAAGCGAATCAACTACTACCCAGATATAGTCATATCCCGTTCGGGTTCTGGGAAATCCGGTAATGAAATCCATGCCACGCTTATCCCCACTTCCATTCGGGTATCGGCATAGGCTGTAGTAATCATCTCGGCCACGATGCTCGCTTTTACTCTCTCTGGCATACATCACCTACAACTACATACTCCGCAATATCCGTCTTCATACCATTCCACCAGAAACACTTCTTCAAATCCAAATACATCTTGGTGTTTCCAGGGCGAATCGAGTATGGTGAGTCATGAGCCTCCTGAAGTATTTACTTCCCGATCTTTGCATTATTGGGAACATATACACGGTCCTAGAACCATAAGGTGTCATGCTCATCCTTACGAAAACATTTGGCCCTTCCTTTGCTCATCTTCTCTTTTATCTCGGCAATCTCTTTGTCATCCTTCTGAGCTTCTCGAATCTTTCCCACTAATGTTGACTGAACTTCCACAGTTGCAACAAAATCTTTGGGAACAATCTCCAACCAAAGTTCCCTGAGATCCTCGGCTAACTCCTTTGGAAATCCTCCGCTTATGAGGGTATTCGTCCTTGTTTTCTTTATGGTTGTGTCCTATTTCTCCACAAAGCTTGTATGCACATGGTTTCTTCATATCCTTTCCATAAGGCCTCAACTTACGGGACACGGGGACGAGATCTTTCAGAGTCAACTTAAATTCTTCCCAAGTGGTTACTCTTTGCCATCCATTGATGGTTTGGTACATCCTCCACCAAGTACCAAAGAACTCTTACAAAGCACTGAAGAGCATGCTGGGTTATATCCTTTCTGGCTTTAGGGTTATCCTCCATGTTCTGAATCCATCGGTCCGTATCCAATTGACTCATCGGTCCAGAAAATTACAAGCTCATCTCCATTCATCCTCTATTGGGTCCAATGGGTTTTGGAGTGGGATAAGAGAGAGAGAGAGAGAGAGAGAGAGAGAGAGAGAGAGGGATGCACACAATACAAACAATGGTTTTTGAAAATACAGATTTTATTGTGGCTGTCGGAAAAACAAATAACAAATGACAGCTCACAAATGTCGCATCTAACGTAGGTATATAACATGCGTTGGGTCTTCTAAGGTCAATAAATCTTCCAGGTTGCCAAATTCTTCCAGTCTTGTTCATGTCTCCGATGAGCTTCTTCCGATCATGCTTGTCCTTCTTAGGTTCCTCTGTCAGTTCTATCATTCCATAGTTGATATTTCCTGTCTTGGGGCTTTCTTGACAAAACTTTGAGTTCTTATGCTCCATGTTCTGGTCTTTCTCCGATACACCTTGATCTCGGGTACCGACAGCTTCCACAATCTGCCAAGTTCCATAAGGGGTGCGTTCTTAGGTCATACAAATCTGGAAATTCTTCAAAGCCTTCAAATTCTCCTAGTCTTCGGAGTCTTCAACCGTTGTAGTTTCCATCATTGTAATGCATGGTAAAAATCCTCTTCATTCCAAAGTAGTAGTTGTCCGATATCTTGTACTCCTTGGTGTGGTCTCATCAGCCGAATCTTCATGTGGTCAAAAGGGGGAAAGGGTATAGTCTCACTAAAGGGAATATTTGAATAAGCTCAGTAGAGAAGAGAGGTAAGAGATCCTTTTTTTGAAAAGAAAGTTGTAGAGGAAATCTTTCCTATGGGCTTGCCAGTTTCTAGGGTCACGTCCTACAGTCAACATGTGCTCTCATACCATCTTGTAGCAACCCGACCTCAGACGGTCAAGTCTACGTGGCTTAAGTGTCATCCTCGGATGCGTATCTTTGACACACACAGTACTCGAGGATTTATAACAGAGGTAAATCACATGTATAAAATAACGTAAAATACTATTACCTCAATCCAAATAGCGGAAGTAACAAGGTTGTGGATTCCCATCAACACCAACGGCAAAGTTGAGTGTAGAAATCGTAACCCTAACGTATCACTTACTCGTCAGATGATTCACCGCAACATGAGACGTTGCAGCCATTAAAGGGTCAAGACATTGAATGTACTGGCAAATTCACACCATAGGATAATGATGAATAATAACTATCACTACATGCATATTTGGCTGGTGGAAAAGCTCTATGGTTATAATGTTTTTGCGAAAAGCCAATTTTTCCCTACTGCAAAGGAATAGATTTTAATTTAACTATCATGGTGGTTGAAACATTGAGAAGGTATAACCCCAACTCAATCCCAATTAAAGTAGTTAACAACCCAACAATATTAATTAAGAGTGATGAGATACATGTGATAACTCAAGTACTTGATACTCAGAATTGTCCATAACCGGGGACACGGCTAACCATGATTAGATTGTACACTCTGCAGAGGTTTGCGCACTTTTCCCCACAAGAATCGATCACCTCCGTTGATTTCTCGCACTGCATGTGTTTGAGAAGCGGATGACCGAGACACAGTCTTTCAGAAACATTAACTCTCTACTCAGGGTAGACCATACCAAACCTACAAAACCCACTACCTGCAGATCTACCTCTTCAAGAGCTTCACGAAACTTACTCAACTATGCTAGAGCCCATAATAGCTTGTGGCTGCACACGGAAGTTTCTAGCATGAGTCATCTCATTTCCCTTTGAGTATTGGTGGCGGTCCATAGGAAGATCACACGGGTACCCCGGGATTTCCAAAAAAACAGACAACACTGGGTTCACCAGGTGCCTCAATCCACCCAGATGTGTATTAAAGTTGCCACCTTAAGTTGAACCATTAATTAACAATCTCACATCTGTCATGGATTCACTCAAACCCAACCACGTTTACGAGCATAGCATAGAAGTATAAGCAAAGCGCAGAAGTAACTCCCAAGGGTTTGATATAACAGGGCAATAGGTTCTACCTCAACAACTACTTCCCAATACCCACATGTTATCAATCCTACTCATGCAACGTTTGAGGGTGAAACTAATGCATAAAAACTGGGTATGAAAGGGATATGATCAAAATGTGAACTTGCCTGCAATGTTGATGAAGATGATTCGCACTCAAAACTCTTGATAGTTCTACTCGTCACACTCCGGTCAATCTATCGTAAGCAATCAATAGTAACCACACATAAGCAATCACTCAAAAGATCGGGAAGAATGAAGAAGACGATTCAGAAAACATCAAAACAAAGCAAATAACTCTTGTAACATAAAACAATTTCTAACAGTACCAAAATTGTGTGAATTTGGCCTTATCAGAAAGTTTAGGTCAAGAGCTTTGATTTGCAAAAAGAATCAACTAAATCGGAGTTATAAAACTCAAGTTAAGATCAAAAAGAAATTGAATATAAATCTGAACAAAATCCGAAATTTGAAAATTTCAAAAGGTTGATGTGACAGGTTCAGTGGATAGGTGAAAACAAGACGAAGCTATAGGCGCTGGTTTCATCTAATTTGAATAAACGAGTGAAAAGTTATGGCTATTTGAAAAATCAGGGCCAAGCTGTTTTACGGAAAAAAAATAAGTTATAGAAAAAAATACAAAGAAACATACCTTTATAAGGTAGAGAAAAGACAACTTCGGAGAAGGAAGAAGTCGCGCCGGAGAGGAGAAAAATATTTTTCTTTAAGGAATCTAGTCAAACCAAAATATTGATTTAACCTAAATCGGATGATTTTTGGAGGCTCTATGGGTCTATATTTATTGGTGGAAAAAGAGGTTTAGGGGTCAAAGACTAGATAATGTGGGACTAAACGTAGACGAAAAAAGAAAAGGAGAGGCGCCTTGCATGGCCTAAAGGCCTTAGGCGGTTCGGCCGGCCGCGCGCAAAGCATTTCTTTTTTTGCTATTGAAAAGAAAGAAAAAAAACTATGGAAAAAAAATATGGGGAGGAATAGGGCCGGCTGGGCCTGGCCCATGTAGGAGAGAAACAAATAAAATAAAATGATGGGGCGTCAGATGCCACTATACAGCGCACGTGAGCGACAAATAATTAAGGGCCGCATGTACAATTGTTTTTTTTAAGAAACAGAAGGAAAACCGAATAAAGAAAAACTAAAGTATAATATTATATAGGCATATTAGATATCAGAATTTTCAGTAAAATATTTTTTACAAGCTGAACATTTTTCTGGAGTTAAATAAAATACACACAAATTCACATAAAACAAAGAGTGCTTCTACTCTAGTAAAGTCCAGTAAAAACCATTTTGAAAATACCAAAATTAATTCAAATTTATTTCTCTCCAATTTTCTGATGTAGGGAATCATGTTACCCTATTTTCCATATATTTTACTTTTGGAGAAAACTAATTTGAATAAAACTCAAATAACTCCAAATTGAAAATAAATTCAAAAGAACTTTGAATTTAATTCTTTGAAACTCCCAACTCATATTTCATATGTTTTGAAGAAGTCATTTTATCTTCGCTCGTGAAAATCATTGAGTTGCATAAAGTTCCTGGGTTAGAAAATTTTCCAAATGAAATTTAAATATTTTGAACACCCCTTGTCATTTAAATAAATAGAAGAAGTCATGTCATCTTCTCTCCAGGGTTTTGTGGTGAAAAGAATTTGAATTCACGGAGATCATAAAATGCAAAATGAAAGTTTGGGAAAGTCCTTTTATTCCCTCTCATTTAACTTTCAAAAAGTTTCGAATTTCACTCAATCAATCACACAACAATCAAGCAACAATCAAATCTATCTATTTATTATAACATTCCAAAATTTAGAATTTTGGGATGTTACAGCGCCGCTGCTAAGATTCTGTGTATAAGGTTTTCCCTAGTAGTGAATATGGACTTGGATGGATCTGGTCGGATTCGACTTAGCCGGATACGAGTCGAGATAAGGTCCGAGTCGGACAGACCCAACAATGAGACACAATGATATGTCATCTTTGAGTCTCTAGTACAGCATATGTTCTATGTCCTAAGACTGAGCTGGCGCACGTACTCGAGATGGTGACAGACCTGCTTTGGGCCAACCAAATGCTACTTCGTAACTAGGTAGTTACAGAGGTCGGTTTCGGGCTTGTACAAACCCATGCTACGAGACATGGTCGAGCAAGATGAGATTTTCCCCTCCGATCAAGAGAGATATACTCTGGGCCTCTCATGTGATCGGACCAAGGTAAGCATGGCCATGCGACAGAGATTATGAGATAATCCGGGTTGTGGTCGGTATCACTGGAACGAGAAAGAGGGTCGGGCTATCACAAGGATGACAGACTCGCCTTGAGCCCGACAACATATATCATGTGTCAAAAGGAACATAATTGTGATGTACAAGTTCGCCTAACCAGCTTCATCGGACACTTGGAGTCGGCACGCTTTGCTGGAGGCCGCTACCGACTAGCCGAGCCGGATGTGATCTGACTCTTGCGACCAAGTGAACGAGAACCTAAAGGGTCGCACGCTTAAGAGAAGGAACCCGTGAGGCCCGGTCCGACTCCACGAGTCAGAAGTGATCTTACCCGGACTCGTATCCAGGTTGAACAGACTTTGGGCATAATCTTCATGATAGAGAGTCTCTCATTTTGTCACTTTCATATACTAGTGGGAATTTTTCATTATAGAACTTGGCTTGTATATTCCAACAACGGGCCTCCTCAAGTGCCCTAGGTCTTCATGAGCAAGCAAGTTGGATGCACACCCACTTAGTTTCTTTTGTTGATCTTTCATACATTTATAGCTCTAGTGCATCTGTTGCATGGCAATCCCTACTCCTTGCATTAACATCAATCCATGGATTATACGCACTCTCACCCTTCCATCATTGCTAGCCTCTTCGGTACCGAGCATTGCCCTTTCTCATATTGAGAGTTGGCGCAAACTTCGCCGGTGCATCCAAACCCCATGATATGATACGCTCTTTCACACATAAACCTCCTTATATCTTCCTCAAAACAGCCACCATACCTACCTATTATGGCATTTCCATAGCCATTCCGAGATATATTGCCATGCAACTTTCCACCATTCCGTTCATCATGACATATCCATCATTGTCATATTTCTTAGCATGATCATGTAGTTGACATAGTATTTGTGGCAAAGCCACCGTTCATAATTCCTTCATACATGTCACTCTTGGTTCATTGCATATCCCGGTACACTGCCGGAATCATTCATATAGAGTCATACTTTGTTCTAGTATCGAGTTGTAATCATTGAGTTGTAAATAAATAGAAGTGGGATGATCATCATTTTCTAGAGCATTGTCCCAAGTGAGGAATAAAAAAAGAGAAAGGCCATAAAGAAAAGAGAAGGCCCAAAAAGAGAGAAAAGAGAAGGGACAATGTTACTATCCTTTGCCACACTTGTGCTTCAAAGTAGCACCATAATCTTCATGATAGAGAGTCTCTCATTTTGTCACTTTCATATACTAGTGGGAATTTTTCATTATAGAACTTGGCTTGTATATTCCAACAACGGGCCTCCTCAAGTGCCCTAGGTCTTCATGAGCAAGCAAGTTGGATGCACACCCACTTAGTTTCTTTTGTTGATCTTTCATACATTTATAGCTCTAGTGCATCTGTTGCATGGCAATCCCTACTCCTTGCATTAACATCAATTGATGGGCATCTCCGTAGCTCATTGATTAGCCTCGTTGATGTGAGACTTTCTCCTTTTTGTCTTCTCCACATAACCCCCATCATCATATTCTATTCCACCCATAGTGCTATGTCCATGGCTCGCGCTCATATATTGCGTGAAAGTTTATAGGTTTGAGATTACTAAAGTATGAAACAATTGCTTGGCTTGTCATCCGGGTTGTGCATGATGAGAGCATTCTTGTGTGTGAAAATGGAGCATGACTAAACTATATGATTTTGTAGGGATGAACTTTCTTTGGCCATGTTATTTTGAGAATACATAATTGCTTAGTTAGTATGCTTGAAGTATTATTATTTTTATGTCAATATGAACTTTTATCTTGAATCTTTCGGATCTGAATATTCATACCGAAATTAAGAAGAATTACATTGAAATTATGCCAAGTAGCACTCCGCATAAAAAATTCTGTTTTTATCATTTACCTACTCGAGGACGAGCAGGAATTAAGCTTTGGGATGCCTGATACGTCTCCAACGTATCTATAATTTTTGATTGCTCCATGCTATATTATCTACTGTTTTGGTCAATATTGGGCTTTATTATCCACTTTTTCATTATTTTTGGGACTAACTGATTAACCGGAGGCCCAGGCCAGAATTGCTATTTTTTTGCCTATTTCAGAGTTTCGAAGAAACGGAATATCAAACGGACTCCAAACGGAATGAAACCTTCGGGAACGTGATTTTCTCACCGAACATGATCCAAGAGACTTGGACCCTAAGTCAAGGAAGCTTAGAGGAGGGCACGAGGTAGGGGGGCGCGCTCTCCCCCCCAGGTGCGCCCTCCACCCTCGTGGTCCCCCTGTTGTCCACCGACGTACTCCTTCTTCCTATATATACCTACGTACCCCCAAACGATCAGATACGGAGCCAAAAACCTAATTCCACCGCCGCAACCTTCTATACCCACGAGATCCCATCTTGGGGCCTGTTAGGAGCTCACGGAGGGGGCATCCACCATGGAGGGCTTCTACATCATCACCATAGCCCCTCTGATGAAGTGTGAGTAGTTTACTTCAGACCTTCGGGTCCATAATTAGTAGCTAGATGGCTTCCTCTCTCTTTTTGGATCTCAATACAATGTTCTCCCCCTCTCTCATGGAGATCTATTCGATGTAATCTTCTTTTTGCGATGTGTTTGTTGAGATCGATGAATTGTGGGTTTATGATCAAGATTATCTATGAGCAATATTTGAATCTTCTCTGAATTCTTTTATGTATGATTGGTTATCTTTGCAAGTCTCTTCGAATTATCAGTTTGGTTTGGCCTACTAGATTGGTTTTTCTTACAATGGGATAAGTGTTTAGCTTTGGATTCAATCTTGCGGTGTCCTTTCCCAGTGACAGTAGGGGCAGCAAGGCACGTATTGTATTGTTGCCATCGAGGATAACAAGATGGGGTTTTTATCATATTGCATGAATTTATCCCTCTACATCATGTCATCTTGCTTAAGGCGTTACTCTGTTTTCTTGAACTTAATACTCTAGATGCATGCTGGATAGCGGTCGATGAGTGGAGTAATAGTAGTAGATGCAGGCAGGAGTCGGTCTACTTGTCTCGGACGTGATGCCTATATACATGATCATACCTAGATACTCTCATAACTATGCTCAATTATGTCAATTGCTTAACAGTAATCCGTTCACCCACCGTCAAATACTTATGCTCATGAGAGAAGCCACTAGTGAAACCTATGGCCCCCGGGTCTATCTTCATCATATTAATCTTCCAACACTTTATTATTTACTTTGCTTTTATTTTACTTTGCATCTTTATCACAAAAATACCAAAAATATTATCTATCATATCTATCAAATCTCACTCTCGTAAGTGACCGAGAAGGGATTGACAACCCCTTGTCGAGTTGGTTGCGAGGAGTTATTTGTTTTGTGCAGTCTGAGGGACTGTGGTAGCCTCCTACTGGATTGATACGTTGGTTCTCAAAAACTGAGGGAAATACTTACGCTACTTTGCTGCATCATCCTTTCCTCTGCAAGGAAATCCAACGCAGTGGTCAAGAGGTAGCAATCCCATCCAAGAAATGAGGCATCTGTGGCACCCCGGCTCAGAGTAACCGGTTTACCCTGCATTGCCAGCCCAGAGACCGTGTCTTCTGGCAACACACAACATCTTGGTATAGAGAGCAACCGCTTTATTGATGCTAGCGGATCATAGTTCATATTACAACAGGTGGCGAGGCCAAGCGGCACACACGGTGCGGCTGAACAATATGTACATTATTTAGTGAACATAAAGGGGCTTCGATCATAACAACTACGCGGCAGCGGAAAGACGTCGTAGCGGAACTCCATAGCACAGGGACACCGATTGGACATGATCTAGACTCGGACATCACTCCTTTCCAACGAGACTTTCCTGAATGCTGGCATGACACGCCAGGTCAGTACATTGAATGTACTTGCAAGCTCACAACAAACATAAACATAATGACAAGCAATATCATCATATTTAACCAATTGCTTTACTAATGCAACATCATATCGTACATGCAGTGATCATGATCTTGTGCTATAAGTCCCTCGGACTTGCTTACCAAACGGTGATCGCTCTCGGATCACAAACGGACCAACCTCGTGGTCTTTGCTCGGGTTACCTCGTAACCAAACGGTGATCTTACCGAGATCACAAACGGACCAACAACTTGGTCTCCATCAACACAATGTTTTCTCAAACATCATCTTCTCAACGGTGCAAAGTTCATATCTTAGTGTGCAAAATTAAACGTTGACCCATGGTGTGACCTACTTTCGAGCGTGTCCGTAATCGGGGACTCGGCTATCGATAGATTTAATACACTCTGCAGAGGTAGCGCACTGTACCCACACCACGGAACTCATGGTTTCGCACTCCCATTCGGGTGGACCAACGGCGTTCCGACGAAACCCCTCCATTGCCATGACACTCTCCCGGCCACTCCGACTCACTCCCCACTGGGCTAGTATTGGGTGGCCCCGTGTCCACCAAAGACACCAACGGCCACCGTCGTGGCAAAACATAAACGGCCCCAAACGGGGACAAGGTACCATAACAACAACAACGGGCACAAAAGGTTATGTCTGCTTACCGGGCCAGGGTACCGCATACCCATAACCTTCCCTCGCTGGAGGCACCGACCAGAGGCATGACAACGGACCAAATAAAGGCCTTCCCATAAAGGCAAATGTGGTTGCACTGGGAAAACTCGATTCAGTGGCACCATGACCCGATCAACGATATTATCAAGTTGAGTTATTATTAGGTTCAACTTAAGGTGAACGTAACCGGTGTCATGATATGCCATGAAAATGCATCACAAACATATGCATCATATATCAAAGGAAATAACTGGGTCAACCATATCCACACTAAGCATAGACATCAACAGCTCATAACACCCCTCTGGTTATGATTTATCATCACTTTAAACATAATCTTTTCTTAGCAAAGTTATCATTTATCTCATTTAAGAAAATAATTCAAAAATAATTACTTATATCCATAACCATATTACTTCTTCATAACAAATATTACTTCTAGTTACTTAACCAACTAAATTAGCTTCAAACTTCTGTAAACTAAGCATATCAACTCAAACAAGCAACCAACAGAATATAAATATTATTCTAGTGATTTAAATGCATGGATTAAACCATTAATTCAAGTTGAAAAATCACAAATATTTTAATGGCACCATGAAAATGTTGTCGTGGCTTGCCTTAGTGCAGATGAGGTTCACAATCCTCCTGGTGATCCTCAAGACAAGCTTCACTTTCTAAAAACAATTATAAACACAAAAAGAAAACTTCAAGAACCCTACTGAAATTCACCAGAAAATCTAGACAGCAGAGAAAAATCTCATTTTTGGTGAGCTGCTAGATTTCTTCATAAAGAACATAATGCAAAAAAATCAATTCATTTGGACTTATGGTTAAAAAGTTTTGGCTGTTTGAAGCTCTCTAGATAAAATTGAATTTTGAATTTAAATAAACAGAACTGGGGGGTGACGCCGAAGGTGTAAACCTCATGGGCGCCACCACTCATACCGCTTCGGGCACGTACAGAGTGGCTGACTAGCGGGCCCCGCTAGTCAGGTGAGAGGGAGGGGGAGAGGGAAACAGAGGGCGGCGAGGCTCCGTTGGAGCACACGCCGGCGAGGAGGGCTCCTTGGCCAGAACTGGAGGGAGGGATCGAAAGAGGAGACGGAGGTGCACCTGCCCATACCCGTAGGTTAGCTAGGGGTGGTTGGACTGTGTCGGAAACGGCCTCTCTAGCGGCGAAAGAAAGCAGAGGTCGCCGGAGTTGGAGACGACGGCGACTAGAGGCAGCACCAGGGGCTCCAACCGGGCGAAACGGCACCACGAGGCACGGCGGAGGCCCTGGATGGGTGGCCCGGGCCTGGGAGGGGCCGGAGCTGCGGAGACGACCCGAGGGGATCGCCGGCGAGCTCGAGCTCGGGGACGGCGGCCCGCGGCCTGCCCGGCAGACTCTGACTTTCTCTGAGTTTGTAGAGTGTGGGTGAGGAGTGGATGATGCTCGAGGAGGCTGGGGAGGGCTCTATTTATAGCCGAGCAATGAGAGGGGCTCGGGCTCCGCCGTAGGACACCTGGACACGGCGCCCGGCGACGAACATCGTCAGTGAGCGAGGGGGAAGGCGACGCAGCTCACACGGACTGTGGGCGAGTGGAGACGAGCACAAGAGCGAGGGTGGTGGATTTAACACGGTCGTAAGCGCCTGTTGGGTTGGCCGGACCGCGCCTGTTTCGCATCATCGTGACCTCCAAAGATCGGCGAGCGCCAGGAGAGAGTTATGAGGGTCGGGACGATGATCGGGGCGAAGTTTGGCAAGGTTTGGCAGGCGGGGAAGCAATCAGACGAGCAACAGAGGCACGGGCGCGACGCAGAGCGCGTCGGCCGTATGCCAGCACGCCTGGACGATCACGCGAGCAACTCTGATCTCAGGCCGAGCTAAGCCTAAACTTCATGTCTGGCGTGTAGTCCGTGGTAGATTGAGAGGTTACCACACTTTGGTTTGAGCTCAGGCGCAGTAACATGGATTTCAACTTACTAGTAAGTTTCTGGACAGTAACTTTGAGAGCTTACTATGGTCAAAATACTGAGAGTTGGGAGCCGGGCTTTGGAGGTTAACAATCATCTACTAAGGTGATGATGCACAAGAAAATTCAGCCACAATTGAGCAAGTAAAATGGTAGTTGCTGCAGAAACTACCATTTTTGTCCAGAACAGAAAATATTTTTTGTAGCAAAAATATTCCAAAAAGTGATGAAATATTTTTGCTGAGGAAGGTGCCCTAGGGTTCAGAGAATATTTGGGAATTTTCTCAGATTTTTGTGGGCAAGAAAAATTGGGGTTGCTTTGGGACACAAGGGGCTAGTTAGGGTTTTAGAGAGAAAATGAATATTTTTCATTAGAGAAAAATATTCATAATATTGTTTTGAGATGGATCAGAGAAGAAATGATGGCTTAGGGAGAGAAATAAATCACTTGGGTGAAAGTCAAGGGGGTACCCAAGTGTTTAAGTCCATCTGAAGTGATTCAAAATTTCTAATTCAAATCCAAACCATCTGAAAATCAGGCAAAGAGAAGAGGGCAAGAACCAGGCTGTCACAAACCTCCCCCTCTTAGGATGAATCTCGTCCTCGAGATTCGGTTGCTTGGGAAAACCATTCTGGATAATGTTTCTTTAGAAATTCTTCTTGTTCCCTATTCGATTCTGCCTCTGTGTGATGCTCCCACTGAACTTTATAAAACTTCCTTGCTTTACTATGAGTGACCCTTTCCATCTGATCCAAAATTATGACCGGTCTCTCTTCATATGTTAAATCCTTTGCCAACTCTATTTCTGTCATAGCAGTCTTATTCTCAGGCGGCGATATGCGTCGCCTCAACTGTGAAACATGAAACACATTGTACACTTCCGACAATTCTGGGGGTAGTTTCAACTGATATGCAACAGTACCCACACTGGACATAACTGGGAATGGACCAATAAATCTGGGTGCCAACTTTCCACGAGTCTGGAATCTCTTGACTCCTTTCATAGGAGTGACTCGGAGGTATACGTGTTCTCCGGTTTCAAAACTGATCTGTCGGTGCTTTGCATCATAATAGCTCTTCTGTCAAGATTTGGCCAATGGCAATCTGTCTCGGATTTCCTTGACTTGCTTCTCAGCTTCCATCATGATATCTGTTCCGAAAATACGGCTATCTCCAGTTTGAGACCAATTTAAAGGAGTGCGGCACTTACGGCCATACAAAGCTTCATACGGTGACATCTTTAGACTGGTCTGGAAGCTGTTGTTGTATGAGAACTCGGCATACGGCAGGCAGTCTTCCCATTTAGGCCCTTGGGCCAAAGCGCAGGCTCGTAGCATATCTTCGAGTATTTGGTTTACCCGCTCAGTCTGTCCATCAGTCTGAGGATGATAAGCGGTACTATATTTTAGCGCTGTCCCCAAAGCTTGGTGGAGACGTGACCAGAAAGCGGAGGTAAAAAGTGACCCCTGGTCAGAAGTGATTGTTCGAGGCACTCCATGCAGACTGACTATTACGGATACATACAGTTGTGCGAGTTGATCGGCTCGATATGTGGTTCTGATAGGGATAAAGTGAGCCACCTTGGTTAAGGTGTCCATTATGACCCAAACTACATCGTTGCCCCGCTGAGTCTTAGGTAGCCCTGTGAAAAAATCCATGCAGACATCATCCCATATCCATCATGAAACTGGCAATGGTTAGAGAAGTCCGACTGGCTTCTGATGTTCTGCCTTCATCTTGTTGCATATGTCGCAACATGCCACAAAATAGGCAATGTCTTTCTTCATTCCATCCCACCAGAATATTTGCCAAAAGTCTTCAGACATTTTAGTACCTCCAAGGTGAATAGAATACGAAGATTCATGTGCTTTCGACAGGATTTTCTTCCTTAAACCCGCCTGACTGGGCATACAAATCCTTCCACGGAATCGGAGGGTACCATGTTGATCCTTAGAAAAGTCTGAAGTTTGTCCTGCTAACATACTCTTGGCACGTTTCTGCAGGACGGTGTCACCTGGCTGGGCCTTGCGGATCTCCTCCTAGAGTGTAGGTACAACTTCCATAATATTAGCAAGACCAGCATCAACTATATGACCATGTTGAGCTGAGAAATCTCCTCTTGAAGTTCAGGAGGCAATGATTCCATTATGGTATTCAGGCTGACAGGCTTTCGGCTGAGTGCATCGGCAACCGCGTTGGCCTTACCCGGGTGGTAATTTATTCCAAGATCATAGTCCTTGACTAACTCAAGCCATCTTTGTTGACGGAGATTTAAATCTGGCTGAGTAAATATATACTTGAGACTTTTGTGGTCGGTAAAATTTGGCACCTCTTCCCAGTGAGGTAGTGTCTCCAATATTTTAGAGCATGAACCACCGCGACCAATTCCAGATCATGAGTAGGAGAATTTCCCTCGTGGGGTTTTAGCTGTCGCGATGCATATGCTACCACCTTGCCGTCTTGCATAAGTACGCATCCAAGACCCTGTCTGGAGGCGTCACAGTACACATCAAAGCTGCGGTAGATGTCTGGAAGAGTCAACACAGGTGTTGTCGTCAGCCGGATTTTTAGCTCATTGAAACTTTTCTCACAGTCCTCAGTCCATTCAAACTTCTTATCTTTCTTGAGAAGCTCCGTCATGGGTTTAGCAATCTTGGAAAACCCTTCAATGAAACGACGGTTGTAGCCGGCTAATCCAAGAAAACTCCGGATTTGTGATACGGTTGTGGGTGCCATCCGATCGAGCACATCCTTTACTTTGCTCGGGTCCACGGCTATACCTTCTGTGGACAGCACATGTCCAAGAAATCCAACTCGCTTGAGCCAAAACTCGCATTTACCGAATTTGGCGTATAGCTGATGGTCACGAAGTCGTTGTAACACACCTCTGAGGTGTTCTTTGTGCTCTTCTTCACTTTTTGAGTATATAAGTATGTCATCTATGAATACCACCACGAATTTATTGAGGAAGTCCATGAATACTTTATTCATCATATGCATGAAGAAGGCAGGGGCATCGGTGAGACCAAAGGACATAACTGTATATTCATAAAGACCGTACCGAGTAGTGAATGCGGTCTCAGGAATATCTTCCTTTTTAATCTTGAGTTGATGATATCCTGTCCTTAAATCAATTTTGGAGAATACCTTGGCCCCACTGAGCTGATCAAACAAGACATCAATCCTGGGCAGTGGATATTTATTTTTGATGGTGACATAATTCAGCTGACGGTAATCCACACACATGCGGAGGCTGCCATCCTTCTTATCCACGAAGATAGCAGGTGATCCCCATGGTGAAGAGCTGGGACGGATATATCCTTTCTGGAGCATTTCATCAATCTGTTTCTTTAGCTCCACTAATTCTGATGAAGGCATCCGGTAATACTTCTTGTATAACGGTGCGGTTCCGGGCACAAGATCTATTGCAAACTCAAGCTCTTGATCGGGCGGCATGCCTGGCAGTTCTTCTGGAAATACATCAGGAAACTCACTGACCACAGGAATTAATTCCAACTCACCAGCCACAGCGGTGAAGACCATTTCTTTCTTGGGTATGCTCCTGCGAGCATAGAATTTGGTAGTCTGCCCCTCTTGACTGGTCAAAGTGACTTCTCGGGTCACGCAATTTATGCATACTTGATATTGGGTTAACCAATTCATTCCCAAAATAATGTCCAGCTTTACAGACTCAATGATTATCAAGGAAGTTGGAAACGGGCTCCTTGATATTGATTTCCAGATTACGGCAGACCAGATTGCTCCTGATCAAAGATCCCGGGGATTGTACCAGCATATTCTTGCCCAAAAGCGAACAAGGAAATTTGTTTTGGGCAACAAAACTCCGTGAGATAAAAGAGTGGGAAGCCCCGGAGTAAAATAAAATTACGACATGTATGTTATTAACAGAAAACATACCAATGAAGACTTTGGGGTTCTCTTGGGCTTCGTCTGCGGAGAGATGATGAACGTGCCCAGTGATGTTTTGCTGGGTAGGGTATTGATACGTCTCCAACGTATCTATAATTTTTGATTGCTCCATGCTATATTATCTACTGTTTTGGGAAATATTGGGCTTTATTTTCCACTTTTATATTACTTTTGGGACTAAACTATTAACCGGAGGCCCAGCCCAGATTTGCTGTTTTATGCCTATTTCAGTGTTTCGAAGAAAAGGAATACCAAACGGAGTCGAAACGAAACGAAATCAACTGGAGAAGTTATTTTTGGAAGGAAAGCCACCGGATAGACTTGGACTCTACGTCAGGAGATACGGGAGGTGCTCACGAGGGTGGGGGCGCGCCCACCCCCCTAGGGCACGCCCCTGCCTCATGGGGCCCCCGTAGCTCCACCGACGTACCCCCTGCACCCATATATACCTATGTATCGTAAAACTTCCAGAACATATATTAGATCGGGAGTTCCGCCGCTGCAAAACCTCCAGAGCCACAAAAAACCAATCAGGACCCTGTTCCGGCACCCTGCCGGAGGGGGGAACCCTCACCTGTGGCCATCTTCATCATCCCGACGCTCTCCATCACGAGGAGGGAGTAGTTCACCCTCGGGGCTGAGGGTATGTACCAGTAGCTATGTGTTTGACCTCTCTCTCTCCCGTGTTCTTGATTTGGCACGATCTTGATGTATAGCGAGCTTTGCTATTATAGTTGGATCTTATGTTTCTTCTCCCCCTCTACTCTCTTGTAATGAATTGAGTTTTCCCCTTGAAGTAATCTTATCAGATTGAGTCTTTAAAGATTTGAGAACACTTGATGTATGTCTTGCCGTGTGTATCTGTGGTGACAATGGGATACCACGTGCCACTTGATGTATGTTTTGGTGATCAACTTGCGGGTTCCGCCCATGAACCTATGCATAGGGGTTGGCACACGTTTTCGTCGTGATTCTCCGGTAGAAACTTTTGGGCACTCTTTGAGGTTCTATGTGTTGGTTGAATAGATGAATCTGAGATTGTGTGATGCTTATCGTATAATTATGCCCACGGATACTTGAGGTGACATTGGAGTATCTAGGTGACATTAGGGTTTTGGTTGATTTGTATCTTAAGGTGTTATTCTAGTACGAACTCTTTAATAGATCGATCCAAAAGAATAACTCTGAGGTGGTTTCGTACCCTACCATAATCTCTACGTTTGTTCTCCGCTATTAGTGGCTTTGGAGTGACTCTTTGTTGCATGTTGAGGGATAGTTATGTGCTCCAATTATGTTATTATTGTTGAGAGAACTTGCACTAGTGAAAGTATGAACCCTAGGCCTTGTTTCCTATCATTGCAATACCGTTTACGCTCACGTTTATCACTTGTTACCTTGCTGTTTTTATATTTTCAGATTACAAAAACCTTTATCTACCATCCATATTGCACTTGTATCACCAACTCTTCGCTGAACTAGTGCACCTATACAATTTACCATTGTATTGGGTGTGTTGGGGACACAAGAGACTCTTTGTTATTTGGTTGCAGGGTTGCTTGAGAGAGACCATCTTCATCCTACGCCTCCCACGGATTGATAAACCTTAGGTCATCCACTTGAGGGAAATTTTCTACTGTCCTACAAACCCGTGCACTTGCAGGCCCAACAACGTCTATAAGAAGAAGGTTGTGTAGTAGACATCAGGTATGACTCCATAAAGTTGACTTGTGGCCTGAATAGAGCTTTTTCCTTGCCGTTCTTGGGACACTGTCTGCCATAATGTCCGGTTTGCCCACAACTGAAGCAAGAATTGTTGTACTGGCACTCTTCTCGCACCGGGTTGGTCACGACATTCTTGACTTGTGTGGTGGTTTTGTTAACATTCTGCTGCAAATTGGGCTTGTACTCCACCTGAGTATGCTGCCAGGTACGAGCCTTTTGCACTGGCTGCACTTCCTTCCTTGGCTCGAACTTGCGCTTGTGATCGTTATTAGCAGGCCTATTGTCCGATATGAGCTTGTGCTCCCTTTCAGCAATGAAAGCCTTGTTTACCAGAGTTTGGAAATCTAGGAAATCAAACATACTGAGGGTACATTGGAGTTGCGGGTTTAATCCCCCAAGAAACCTGTCAATCTTTCTTTCTTCGGTGGCCACGTCATAAAGGGAGTAATGGGCCAAATGATTGAATGTTTGCAAATATTCACCCACAGACTGACCTCCTTGGAGGAGCGCGAGAAATTCACGCTGCTTAACCTTCATAATTCCAGTTGGAATGTGATATTTCCGGAACTGATCCTTGAATTTTGCCCAGGTGATTTCTTCATCGGCAGGCCACATGGCTTTTGCATTTTCCACCATATGGCGGCAGCGCCTTCAAGATAATGAGGTGCAAACGGTAGTTTATCATCTTCTTCAGTACGAGCAATCTCAAGCTTCCTCTCAATGGTTCGCAACCAATCGTCTACATCCAAGGGATCAATAACCTGACTGAAACTGGGAGGCTTGGTTCTTTGAAAATATGACAACTTGGAGTGATGACCATTCTGGTTTCCATTCTGTCCAATCACATCTTGCACACTCCTTAATATTTCAATCAGATCATTATTCCTCCTTTCCTCAAACATACACATAATGTGCTCGGTGGAGGGCGGATTTGGCGGTGGTGGAACGTTCGGCTCGGGGGAGTGTCCTGCCTGTCATGCGGAACGACGAACAGGAGCATCCTCATGAGCGTTGCTACTGCTGCCTCCCAGGGTCATCCTATTGTGGATTTTTTCCAAGACAACACAACCGAGATGAGAAACATCCAAAATAAATTGGGGAAAAGCCAACAACAAAGCCCGAGAGAAAGCGAAATAATGAAGAAAATACGACGAATAAAATAGAGTTCCAACATAATTATACATAGACTCATACATGAAAGATAAACAACATGCCAAGATCAACTACTCTCATACATGAAACGAAGCATCATGACTCGTACGACTACATCCGTACATCATCCTGACAATTGCGGATACTCAAACGCTCTAATACTCTGCTGGTGCTGCGGGGTCCTCTCCTGAAGAGGACTCGACGTTAACTGAAACCTCCGGGTTAAAGGTAACACGATGACGCTACCTCGAGGGCTCTCCCTCCGGGGCAGGTGCAGGGTGAAGCATCGGGGCTACGGGAGTAGTGAGAAGTGAAACCCACTCAGCAGGAGCACTGAGAGGATAACGTTCGAGGTGCCCGAGCTACTCGGAGGAGTAACCGGTGAAATAGGTGAACTAGAACTGGGTGGAATATAAGGGGTAAATCCCGTAGAGGATGGAGTAGTGAAATATCTAGTAGTGGCTAAAGCAGTACGAGCACGAGTCAGCTCTCGAGCCAGCTCGTGGATCATAAGGTAGCTAGCAGTGATATAACGAGAAAGGTGGCTAGCAACACTATCACACTTCGGATCAATGATAGGAAAACGGGCAGGACCATTGTTGTGCAGAGAGGGATAGTAGTGGAAACCTGGGTGGTTCTGCATCCGGACCTCGTTATAACGAAGCTCGACAAGGACCTCGAATGCAGCAAACTGGACGGCCTGGGAAGCGGTAGAAGCAAAACCGCTCCGAGAGGTACGAGTGTAAGTGCTGGAATCGGAACTGGTGTGCAGAGTAATCACCGCGTGATACTCATACACTGAGTCTGCCAGACGCTCCCGGTACACATGATAGACTGGGTCGTCACCGAGGGGGTACAACCGATGCCACATGTTACGAAGGAGATGCAGCGACGTGTACGACATCAACTGCAACTGGCACGGGTACGACACCAGAGCCATCTACACTCACACCCATTAGTAGGTTAGATAAAAATAAAACGAGTGCATACAATGCAACAACCAGCTACAAATGCTACCGGCACTCAACTTAAACTCGTAACTAACGTCCAGTTAACACGTCGTAGTCTAGCGTGGCCTATAGTCAGTGCGGCTCTGATGCCAAGCATTGTGTCACCCCGGCTCAGAGCAATCGGTTTATCCTGCATTGCCAGCCCAGAGACCGTGTCTTCTGGCAACACACAACATCTTGGTACAGAGAGCAACTGCTTTATTGATGCTAGCGGATCATAGTTCATATTACAATAGGTGGCGAGGCCAAGCGGCACACACGGTGCGGCTGAACAATATGTATGTTATTTAGTGAACATAAAGGCGCCTCGATCATAACAACTACGCGGCAGCGGAAAGACGTCGTAGCGGAACTCCATAGCACAGGGACACCGTTGTGGACATGATCTAGACTCGGACAGCACTCCTTTCCAACGAGATTTCCTGAAAGATGGCATGACACGCCAGGTCAGTACATTGAATGTACTTGAAAGCTCACAACAAACATAAACATAATGACAAGCAATATCATGATATTTAACCAATTGCTTTACTAATGCAACATCATATCATACATGTAGTGATCATGATCTTGTGATATAAGTCCCTCAGACTTGCTTACCAAATGGTGATCGCTCTCGGATCACAAACGGACACACCTCGTGGTTTTGATCGGGTTACCTCGTAACCAAATGGTGATCTTACCGAGATCACAAACGGACCAACAACTTGGTCTCCATCAACACAATGTTTTCTCAAACATCATCTTCTCAACGGTGCAAAGTTCATATCTTAGTGTGCAAAAGTAATTAAACGTTGACCGATGGTGTGACCTACTTTCGAGCGTGTCCGTAACTGGGGACTCGGCCATCGATAGATATAATACACTCTGCAGAGGTAGCGCACTGTACCCACACCACGGAACCCATGGCCTTGCACTCCCATTCGGGTGGACCAACGGCGTTCCGACGAAACCCCTCCATTTCCATGACACTCTCCCGGCCACTCCGACTCACTGCCCACTGGGCTAGTCCTGGGTGGCCCCGTGTCCACCAAAGACACCAACGGCCACCGTCGTGGCAAAACTTAAACGGTCCCAAACGGGGACAAGGTACCATAACAACAACAACGAGCACACAAGGTTATGTCTGCTTACCGGGCCATGGTACCGCATGCCCATAACCTTCCCTCGTTGGAGGCACCGACCAGAGGCATGACAACGGACCGAATAAAGGCCTTCCCATAAAGGCAAATGTGGTTGCCTTTGGGAAAACTCGATTCAGTGGAACCATGACCCGATCAACGATATGTTCAAGTTGAGTTATTATAAGGTTCAACTTAAGGTGAAAGTAACCGGTGTCATGATATGCCATGAAAATGCATCACAAACATATGCACCATATGTCAACGGAAATAACTGGGTCAACCATATCCACACTAAGCATAGACATCAACAGCTCATAACACCCCTCTGGTTATGATTTATCATCACTTTAAACATAATCTTTTCTTAGCAAAGTTATCATTTATCTCATTTAAGAAAATGATTGAAAAATAATTACTTATATCCATAACCATATTACTTCTTCATAACAAATATTACTTCTAGTTACTTAACCAACTAAATTAGCTTAAAACTTCTGTAAACTAAGCATATCAACTCAAACAAGCAACCAATAGAATATAAATATTATTCTAGTGATTTAAATGCATGGATTAAACCATTAATTCAAGTTGAAAATCACAAATATTGTAATGGCACCTTGAAAATGTTATTGTGGCTTGCCTTAGTGCAGATGAGGTTCACAATCCTCCTGGTGATCCTCAAGACAAGCTTCACTTTCTGAAAACAATTATAAACACAAAAAGAAAACATCAAGAACCCTTCTCAAATTCACAAGAAAATCTAGACAGCAGAGAAAAATCTCATTTTTGGCGAGCTGCTAGATTTCTTCATAAAGAACACAATGCAAAAAGAATCAATTTGTTTCGGCTGTTCGAAGCTCTCTGGATAAAATTGAATTTTGAATTTAAATAAACAGAACTGGGGGGTGACGTCGAAGTAAACAGAACTGGGGGGGGGGGGTGACGTCGAAGGCGTAAACCTCGCGGGCGCCACCACTCATACCGCTTCGGGTGCATACAGAGTGGATGACTAGCGGGCCCCGCTAGTCAGGGGAGAGGGAGGGGGAAAGGGAAACAGAGGGCGGCGAGGCTCTGCTGGAGCACACGCCTTGAGGAGGCTCCTTGGCGAAGGCTGGAGGGAGGGATCGAAAGAGGAGACGGAGGCGCACCTGCCCGTACCCGTAGGTTAGTTAGGGGTTGTTGGACGGTGTCGGAAACGGCCTCTCCAGCGGCGACAGAAAGCAGAGGTCGCCGGAGTTGGAGACGACGGCGACTAGAGGCAGCACCAGGGGCTCCAACCGGGCGGAACGGCACCACCGAGGCACGGCGGAGGCCCTGGAAGGGTGGCCCGAGCCTGGGAGGGGCTGGAGCTGCGGAGACGACCCGAGGGGATCGCCGGCGAGCTCGAGCTCGGGGACGGCGGCCCGCGGCCAGCCCGTCCGGGCTACGGCTTTCTACGAGTTTGTGGAGTGTGGGTGAGGATTGGATGATGCTCGAGGAGGCTGGGGAGGGCTCTATTTATAGCCGAGCGATGAGAGGGGCTTGGGCTCCGCTGGAGGACACCTGGACACGGAGCCCGACGACGAACAGCTTCAGTGAGCGAGGGGGAAGGCGACGCAGCTCACGCGGGCACTACAAGCGAGCGGAGACGAGCACATGAGCGAGGGGGTGGCGACGAACACAGTGCGCAGCGCACTATTAGGTTGGCCGGACCGCGCCCGTGCTCGCTGCGGTGAGCTCCGGCGTCGGCGAGCACCAGGAGAGAGTTATGAGGGTCGGGACGATGATTGGGGCGAAGTTTGGCAAGGTTTGGCAGGCGGGGAAGCAATCACACGAGCAACAGAGGCGCGGGCTCGATGGAGAGTGCGTCGGCCGTACGCCAGCACACCTGGACGAATGCGGTCACCGCGTGAACTCTGACCTCAGGCTGAGCTAAGCCTAAACTTCATGTCTGGCGTGTAGTCCGTGGTAGATTGAGAGGTTACCACACTTTGGTTTGAGCTCAGGCGCAGTAACATGGATTTCAACTTCCTGGTAAGTTTCTGGACAGTAACTTTGAGAGCTTACTGTGGTCAAAATACTGAGAGTTGGGAGCTGGGCTTTGGAGGTTAGCAATCATCTACTAAGGTGATGATGCACAAGAAAATTCAGCCACAATTGAGCGAGTAAAATTGTAGTTGCTGTAGAAACTACCATTTGTGTCCAGAACATAAAATATTTTCTGTAGCAAAAATATTCCAAAAAGTGATGAAATATTTTTGCTCAGGAAGGTGCCCTAGGGTTCAAAGAATATTTGGGAATTTTCTCAGATTTTTGTGGGCAAGAAAAATTGGGGTTGCTTTGGGACACAACGAGCTAGTTAGGGTTTTAGAGAGAAAATGAATATTTTTCATTAGAGAAAAATATTCATAATATTGTTTTGAGATGGATCAAAGAAGAAATGATGGCTTAGGGAGAGAAATAAGTCACTTGGGTGAAAGTCAAGGGGGTACCCAAGTGTTTAAGTCCATCTGAAGTGATTCAAAATTTCAAATTCAAATCCAAACCAATTGAAAATTAGGCAAAGAGAAGAGGGCAAAAACCAGGCTCTCACAGCATCTGAAGTTATGTTGAAATTTGTTTATCCTTGGAACTACCTGAGATTGCTATGAATATTGTACTTATGGGCTGTTGGGGAATTTGATCAATTAGAAATGATAAGATCTTCAGACAAGCGGCCCCACACATCCCTATGCGGTTCTTCTATTTGGAGGAGAGATTGAGAGCAACTCTTATTAGAGACAAACAGGCGAAGGCACAAAAACTCTAGTCCTTGATAGACAACAATTTGTAATTTACTCATGTTTCCTAAAACTAGTATTGGTTGATTGCCCACTCTTGTAATTTGTCTTTACACATTTAGTTAAGGAGCTTAAAAAAGAAGATTCCGGTGGTAGCAAGTCGCCGTCCACTCCACGGACACGGGTCTCCTACGGCAACGAGCTTGCCGTGGCTGAGAGGTCCACGGAGCAGATGGCTCGCGACATCGGCGGTGCGGCGTGGCCGCAACTGACCCGAACCAACTACATCGACTGGGCCGTCGTCATGCAGGTCATGATGGAGGGACAATATCTCTGGGACGCCGTCCAAACGGGCACCACCGAGCGCAGCAAGGATAGTTTGGCGCTCGAAGCGATCCTGCGCGGAGTGCCGCCGGAGATGGGACCCACGCTCGCCACCAAGGCAACGGCGAAGGAGGCGTGGGACTCTCTGAAGACGATGCGGCTTGGAGTGGCACGAGTGCGGGAGGCCAAACTCATGACCTTGGCCAGGCAGTATGGCGACTTCAAGTTCGCCGACGGCGAATCGGTGGACGAGTTTGCCATGCGCCTCACGATGATGGCAGCGCAGATGGCGCAATTAGGTGAGACAATTCCTGAAAAATGAATCGTTCGCAAATTCCTGTCAGTAGTGCCCAAGCAGTTCTCGCAAATCACCCTGTCAATCAAGACTCTGGTGGATCTCGATACACTCTCCGTCGAGAAGCTCTCTAGAAGGCTCTAGGCGACGGAGGAACGCCATGAGCTGCAGCAGGCCACTGATGGGATGGGGCGGCTGCTTATGACAGAGGAGCAGTGGATCGCCCGCTTCAAGACAGGCGATCAGAACACCGGCGGCTCTGGGTCCGGCTCATCGTACGACCGACGCCAGGGAGGACGCGGCCGCGATCGCGGCGGCGGCGGCGGCGGCGTACGCGGCTGAGGCACCAGCGCCGGCAAAGGCAACGCAGGTGGCTCAAACGCCGACAACGACGACGATCGCGACCGGTGCCATTACTGCAACATCCCAGGGCACTGGTAGCGCGACTGTCGCAAGAAGAAGCTCGATGAGGAAGCCAAGGCACTCCTCACGTAGGGGAACGCCGGCGACGACACTAACCCAATGCACCTCCTCATGGTGCAGGTGTGCGAGCTGTCTGTAGACATCGGCGATCACGGCGATCGAGTCGAGCTGCATGAAGAGCGCGTCGAGGCTCACCTCAGCCTTGCCACGGACGAGCACACCGGCGTGTGGTTCCTGGATACGGGCGTCAGCAATCACTTGTCCGGCGAGGAGGGATCCTTCAGCGAGCTAGACCGCCGCGTCACCGGCACAGTCAAGTTTGGCGATGGGTCGGTTGTCGACATCAGGGGCGTGGCAGCGTGCTCTTGACTAACCACACCGGCGGGCACCGCGTACTGAGCGGGGTGTACTACATCCGGCATCTCAAGAGCAATATCATCAGCATGGGGCAGCTTGATCAGGTCGGGTGCAGATCGGAGATCGAGCACGGCGTCTTCACTCTCTTCGATCCGTAGCGGCGCATCTTCGCAAAGGTACGGCGGGCAGGCAACCGCCTGTACCCGTACCCGCTCCAGCTCGCACGCCCTGTCTGTTTGGCTGCACGGTGCCCCACAAATGAGGCGTGGAAATGGCATGCCGGGTTTGGGCATCTCAACTTCCAAGCCCTCCGCAAGCTAGCTCAGCAAGGGATGGTCAGTGGCATGCCCACCATCGACCACGTCGATCAGGTGTGCGACAGGTGCCTCGCCGGCAAACATAGGCACAACTCCTTTCCCGCGGAGGAGAACTTCAGAGCTGAGGACGTTCTGGAGCTGGTTCACGGTGATCTGTGCGGGCCAATCACGCCCGCAACCGCTGGAGGGCGTCGCTACTTCCTCCTCGTCGACGATATTTCAAGGTATATGTGGGTCACCTTGCTTCAGTCCAAGGATGAGGCGATCGGCGCGATCGCATGCTTTCAGGCGCGGGTGGAGACGGAGACGGGGTGCAAGTTGTGTGCCCTGCGGACGGACCGCGGTGGCGAATTCACGTCCGTCGACTTCACCGATTACTGCGCGGAGCGCGGCGTATAGCGGCAGCTCACGGCGCCGTACTCGCCGCAGCAGAACGGTCGTCGAGCGGCGCAACCAAACCGTAGTGGCCATGGCTAGGAGCATGATGAAAGCCACGACCATGTACGGATAGTTCTGGGGGAGGCTGTCACCACCGCCGTGTTCATCCTGAACAGATCGCCGACTTGCTCTTTGATCGGCATGACGCCGTATGAGGCGTGGCACGGCGAGCGACCATCAGTGCACTTCCTCCGCACGTTCGGCTGTGTGGTGCATGTGAAGACGGTGAAGCCACACCAGAGCAAGCTCGACGATCGATCCACTCCGATGGTGTTCGTCGGGTACGAGGATGGAGGCAAGGCCTATCGCGCGTACAACCCGTCTTCCAAGCGTGTCCAATTCACGCGCGATGCAGTCTTCAATGAGGCCGCGCGCTGGAACTGGGCGGACACCACTCATGGAGCTCAGACAGAACATAGTGATTTTTTCACCGTTCAGTACCCTGTCTACAAGGTGCAGATTGCTCACAATGGCGGCGAGGAAGGATCGGAGCCGCAGACGCCATCGACGCTGCAGGACCCGACTGACACTAATGCAGAGTCAGTGCCCGGGTCCATGGCCACGGCGATGCACACACCCTCAACAAAAGGCGGCAGTCAAGCAGCCTCCTCTACAAAACGTACTCCTGCGGCGATCTCCACTCCGGTGGGCGTGGAGTTCGTCTCTCCGCCCTCAGGAACCCCCATGCTCGATGCGCACGACCTTGCCCGTGCGTCACCAGTCTCTTCGACGAGCCTGGAAGACCGGTGCAGCACACTAAGGAGCTGCTGATCGCATCTGCTGAGGAACCGAACACCTTCAGAGAAGCAGAGCGCGATCCAAGCTGGTGGAGGGCAATGCTCGAGGAGATGGGGTCCATCGAGGAGAACGGAACGTGGGAGCTGACGGATCTTCCAGCCGGCCACCACGCCATCGGCGTGAAGTGGGTCTTCCGCGTGAAGAGGGACGCCGCGGGGAACGTCGTCAGACACAAGGCCCGGCTCGTCGCAAAAGGGTTTGCGCAGAGGCAGGGGATCGATTTCAATGAGGTCTTTGCTCCAGTAGCTCGACTGGAGTCTGTGAGTGTTCTGCTCGCCCTCGCCGCGCAAGAGGGGTGGGCGATCCACCACATGGATGTGAAGTTGGCGTTCCTCAACGGCGACCTGGCGGAAGAAGTATATGTCCAGCAGCCGCCGGGGTTCCTCACCGCTTGCCAGGAGCAAAAGGTGCTGCGACTGTAGAAGGCACTATACGGACTGCATCAGGCTCCGAGAGCATGCAACGCCAAGCTTGATGCGACGCTTGTTGCCATGGGCTTCCGCCGCTGCAACTCTGAGCACGCAGTCTACGCACGTGGGTCCGGCCGCGAGCTCCTTCTTGTGGCCGTGTACGTGGACGACCTGGTGATCACTGGAGCAGATGCGAAGGAGATCGACAACTTCAAGACAGAGATGAAGGGCACGTTCAGGATGAGTGATCTCGGGCTGCTCTCTTATTACTTGGGCATTGAGGTGAGCCAGGAAGCTGGCGGGGTGACCATCGCTCAGAGCGTGTACGCCGACAATATTGTGGAGAGGGCTGGACTGACTGGCTGCAACCCGAGTCCGACGTCCATGGAAGCACGTCTGAAGTTGAGCAAGGGCAGCATAGCGGCTCCGACCGACGCAACAGAATACAGAAGCTTGGTGGGGACGCTGCGCTACCTCACGCACACACGGCCTGACATCACCTATGTTGCAGATTCATGGAGGCGCCCACTGTCGAACACCTGACGGCGGTGAAGCACATCATCAGATACGTCGCAGGGACACGCAGCTTGGGCTGCCACATCCCTCGCAGAGGAACTGGAGGAGCCAACCTCTATGGGTACAGCAACAATGACATGGCCGGCGACATCGACGACCACAAGAGCACGGCGGGAGCGCTGTTCTTCATTGGAGAGAGCCCAGTCATCTGGCTGTCGCAGAGGCAAAAGGTGGTGGTCCTCTCATTTTGCAAGGCAGAGTTCATAGCGGCCACCACTGCCGCCTGTCAGGGGGTGTGGGCGGCTAGATTGCTCGCAGAGATCACTGGCGAAGAATTGCAGGTGCCTACGCTCCTGGTGGACAACAAGTCCGCCATTGCACCTGCAAGAATCTTGTTCTGCATGACAGGAGCAAGCACATTGACTTGCGCTACCACTTCATCAGAGAGTGCGTAGAAGAGGGGAAGATGGAAGTCGATTACATCAGAACTGAAGATCAGCCAGCTGACATCCTGATGAAGCCCCTGCGACGAATCAGATTCATTCAGCTGCGTGACAAGATTGGGATGAAGAAAATAATGTAGGCAGACTAGTGTTGAATAAACCCAAGTCTGCATGTTTTTAGGCTAGTGTCGTTTGTTTTCTTCAGTTTCGTCAGGTAGTTTCAGATAGCGAGATTAGCTCGTTATTCTATTGGAGTTCGAACGAGTCCTGCGCCCCCTCCAGATCGCTCGTGGGATGGCACGAGCACCACGATCGGTGGTGGCGCAATGTAAGGGGCCACAACCCCGTTTTCCTTGTTGCTTTCGGAAATAAAATAGGAGAGAAGAAGAGCAGAAAAGCTGCAAGTTTTACGCAGCGTCAAACCTCCCTGCTCTTCCTGTCACCTGAGTTTCAGAGAGAGATCAAGGTGAGACGAGAGAGATATGCTAGAATTTGCCAACATAAGTCGAGAAGCAACAACGGCCACATGGCACTCCCTGTTTCATGTTCTTTCTTACGAGATAAGCCGATAAACTGCAATGGAAAATTACCAGGATAATTTGCTTGATATGATCAGTTCTCAACAAAAATCCTCTTTGTAATTATCTTCTGGCTTAAAACTATGTCTGGTTGGTCTAACCGGATGGTGAAAGTGTATGCAACCTCGTGGTGTTTCGTGTTAGGAATCAAGCGGAGGAACAAATCGAAATAGCTATTTAGGGAGGGCTTGGGGGGTAGGGGTTGCCCCCATATGGTGGATTTTCGACATGGCTTGCCTTGCAAAATTCAACCGGAATTTACAGGAGAATTTCCACAGTATATTCTCCAAGGATAATTGAATTTCAGTCACATAATTAATAGGATCTGCCCTTAGGTGAGATCAATGGGATCAAATTTTTTAAAGACACAAATCATGTTCAAAAATTCCGAAAATAATGTAGACACGCATCGATGTTTGATGTATGACCTCAAATAGTTTGAGCTCCTAATTCGAAGTACACTTAGAGAACCAAAAAAGAGAAAATTGGATGTGAATAGTGTCAAAATTTAGATATGGTTTCCGTCATACTATCTCAAATGCACCTCGAATTTAATCAACAGGAAAAAGAAGAAACTTGAGATAAGAGCGTTCTGGTTTTTAGGACTAAACTAGAAAAGTGGCCCGCTCTTCGCGCGGGCTAGTATTTAAGATATGGTTGAAATAAGTTCATATTTACCAGTTCTTTGGGATGGTCGTGAAGTGGCTATTTTAAGGATACTAGATGATACCCCGTGCATTGTTGCGGGAATTGCTTGCAATATTTCGATGAGATTTGGTTATATGGGCATGACTAGAAAATGAGCATCTGTAAACAACATAGGTATAGTATGCGCAAGGTAATTTGGAACATGTACCTTAAATTATACACATTCAGATCACCATGAATTAAGAACTATATATGTAAGCTTAAAATGAATTGCTGGTAGCATCATAAAGTTTCCCAGCTTGTCCGTCATACCGATAAAGTTTAGTTCACCATTCTTAAGCTATGAAACGTTCCAAGACAATAATACCAAGAACTTGTTGGTAAGCATAACTGTAATAAAAGAACATGAATTGGAAGTGGTCCTAATTAAGCAACTGTCAAAAGTTTAGTGGGAGACTCACATATAGCTACAAAAAGTTGGAGAAGTGTAATTCGGCTCAATTTCCATAGTGCAGCCAGGCAAAAAGCATTTGGCACCAGCCCCGTGCAAATATTCAAATAAGAAAGGACATAGAGCTATCAAATAGGGACACTTCTATGCCATGCTCTGTTTCATACAAACAATGGAAAGTAAGTTCAGGAACTTACCGAGTTTAAAACATTACTATTGTGCTTTGTTTATTTTGATTGCTTGAATTTTGAATTTTTGATAAACACAGACAAAAGGTTGCATCCAGTTCCACCATCCTACATAAATACAAAAAGTGTATGTGTTAAACATAGCAAATTAAAGAACTAAAGATGTGGAATCTTGTAAACAAAACATAGACAATCCTTTATTATCATCAGTGTACAAACCATGACCCCTTCTCCGAAGGGTACTGATATCAGAATTATTAATTCATAAATTGTCGCAAAAACAAAAAGACTGTAACGTATGTAGATTGGTTGCCTAGCAGCCTACCGCGAATAGGGTTTAGATTGCACTCAAACAATCTTGCTAAAAAGTACTATTTTTCAGCTATAATTAGTACTATGGGGAATGCATAATAGAAGAAGATGCACACTACCTTCAGGTCTAGAATATCAAGAAGTTGTTATTTTAATGGTTAGTTGAATATCTAAAGTTAAGAAGCAACAGAACTGCGTTACGCTCCCAGAGCCAAACCTAATTATGATATCCGTATTTAGGAGATGAACTATTCATGGAAATAAAACTGTATCACAGAAAAATAAGAGCCAAAAAGAGACATATAATAGGAATGCCTTACCACTGTAAGGAGGATCGGGAGAACTATCACTTCTCACAGCCGCATTCATCATTATCTTAATGACTTATGGATTATACAATAACGGAAAAGGAAATGATAACCCAACCTCCCGTTTCTGAATTTGCAAGAAGAAATAGGTGAGTGGAAGCTTAGTTCCTCACCTGACTTGATTCGAGTGAACCTTCCATGTCCGTGATTGCTTACAATAGCGCAGAGGTGACGTGCACCGCCCTAGCTGCTGCTGCTTCACGACTGCCTGCCGGTCGTCACCTTCCGAAGGGGTTCCTTGGCAAGGCTTAATGCGTGTCTACTCCTGACAATTGTATTACATTCAGAGTTTCGAGACTGCATGTAAATAAAAGGTAGAGGGGATCCCCCAAAATGAAGGCTGATTTATCCTACAATGTTGGCCAAATCCAATGAATCAATGGAGTAGTTTGTGTCATGCATCTACTCTCTGTTCCATCTTAGACTGTAAAGAATCAAATTGCTAAGGATGAGTGAAGCGACAAACTTGCCTGCTCGCCTCGCACCCATACCCAAGTATGGGAGCCACAGAACAATCCGACTTCATGATAGGAAGGAGGATGCAACCTGAAGCTTGGGCGGCAGGGATTGGGAAGCAGATTGGTAGCACTGGTGCAGAGACTCATTGCCACGGCTGCTACGTGAGGTCAAGGACATAGGGGACGGCGGCTATGTGTGTTTTTGTTTTAAAAACCACGTTCTCTTTCTTTGGATTAAACTATAACTTTCTTTAACTTTGATGTTCATACTTGTTTCCTACTACGGGAAACAATAGTACATGGCTGTTTGCGATCCGAGCTTGTCTTAATGTAGTAGCCATACTTGTCACCCTATCAAGGCAAGTCATCAATAGTAATGTACAAGTGGGCAGCATGGTGGCCACATGCAAGGAGGACAGCCAGTGTAGTGCTTGTGCTACTACCGCTCACAATCGTGTCGACAAATTTGTATCATCGAAACTGAAAGAATAACCCACTGTTGTACAATAAGTTTCCTACGATCAATTATGTCCCCTTCGATCAATTCATCATATGAAGGGCAACATACATATTCTTTTGCAATATGCTTACAAAAGTCTGTCCTCGGAGCCATCATTCATATCGACACCCCATCCGCGCACATGCTGCCTCATCTGCTCCTCATCCAAATATTTTGATTATTTCAACCTTACGTAGGCTTGAATTTTTTTCTATGCTCGTTTCGCTTGGAAACCATGTACAATGATCCTGGTGTAGGAAGGGTATGATGATATTTTAAGATTAGCAATTAAACGACCAGATATCCTGTCCCTTATCTCATGCTGTGTGGGGGCTTGTTGCACATTAGTAGCCAGCAGTGTTGTCCAGATATTCTCCAAGTTCGCAAACTTGGAGATGTTCCTACACGAGGTTCTCATCATTCCATATCAAGTAACCATGGCGACCACAGTGGTGAGACTCCTGCTCGTGGTGACCATGGTTCTGCTCCTCGCCGCGCCCGCGGTGAGTGGCGGCACCATCACCATGTCGTTCACCTCGGAGGAGGCCCTCCTCTCTCTGTACGAGCGTTGGCCGCAGCATTTCCGGAAGGATCTCCCAAGTGGTGGAGCACGCGGCAACAGCCGATTCGCCGCTTCACACAGAATGGATAATGGGGCCATGGCTTCCCCTATGATAGATAGTGAAGCTATTTCTTCTTCGGCAAGGTCGGGATGAACTAAGAAAAAGTGACTGACGCATTGAAAAGTTTCAGGCATGTGAGAAATAGCAAATCCGAAAAAACAAGTGGAGAGGGCGGACAAACCGCTCGGTAGGACACTGTCTGTGTGGCAAGAAAGGGAACCTTAAGTTTTTTTAGATAGTAGAGATAGAGAAGTTTTGCTTCTACTATGTAGGGGTTGTGGTATTTGGTGTTAGGAATCAAGCTGAGGAACAAAATGAAAATAGTTATTTGGGGTCGCACAAATCGCGATGCAGAAATGAATGGCTAGATAAGGGGTGTATAAAAGTCTATGCTTTCTCAAATGTTAACCGGGTGGGTGGGTGGGGGGGTTGCCCCATGGTGGAGGCTAACCTTGCAAAGTCGAAATTCTCAAAGGATAATTGAATTTAAATACATAATGTTGCATTACAAATTTAATCTTGATGTACACAGGGTTGCTGTCGTACTATCTCAGTTACAGAAGCAAGGCAAACTCAAACGGACCTCAAATTTTCCATCAATAGCTATAAGGAGAAACGTGAGACAAGAGAAGAGCGTGCTGTTTTTGAGGAGTCAACTTCGTCTGATATTAAGCACAAACGTTGTGCATAAGTTGCCTGTCGAGGCTCCCTGTCCTATATAAGAACCCCCATGGCCGATGGGGAGAGGAAGTACGGTGCGGCCAGAAGAAACTTCGCTCAGAGTTGTTCGCTCCAGTTTGTCGTTCTACACCACATAACCATGGCAAGCACACAGGGGAGACTCCTGCTCGTGGTGACCATGGTTTTCTTCCTCGCCGTGCCCGCGGCGAGTGGCGGCACCAACACCATGTCGTTCGCCTCGGAGGAGATCACGTCGGAGGAGGCCCTCCTCTCTCTGTACAAGCGGTGGGCACAGCATTTCGGGAAGGCTCTCCCAAGTGGAGGAGCACGTGGCAGCACCCGCTTCGCCGTCTTCGCGCACCAGCGCGGCCCCGGCAAAGTGAAGCTCAACGAGTTCGCTGACACCGCCCTGAGCAACGACTACAGCATCCGCTGCTACATTCCACTGGCGCAAGCCGGCGTCCCGAAAGGCCAGAGGAGAAAATACCCAGATCCACCGGCGTCCGCGGACTGGCACACCGGGGGCGTCGTGACGCCGGTCAGGGATCAAGGGACACACTGTGGAAGCTGCTGGGCTTTTGCGACCGCATCGGCCATCGAGAGCCTTTACAAGATCGAGCACGGGGACTTGATCCCGCTGTCGCCCCAGCAGCTGGTTGACTGCGACAGCAACAACAGGCACTGCGGAGGCGGCACCCCGGCCAAGGCATTCCAAACCATTAAGCTTGGTGATGGCATCTTGCAATGGGCGGATTATCCGTACAAAGGTGTTAAGGGCTGGTGCTACCCGGCCCGCAAAGGCGTGGGCATCAGGGGCTGGGAGCGTGTGGAGCCGCGGAACGAGAGGGCGCTCATGTGGGCAGTGTTCAAACACCCCGTCACCGTAGGGGTCGACGCCAACAGCACGGCCTTTATACATTACCGCGGCGGCCTCTTCGACGGGCCCTGCAACACCACTCTCGGGCACGCCATGACCCTCGTCGGCTACGGCACTACCGGACACAACGACCATTACGGCGAGCCGGCGGGAGTCGACTTTTGGCTCCTAAAAAATTCATGGTCCACGGCATGGGGCGAAGCCAGCTATATGCGGCTCCGGCGCGGCGCCGAGGCCAAAGGTGGGGTCTGCGGGGTACTGCTCGAGGCCACTTATCCGGTCCGTTCCTATAGGCTATTTTAATTAGAGGAAACAATGTGCCTATATATGAGCTTTAACCAGTAGTTAGTGAAGAAATGGAATAAATGAAAGCAAGCCAGTGGTTGGTTGTAAAGGGCAGAATATAAATTGGCAGTAAGAGATTCCAGCCACCGAGCGATCTCGTTTCCCTCGAACGGTTGCATGAGCGACGATCGGATCCCATGAGATCATGCGCTCCTCTATAGTCTATCCTTGTTTTTTTGCCTGCATTGTTCTTTTCTCCTCCCCTTGTTCTTATCCCGCTAGCAGAAAACAGGGCATTTGTCCCGGTTCGTAAGGGCCTTTTGTCCCGAATTAAGAATCGGAACAAAAAGGTCGGTACTAATGCCCTCCCCTTTAGTCCCGGTTCTTACACGAACCGGGACAGATGGGCCTCCACGTGGCCACTACGGGCAGCCCAGACAAAGGGGCCTTTGGTCCCGGTTGATGACATGAACCGGGACAAAAGGCTTCCACGCGTCAGGAGCTGGCTAGAGCTGAGGTTTTTCTTTAAAAAAAGTGGTTGGTTTAGGGGTTTTGGGGGTTAATTTAGGTTGTTATTAGCTAGCTAATAGAGAGGAGTGTCCTCTTTTATATCTTTGTCCTTGGTTTACCAACGCTACTGCTATGTTCATTTCACCCGCTGATATATAATAACTCATGCTCGCATCATACATCATCATATATAATAACAAGTCCTACTAATTATGCATCATCATACAACTTCTACTCGTTATTATTAACAAGTCATACGATCATCATCCTCATAGTCATCGAACCCAACCCTACATAATTGTTCTTAGCACATGATCATCAGTATCAGGTAGGACCTAAACACCCTTAAGGTAAAATAGCATAAAACAATATAGACCCTGACTCTCCATTATGAAGAATGGAGATCATCCTGTCTCCAATTCTTGCGCTTCGCTTCCTTTTGCTTCCAATAAGCTCCTTACAACTGTCCATACATTTTTTCCATTCTTTAATTGTCATGTCTCCACTTCTATTAGAAATCCACTATGGACAGTTGAGATTCGTAGGACGACCTGGTTGTATGTTCAAAACATCAAGGCGACCGTGCGTATACATCAGATGAGGCACACAATCATTCAGGATTATCTGTTGAAAAATATAGTAATAACTTCGTAGTTAGCAATGAAGTACTAGTTTTAGAAGTATGTAAAAAGATGTACGGATGTCGTAATAGTAAAAAAATCTTACCAGGGTATCTCCATGGTAGTTACCGTAGTTCAACACATGCACTAGTGGCACGTATTGACCATAATGCATGCACTAGTGCAAAACCGGCCTTTAGTGCCGGTTCGTAACGGCCTTTAGTGCCGGTTTGGCAACCGGCACTAAAGAGTGGGGACTAAAGCCCCCCCCCCCCCTTTAGTACCGGTTCATCACGAACCGGTGCTAAAGTGTCACCACGTGGCATGAGCCCGGCCCGGGTGCGTGTAGGACATTAGTACCGGTTGGTCACACCAACGAGTACTAAATGTTTGGGGGGTTTTGGCTTTATTTTCCATTTAATTCTTTTTTGCTTGCTGGTATTTCACGATACTACAAATTGTACACGTTATGCATATATATAAATAGATTTTGTCATACGTAGAACCGCATATATATATAATATATATAAAATATATATCATCGAATGTCTCACAACTAACACCACTAACTATTCACACATACACATGTATATACATATACAATTTCTCCTACATGTTGCATTGGTGCCTTCGGAGCACGATGACAAGTGGTTCATGGGGCGGTAGCGGGTAATAGTATTCTCCTTTGGGATCTATGACCTGGTCGAGAAAAAATCTGGCTATTTCCTCTTGAAGTGCTAGTATGCGGTCCGCTGGTAGGAGCTTATCCCGCACCTCTCTGAAATGTGAAGAAGGAGATCAATATGCATGTGTATTAGTTGTGTGACAAGATATCGATAATGGTGTGAATAGTGTTCTGACAAACGTACCCAGTCCTGTCTTTAAGATCTGCTCCTTTCGGACGCCATTATGCGAATGTTCTCGCAAACGTAGAATGCACACAGATCATTCCCCGACGCGTGCTTCAGGGCCTTTACGAGAATGGAAAATCAGATAATGATTAATCAAGCATGATAATTAATTAATGGTATTGAAACAAGATTTAAAGAGATGGTAGCTAGCTAGTACTACTTAATTACTTACCTTTGGTCGATGCCAAAACAACTTTTTTGGCCATTTGCCTGGAGTCACCTTGATGAACTTTGCCCAAGCCCTGTTCGCCGGCAAAGAAAATTAATAAAGGGGTTATTAAATAGTTCATATCAGGAAATGAAAAACTAATAATAGGCCGAGATATAGTTAATAATGATTGAAATTACCTGTTGACTATCCCCTTCATGATGGTGTAGTCTTTATGTTCTTTAACTAGTGAGTCCAGTACTTCAACTGTTGCTTTGTCAACTTTAATTTCTAACAAGATCCAGTGGAAACTGCATGCGCACACGTTTGCATGTCTTAATTAACACTACTAGGGAAAAGCCTATACACAAAATCTTAGCAGCAGCGCGGCTCAAAAAGGAGCGCTGCTGCTAATTAGTAGTAGCGCGTGTGCGGGAAACTCGCTACTGACAAGTTTTTAGCAGTAGTGCGCTCGGTGTAAACCGTGCTGCTACAAATATCGACCGGCGGTATCCACCAAACTCCATTTAGCAGCAGCGCGGTCCCACGAGCCGCGCTACTGCTATGGATGTAGTAGTAGCGCGCTTTTTCTGAGGTCGCTGCTGCTAAATTTCAAATTGGCACACTTTTTGGTCCTGGTTAGCAGTAGCGCCGTTGCCCAAAGCGCGCTGCTGCTACTTCCTTAGCAGCAGCGCGTTTTAGCTCCCGCGCTACTGCTAATCCGCACCAACCCACCACCTTTCCCCACCCGTCCCTTCCCCTCCCCCTCCTCTCTTAACTTTCCCCTACCTCCCACATGCTCCCACTCTCACTCTTCTTCTTCCTGAATACTTCTCCCCCATTACTCTCCCTCTTCTATCTACCTTTCTCTCTCTTCATTACTCCTACCTAACTACACCACCTCCATTAATGCATCCCCTTTCTCTTTTTTCTTCCCCCTCCACTAGTTGATGTTGTCTCCTCCCAAATTAGGTAGCTAGGTAGATGTAGGATTTAGTTAAGTGACCTAGTTGCCCCCTAACTAGATCTATCTTTGTCAAGAAGAGCTTTGTGCACTTTTGATCTTCCTACAACATCATCTCCACCGTGTGCTCGATCTCGAGATAGAGGTGATTAAAATTTCATGCTTTTGCAAAATGGAAATATGTTTATGTGTGTGTGATATGTTTATGGAAATTGTGTGTGTGGCATGAGTTGACGCCAAATTGTGCTTTTGAGTTGCCTATGTTTTGCCGAAATGTCAATTTAGTTCCATTTCTGCGAATTCCGGGCAAACTCTAGATCCATATATGTCCTATTTTTAGGGAAGGGCATGCCGAATTTTTGTGTGACTTTGATGCATGCACGCATTTTTATAATTAATTTGTTTTATTATTACCATGCAGACGTTCATGATGGTCAGTGGAACGATGGTGGACAGGTGGTTGCGGTCGGCGGTGCAGGATATGAAAGAAAATAACCTGACAGAGGTTTTATGTCCGTGTCAAAAATGCAAAGGAATAGTTTGGCTCGACCCCTATGACGATGGTCGGTGTCGAGCGCACCTGCTCATGACTGGTTTCATGGATGGCTATACTCGATGGATAATTGAAGATGAGGATGACGATGTTGAGGATGCCGACGGGGCAGGCAATGATGACACGGGCAAGACGAAGAGATGATCGATAATGGCGGCGGGGAAGAGGCCGGACATGGCGGCGGAGAAGGGGCCGGACATGGCGGAGGAGAAGGGGCCGGACATGGCGGCGGAGAGAACAACATGGACTCCACGCAGCAGAGTTCATCGGTACTAAGTTCAATCGTGTGGGACCCTCATGTTCAAGCATTGCTTGGCAAGGAGACGAAATCGAGAGAGCTGCTTCTAGAGAGGGGCTAAGCTGGAGCAACCGGTGGTAGACTGAACACTCCATTGTATGATAGTTGCAATCCTGATGTGACCCGCTTGAGTTTCACGCTCCAACTCCTGAAGACGAAGGCTAAAAACAAATGGACCGACACTAGCCTCGATGAGCATCTCAAGTACCTAAAGGATGTTCTTCCCGCGGGTAATCTATGTCCTACTAGTGTTGATGAGGCCAAGAAGATTGTGTGCCCTCTTGATCTGCCACACGTGAGATACCATGCATGCATCAACGATTGCATAATTTATCGGAAGGAGCATGCGGAAAAAACAAGCTGTCTGGTGTGCAATGCTTCTTGATACAAGAAGGCCGTGAAGAAATGTCCCCAGAAAGTTGTATGGTACTTACCGATCACTCCCCGTCTCCAGAGGTATTTTGTAGATCCCAAGGAAGCAAAGCTAATGCGCTGGCATGCGGAGAGGAAGAAGCCCGACGATGGAGATGATCCGAAGCTGAGACACGTGAAGGATGGAAGCCAGTGGAGAGCGTTGAACAGCTTCTATCGGTATTTTGAATGTGATGCAAGGAACATCGTGATAGTCGAGTGTACCGATGGCATGAATCAAAATGGCAACAAGAACAACAACCATAGAACATGGCCCGTGTTTGTATGGATGTACAAACTCCCCTGGTTGTGCATGAAATCAAGTACATTCACATGAGCATGCTTATTCAAGGGCGAAACAACCAGGAAATAATATTAATTTGTATATGGGGCTACTTCAAGAGGAGTTAGACACGTTATGGAAAACACCGGCCAAGACATGGGGCCTTGACAAAAGCGAATATTTCAACATGAGAGCCGCGCTGATCACGACAGTGCACGACTATCTCGGTTACGGATATGTGGCAGGCCAGGTGTGCCACGGATATTGCGGATGCACGCGGTGCATGGATGATATGACGTCTTAGCAGCTAACGTCAAGGAAAGATGGCGGGTTTGGGAAAATCGTGTACATGGGGCATCGAAGATGGCTCGAACAGGACGACCGGTGGAGAAACCGTGGAGATCTATTCAATGGTCACGCTGAGCATCGAGGACCTCCACGTAAGCGGAGCGGTGCCGAAATCGATGAGCTGTTGAAAAACTGGAAGGATTGCCACGCGCCGGGAAAGACGATGAGAAAGGCGCCGGAGCCACTGCTGAAGGTATGGAAGATGAGGTCTGTGTTCTGGGACTTGGAGTACTGGCACAAACTCGATACACCTCATTGCCATCAAATGCATATCTATAAGAATGTCCTTGAGAGCTTTCTCGCAACACTGATGAACATGCCGGATAAGACCAAGGATGGACCGAAGGCACGAAAAGACTTGCAAGATTTGAAAATCAGGGAAGATCTGCACATGCCGCCCCGTAAAATAGCAGACGAGACAGAGACGGAGACAGAGGCACGGGAGAAGAAGGGCTAGAAAATAAAGAAAGAGGATTATTGCCCCCCTTCTTGCTTCACCTTAAGTCAGGCTGAGATCAATCAATTCTTCAAGTGCCTTACCGGAGTCAAAGTTAGTTCCGGTTACTGTGGCAAGATAAGTAGATATCTAGACACAGACAAGAAAAGGTTCAGCGGGATGAAGTCTCATGACTGTCATGTGATGATGACGCAGATACTACCTATTGCCCTTAGATGGATAATGGACAAGCACGTCCGTGACACGCTTATTGGTCTCTGCAACTTTTTCGACGTCATCTCTCGAAAGTCGATTAGTCTGAAGCAGCTCCGAAGGCTACAGGAAGAGATCGTGACCGGGGGGTATGCAGGACGAACGCCGAAGTTACTAGAGAGCACAACTCCACTTTCCTGCATTGGTTCAAATAGCATATTATTGCTAATCCCCCGGAGGAGGGCTCTAAGGACGGATTGCTCATATACACCTTAGCACATGGCCCCTTGATAACCCACAAGTATAGGGGATCGCAACAGCTTTCGAGGGTAGAGTATTCAACCCAAATTTGTTGATTCGACACAAGGGGAGCCAAAGAATATTCTCAAGTATTAGCAGCTGAGTTGTCAATTCAATCACACCTGGAATCTTAGTATCTGCAGCAGAGTGTTTAGTAGCAAAGTAATATGATAGTGGTGGTAACGGTAACAAAAGTAAGACATCAAAAGTAATGTTTTTGGTATTTTGTAGTGATTGTAACAGTAGCAACGGAAAAGTAAATAAGCGAGAACCAGTATATGGAAAACTCGTAGGCACCGGATCAGTGATGGATAATTATGCCGGATGCGGTTCGTCATGTAACAGTCATAACATAGGGTGACACAGAACTAGCTCCAGTTCATCAATGTAATGTAGTCAAGTATTCCGTAAATAGTCATACATGCTTATGGAAAAGAACTTGCATGACATCTTTTGTCCTACCCTCCCGTGGCAGCGGGGTCCTATTGGAAACTAAGGGATATTAAGGCCTCCTTTTAATAGAGAACCGGAACAAAGCATTAGCACATAGTGAATACATGAACTCCTCAAACTATGGTCATCACCGAGAAGTATCCCGATTATTGTCACTTCGGGGTTGTCAGATCATAACACATAATAGGTGACTATAGACTTGCAAGATAGGATCAAGAACACACATGTATTCATGAAAACATAATAGGTTCAGATCTGAAATCATGCCACTCGGGCCCTAGTGACAAGCATTAAGCATAGCAAAGTCATAGCAACATCAATCTCAGAACATAATGGATACTAGGGATCAAACTCTAATAAAACTAACTCGATTACATGATAAATCTCATCCAACCCATCACCGTCCAGCAAGCCTACGATGCAATTAGTCACGCACGACGGTGAGCATCATGAAATTGGTGATGGAGGATGGTTGATGATGACGACGGCGACGAATCCCCCTCCGGAGCCCGAACGGACTCGAGATCACCCTCCCGAGAGAGATTAGGGCTTGGCGGCGGCTCCGTATCGTAAAACGCGATGAAACTTTCTCTCTGATTTTTTTCTCCCCGAAAACCAATATATGGAGTTGGAGTTGGCGTCGGAGGGCCACCAGGGGGCCCACGAGATAGGGCGGCGCGCCCCCCACCCTCGTGGATAGGGTGTGGGCCCCCTGGCCTTCATCTTTGGCGAGGATTTTTTATTATTTATTCTAAGATATTCCGTGGAGTTTCAGGTCATTCCGAGAACTTTTGTTTTCTGCACATAAAACAACACCATGGCAATTCTGCTGAAACAGCGTCAGTCCGGGTTAGTTCCATTCAAATCATACAAGTTAGAGTCCAAAACAAGGGCAAAAGTGTTTGGAAAAGTAGATACGACGGAGACGTATCAACTCCCCCAAGCTTAAACCCTTGCTTGTCCTCAAGCAATTCAGTTGACAAACTGAAAGAGAAAAAGAAAAACTTTTACAAACTCTGTTTGCACTTGTTGTAAACATGAAAAGCCAGCATTCAAGTTTCAGCAATTATTATGAAGTAACCATATTCACAATAACACGTAGGTCTCATAATTACTCATATAAATAGCATAATCAGCTAGCGAGCCATAATAATAAAAGTCGGATGACAACACTTCCTCAAAATAATCATAACATGATATAGCGAAATGGTATCTCGCTAGCCCTTTCTGAGACCGCAAAACATAAATGCGGAGCACCTTTAAAGATCAAGGACTGACTAAACATTGTAATTCATGGTAAAAGAGATCCAGTCAAGTCATACCCAATATAAACCAATTATAATGAATGCAAACGACAGTGTGCTCTCCAGCGGGTGCTTTTTAATAAGAAGGGTGATGACTCAACATAAAAGTAAATAGATAGGCCCTTCACAGAGGGAAGCAGGGATTTGTAGAGGTGCCAGAGCTCGATTTTGAAATAGAGATAAATTATATTTTGAGCGGCATACTTTCACTGTCAACGCAACAACTATGAGATGACTGTATCTTCCATACTACATGCATTATAGGCAGTTCCCAAACAGAATGGTAAAGGTTTATACTCCCCCTCCTCCACAAGCATCAATCCATGGCTTGCTCGAAACAACGAGTGCCTCCAACATTCAACGGGTCCCAAGGGGAGTTTTGTTTAATTATTTTGATTTCCTTTGATCTTTTTGGATCATGGGACCGGGCATCCCGGTTACCGGCCCTTTCTCGTGAATGAGGAGCGGAGTCCACTCCTCTTGAGAATAACCCACCTAGCATGGAAGATATAGGCAGCCCTAGTTGCACATTAGCTGCTCGAGCATACAAAACAGAATTTCATTTGAAGGTTTGGAGTTTGGCACATACAAATTTACTTGGAACGGCAGGTAGATACCGCATATAGGAAGGTATAGTGGACTCATATGGAACAACTTTGGGGTTTAAGGAGTTTGGATGCACAAGCAATATTCCCGCTTAGTACAGGTGAAGGCTAGCAAAAGACTGGGAAGCGACCAACTGAGAGAGCGACAACAGTAGTAAACATGCACTAAAATTAATTCACACCAAATACAAGCATGAGTAGGATATAATCCACCATGAACATAAATATCATGAAGGCTATGTTGATTTGATTCAACTACATGCGTGAACATGTGCCAAGTCGAGTCACTCAATTCATTCAAAGGAGGATACCATACATCATACCATATCATAATCATTCTAATAGCATGTTGGCACGCAAGGTAAACCATTATAACTCATAGCTAATCAAGCATGGCACAAGCAACTATAATCTCTAAATGTCATTGCAAATATGTTTACTTCATAGTAGCTGAATCAGGAACGATGAATCATCATATTTACAAAAACAAAAGAGGTCGAGTTCATACCAGCTTTTCTCATCCCAATAAGTCCATCATATATCATCATTATAGCCTTTCACTTCCACGACCGAACGGTGTGCAAAATAATAAGAGTGCACGTGCATTGGACTAAGCTGGTATCTGCAATCATTCAACTCAAGAGAGAAGACAAGTAATATGGGCTCTACGTTAAATAAACGATCATGCATATGAGAGCCACTAAGCATTTTCAATATGGTCTTCTCGACCCCCAAAGAAAGGAAAAGAAATAAAAACTATTTACATGGGAAAGCTCCCAACAAGCAAAAGAAGAACGGGAAATATTTTTGGGTTTTCTTTTTAATTATTACTACTATAGCAGGAAATAAACTACTACTAATTTTTTTGTTTTTTCTAAGGTTTATTAAACACACTAGAAGAAAGCAGGAAAAAGAAAATAAACTAACATGGATATTACAGTGAAAGAGTATGAGCACCGACATCTAGCAATGAGTGTGTGTGAGCATAAATGTAATGTCGGTGAGAAATACGTACTCCCCCAAGCTTAGGCTTTTGGCCTAAGTTGGTCTATTGCCAGGGATAGCCTGGCTGATACCCGTAGGTGTAGCTGGGGTCGTACTGCGATGAAGAATAGTTGGGATCATAATGTGATGAAGAGGACTCTGACTGCCACTGACTGGCAACTGCCTCAGGATCCCAAGAATAAACAGACATTCGTGGAGGCTCATCTTGTGTCTCCGGTTCCGGGGCTTGTGCAAGATTCTGATAGGCTTGAACAGCCGCCCACGGAACAATGTGAGTACCTGCAGACAAGTTAAACAAAGAGGGAGCAGGCAAAGTAATAGTCTCAGGGTGATGTTTATCAAAGTACAATTTATATTTAAGCTCCCCTTCGCGACTCTTAACAAGAAAATCCTGCGCTAGCATACTCTTATAATCTAAATAAGCACGGGGTAGCGCTGTTTCTTCTTTCTCCTCATGCCTAATAGGTATCTCAAAATATTCAGCTAGGCGTGAAGCACAAATGCCTCCAAAGATGGGGCCTTTAGTACGGTTCAGACTTAACCGTCTAGCAACAATTCCACCCATACTAACAGAGTTATTGCGGTATAAACCATGGAACAAAATAATAATATCAGGAATACTAAGGTTCCCACAGTTCCCGCGTCCAATCAAGCAACGACTAGCAAATAAGGCAAAATAACGTAAAACAGGAAAATATATGCTAGTGATTCTTGCATCAGAAACCTTCCTGGTTTCTCCCACAGTGATAGTGTCAATGAAAGCTTCCACTTCATTACGGTGTGGTTCATCTAAGGTGCCCTCAAAGGGTATTTTGCAAACCTCGCAAAATTCAGCTAATGGCATTTCCTTAACAACGTCATATAAATGAAACTCTACTGTTGGAGGTGATTTCTTAGGGAAAAAGTAGAAGTTCTGCACATAAGTATTTGTGAGTAATAGATACTGATGACGTTGGTCGCGGAGGAAGTCGGTGAGGCCGGCGTTCTCAATTAATAGATAGAAATCCTCATGAATCCCGGCTCTCCTCAAGAAGTCATCGGAAGGCCATTCACACGGCTGAACCTCCGCGATGCGAGGCAAATAAAATTTGGGCTTCTGCTCTTCTTCCTTTTGTTTTTCCTTCAAGCTTCGGCTCGACGAGCCCCTCAAAAGTCTCTTCATTATTTCTGAAATAATCTGTAATTTTTAGTAACTTCAAACAAAAGTGAACCAACTTCAATAAAACTGATAGCAACTACTCATACAAGTGCCTAGAGCATATATCAAGCATTAGAACTACTTGGAACCATATAAATTTCACATGCAAGCTCAAGAACATGGTCACCTATGCAGCACAAATTTGCAATGAATAAAGCACTAGAACAAAAACTAGTTGGACCAATGGAGGAGTCACATACCAAGGAACAATCTCCCCAAGCAGTTTTGCGAGAGGTGCTTTGAGCAAGGAGATCGAAAATCACAGCAAAAGCGGCTGGAACACGAGCTTGAGTTGGTTTTTCGGGTTTGTGTGAGACAGAGGAAGAAGATGGGTGCAGGGATAAGTGGAGGAGGGCCACCATGGGCCCACGAGGCAGGGGGCGCGCCCAGGGGGGTAGGCGCGCCTCCACCCTCGTGGCCAGGTGGCAGCTCCCCATGTAATTTTTGCACTAAAAATCCTCAAATATTCCCGAAAAAATCATATTAAATTGGCATGGCATTCCGAGGACTTTTATTTTCGGGATATTTTTATATTGCACGGACAAGTCGGGAGACAGACAGAAAATACTATTTTACTTCATTTCTACTAAGTAACAGAAAATATAAAGAGGGTACAGAAGGTTGTGCTTCTAGTTTCATCCGTCTCATGCTCATAAAAAAGAATCCACTAACAAGGTTGATCAAGCCTTGTTAACAAACTCATTCTGATAATCATGGAACCGGAGAAATTTCGAATAACACTATGTTACCTAAAAGGGGATATGGACATCCCCAATAATAAGTATATCATATTTCTTCTTGACAGTAGGGAGAGGAAATTCAAAACCTCCAAATATAATCGATGGAATTTTTCCAGTAGAGTTGATACTATAAACTTGAGGTTGTTTCCTCGGAAAGTGTACCGAATGCTCAATTACCGTTAACATGAAAAGTGGCATTGCCTTTGTTGCAATCAATAATAGCCCCTGCAGTATTAAGGAAAGGTCTTCCAAGAATAATAGACATACTATGATCCTCGGGAATATCAAGAATAACAAAGTCCGTTAAAATAGTAACGTTTGCAACCACAACAGGCACATCCTCACAAATACCGACAGGTATAGCAGTTATTTTATCAGCCATTTGCAAAGATATTTCAGTAGGTGTCAACTTAATCAAGTCAAGTCTACGATATAAAGAGAGAGTCATAACACTAACACCGACTCCAAGATCACATAAAGCATTTTTAACATAATTTCTTTTAATGGAGCATGGTATAGTAGGTATTCGTGGATCTCCAAGTTTCTTTGGTATTCCACCCTTAAACGTATAGTTAGCAAGCATGGTGGAAATTTCAGCTTCAGGTATCTTTCTTTTATTTGTTATGATATCCTTCATATACTTAGCATAAGGATTTGTTTTGAGCACATCAGTTAATCGCATACGCAAAAGATGGGTCTAATCATTTCAGCAAAGCGCTCAAAATCCTCATCATCCTTTTTCTTGGATGGTTTCAGAGGAAAAGGCATGGGTTTCTGAACCCATGGTTCTCTTTCTTTACCATGTTTCCTAGCAACAAAGTCTCTTTTATCATAACGTTGATTCTTTGATTGTGGGTTATCAAGATCAGCAGCAGGTTCAACTTCTACATCATTATCATTACTAGGTTGAGCATCATCATGAACATTATCATTAACATTTCCACTAGGTTCATGTTCATTACCAGATTATGTTTCAGCATCAGACATAGAGATATCATTTGGATTATCAGGTGGTTCAGCAATAGGTTCACTAGAAGTTTGCACAGTTCTATCATTTTTCTTTTTCTTCTTCTTAGAAGAACTAGGTACATCAACATTATTTCTCTGAGAATCTTGCTCGATTCTCTTAGGGTGGCCTTCAGGATACAAAGGTTCCTCAGTCATTCTACCAGTTTTAGTAGCCACTCTAACAGCATAATCATTTTTCTTACTATTCATTTCATCAAGCACTTCTTTCTGAGCTTTAAGTACTTGTTCTACTTGAGCGGTAACCATAGAAGCATGTTTTCTAACAAGTTTAAGTTCACCTCTAATATTAGCCATATAATCACTCAAGCGTTTAATCATAAAGGTATTCTGTTTTAGTTGTCTACCAAAATAAGCATTAAAGCCATCTTGCTTAAACATAAAGTCATCAAACTCATCCAAGCACTGACTAGCAATTTTAGTAGGAGGGACTTCAGTTTTATCATATCTATAGAGAGAATTTACCTTTACTACCTGTGTCGGGATATCGGGAGGTTCTTCAGTAAATAAGTAATTGAGATCATATACTTCTTCAACAGGCGGTAAATTAAGACCATGTATTTCTTCAATAGGAGGTAAATTCTTAACATCTTCAGCTTTAATACCTTTTTCTTTCATGGATTTCTTTACCTCTTGCATATCTTAGGGACTGAGAAATAGAACACCTCTCTTCTTCGGAGTTGGTTTAGGAATAGGCTCAGTAATTGGCTCGGGAGCTGACTCGGGAGTTGGCTCAGGAGGTGCCCAATTATTTTCATTTGTCAACATATTATTCAATAAAATTTCAGCTTCATCCGGTGTTCTTGCCCTGAAAAGAGAACCAGCACAACTATCCAGGTAATCTCTGGAAGCATCAGTTAGTCCATTATAAAAGATATCAAATATTTCAGGTTTCTTAAGAGGATGATCAGGCAAAGCATTAAGTAACTTGAGAAGCCTCCCCCAAGCTTGTGGGAGAATCTCTTCTTCAATTTTCACGAAATTATATATATCCCTCAAAGCAGCTTGTTTCTTATGAGCAGGGAAATATTTAGCAGAGAAGTAATAAATCATATCCTGGGGACTTTGCACACAACCAGGATCAAGAGAACTAAACCATTTCTTGGCATCACCCTTTAATGAGAACGGAAATATTTTGAGTAAATAAAGGTAGCGCGATCTCTCATTATTAGTAAATAGGGCAGCTATATCATCTAACTTATGAAGATGTGCCACAACAGTTTCAGATTCATAGCCATAAAAAGGATCAGATTCAACCAAAGTAATTATATCTGGATCAACAGAAAAATTATAATAATCCTGATCAGGAACACAGATAGGTGAAGTAGCAAAAGCAGGGTCGGGTCTCATCCTACCTCTAAAAGCTTCTTTACTCCATTTAACTAGCAACCTCTTACGGTCAAGACTATCCTGGCAAGCAAGAATAGCTTCAGTAGATTCAGCATTAAAAAGATAACCCTCTGGAATAGCAGGCCTAATATCATCATTACTAATATCATCGTGTTCAGTTTCAATAGTTTCTCTTTCTCTAGACCTAGAAATTTGTTCATCTAGAAATTCACCAAGGGGCACAGTAGTATCAAGCATAGAAGTAGTTTCATCATAAGTATCATGCATAGCAGAAGTGGCATCATCAATAACATGCGACATATCAGAACGAATAGCAGAAGCAGGTTTAGGTGTCGCTAGCTTAGTCATAACAGAAGGTGAATCAAGTGCAGAGCTAGATGGCAGTTCCTTACCTCCCCTCGTAGTTGAGGGATAAATTGTTGTCTTAGCGTCTTTCAAGTTCTTCATAGTGTCCAACAGATATAAATCCCAAGTGACTCAAAGAATAGAGCTATGCTCCCCGGCAACGGTGCCAGAAAAAGGTCTTGATAACCCACAAGTATAGGGGATCGCAACAGTTTTTGAGGGTAGAGTATTCAACCCAAATTTGTTGATTCGACACAAGGGGAGCCAAAGAATATTCTCAAGTATTAGCAGCTGAGTTTTCACTTCAACCACACTTGGAAACTTAGTATCTGCAACAGATTGTTTAGTAGCAAAGTAATATGATAGTGGTGGTAACGGTAACAAAAGTAAAGACAACAAAAGTAATGTTTTTGGTATTTTGTAGTGATTGTAATAGTAGCAACGGAAAAGTAAATAAGCGAGAACCAGTATATGGAAAACTCGTAGGAACCGGATCAGTGATGGATAATTATGCCGGATGCGGTTCGTCATGTAACAGTCATAACATAGGGTGACACAGAACGAGCTCCAGTTCATCAATGTAATGTAGGCATGTATTCCTTAAATAGGCATACATGCTTATGGAAAAGAACTTGCATGACATCTTTTGTCCTACCCTCCCGTGGCAGCGGGGTCCTATTGGAAACTAAGGGATATTAAGGCCTCCTTTTAATAGAGAACCGGAACAAAGCATTAGCACATAGTGAATACATGAACTCCTCAAACTATGGTCATCACCGAGAAGTATCCCGATTATTGTCACTTCGGGGTTGTCAGATCATAGCACATAATAGGTGACTATAGACTTGTAAGATAGGATCAAGAACACACATATATTCATGAAAAGATAATAGGTTCAGATCTAAAATCATGGCACTCGGGCCCTAGTGACAAGCATTAAGCATAGCAAAGTCATAGCAACATCAATCTCAGAACATAATGGATACTAGGGATCAAACCCTAACAAAACGAACTCGATTACATGATAAATCTCATCCAACCCATTACAGTCCAGCAAGCCTACGATGCAATTACTCACGCACGGCGTGAGCATCATGAAATTGGTGATGGAGGATGGTTGATGATGACGACGGCGACGAATCCCCTCTCCGAGCCTCGAGCGGACTCCAGATCAGCCCTCCCGAGAGAGATTAGGGCTTGGCGGCGGCTCCGTATCGTAAAACGTGATGATTTCTTCTCCCTGATTTTTTTCTCCCAGAAGGCCAATATATGGAGTTGGAGTTGGCGTCGGAGGGCCACCAGGGGGCCACGAGGTAGGGGGCGCGCCCAGGGGGGGCGCCCCCCACCCTCGTGGACAGGGTGTGGGCCCCCTGGCCTTCATCTTTGGCGAGGATTTTTTATTATTTATTCTAAGATATTCCGTGGAGTTTCAGGTCATTCCGAGAACTTTTGTTTTCTTTACATAAAACGACACCATGGCAATTCTGCTGAAAACAACGCCAGTCTGGGTTAGTTCCATTCAAATCATACAAGTTAGAGTCCAAAACAAGGGCAAAAGTGTTTGGAAAAGTCGATACGACAGAGACGTATCACCCCTCGCCCAACCTCGTAACCTATCAGACATATGATATCAACGGATACACGTTCTACACGGAGGCCAAAGATATGGACATCGATGATCAGAACTCAGGGGTGACGATGGAATGCATGACCGGCAGCGACAACGGCGCAACTGAACGATTTTATGGAAGGGTCAAGGAGATCTGGGAGCTTGACTACTCTGGACTGCACAACACGACGATGTTCCGTGTCAGATGGGCTAAGAATGTCGAAAGAGAAAACCGGATTTTCACTACCGTGACTATACCCGACGCCAAGAGCGCTACTGTGAACGCTATCGCAAAAAACGAGCCATGGGTACATGCTAAGCACGTGACACAATGCTTCTTCATAACCGACCCATGCAATCCCGGTCGTGTTGTCGTGAGGAGAGGCAAAAGGAACATCATTGGAATGGATGGAGTCGCCAACGAGGAAGACTATGATCAGTACGGCAACCCAATGAGGGAAGATGACGATGATGATGAAGTATACGTCAAAAGAAGAATCAATACTACATTACCTAAGAAAAATCGTACCCCATGGAAAAGGCAAAGTCACAATGAGGGGCTCAATTATTCTTCGACGAACAAGAAGGGAAAGAAGCTGACTCAAAAATGAAAACATCAGCGCTGAGGAACCGTATGTTATTGGTCAAATGATGTAATATATATATATATATAAATATATGTATATATATATATATACACGTTCCTATTTTATATACACACTTAGCCATTATTATGCATAGGTCCAATGATGTAATATATATGTTCCTATTTTGCATACATATTTAACCGTAGAATGATGCAATATATATCGCCCTCCCTTCATTCACTGCTCTCGGGAAATAAAAGTGGGAGAAAACAAAGGAAAAGAAAAAGGAAAACTGGCAGTAGCGAAGGTAGTAGCAGCGCGTTCTGTCTAAACCGCTGCAGCTACTGAAGGTAGTAGTAGCGCATTTCGTATAAACCGCTACATCTACTGAAGGTAGTAGCATCGTGTTTTGTGCAAACGCGCTACTGCTACGTCCACTTAACCCAAAATTCTCACTCTCCCTGCTTCATCCCGCCTTTCCCCCCCAAATCCCCACTCTCTCTTCTCCCGTCGCACCACCGCGCCCGACCTGGCCCCGGCGCTCGCTCCCGACCCGACCCTCGCCTCGACCTCGACCTCGGCGCCGCCTCGACCCGGCCCTCGCCCCGACCCGACCCAGCGCTCGCCCCGACCCGACCTCGCCCCGACCCGGCGCGGCGCTCGCCCCGACCAGGCGCTCGCCCCGACACATCGCCTCCCTCCTCTGCTTCCTCCTCCCAACCTCGGCCATCGTCGGGCCTGCTTCCTCGCCCCTGCACCCTATGTAAACCCCCCTCTCTCTCTCTGCTAGGGTTCTTTGGTTAATTTACTTAGGTTTTAGTTAGGGCAGTATGTTAATTAGGTTATCTATTTAGTTATGAATTTAGCTAGGTTTCAAAATTAGCTGAATTTATATGCAAATTTGAACTGGACATGTGATATGTGGATATGTCATGTTTTGGACATGTCATGCTTGGAAAATGATCCGAGTGGCCTATGTTACGCTGGAATGTTGATTCATTTCCATTCCGGTGAATTTCAGGCGCTCGATATGTCCGTTTTTAGCAAAGGTCATGCCGAAATTTCCCGTGAATAAAGGCATGATTTGTGCTACATAGTTGGCATATCGAGTGCTAGAGAAGCAACACCAGCTTGTAGCCGAAAGCCCTACTTCTCTGATGAGGCCCAAGTGGGACACCCCTCTCAACCGGGCCTTGAACGAACTTAAGGGACTCCCTTTGGGCCAGCGGCCGCAATATGGTCGTGTGCATGGCGCTGGAGACGGCGCCACGTGGAAGGTGTTTTACAACGAGGGCCCGGAGGCCAAGAAGCAGAAAAAGAAGTTTAGTCAGGCGGACATCGACGCGAAGGTGAAGCTTGCGGTCGAGAAAAAAGCAGCTGATGACGCGAAAAAAGCAGCCGAGGACAAATATGAGTTGCTACAGCAGGCAGTCAATGCAGCTGTAACTGCCTGCAGAAATGATTTTGCTACTAACTTGGTTCCAGTTATCATCAACTGGACGAAGGAAAATCCAGACAAGACGGTACATGATTTCCCGTTGCCCAGTTTCATCGGGAGCAACTCCATGAACAACAACACCATCGCACCATCACTTGCTCACGCAACCGGGCCTCCTCTCGCAGCCGCTCCCGCTCATAGCAGCCCGCCCTCACTCTCTCGCGCGCTTGGGGCGCCTTAGTCTTTGTCTGAGCGCGACGCCCTCCCGGTAATTACATGTCGCCCCCACATATATATATATATATATATATATATATATATATATATATATAATATTCCATTTTTGTTGCCTTTCGGTTGTTTTACGCCACAGACATATGTGTTTGCAGGCGAAAGAAACTCCGTGCACCATACTCTACTTGATCAAAGGCTAGAAGGTGGACGTGGGAAAGGGGATGATAATGGACCCCTCGCAACCCACGTTCCACAACCAGCTGATCCCCGCTGGGCACTTCAGGGTTAGCTTGACCAGTGTGAAATTGGGGCACGAGGATTTGCCTCCTCCAGTACAGAATGTGGGAGCGGACGACGAGACCCCGCCGCGAATTGGAAGCTGCAAGGGTTGGGTGCTGCTATGGCCGAAGAATCTTATTCGTCTGGAGCCAGCCGAGAGCACACCAATAACAACACATCAACAAGCATGTGCGGAGACCACCACCCGCCACGCAATTACCAGCTCTGTAGTGCCGGGTGAGAGCGGTGACGACATGATGAAGGGGTGCAGAGTACTGGCTGATGTAATTTGTCCCAGAGAATGAGAATGGATGATGAGACGGAGGTCGAACCTATGGATTTCCTCAATAGAAACGCGTATGGCTGTGACATAGATATGATGAGTCAACCATATGACGAATCGGGCTATCAGCTTGCTAATGAGGATATGGATGATATGCCCGGGCAGGGTCGTAACAGGGATTGCAAAAAGTCTCTCTTCATGAAATCCTCACAGGACACGCCTGAAGATGCCGCCTCAACACAGCCTCAACTAGCCGGGCGCGAGGGTCGTACAGTACTTAGCCCGGGAACACTAGGGCAGGGGTTAAGGAAGGGTCTGGAAGGTGTGCCCAAGAAAAAGGAGAGGAAGAGATCGGGGAAGATAGCTGCCTCCAGACAAGCCAGAGCACAAAGCAGCCAGACGATGCATTCTGAAGAGCGTGTACCCGTGAAAGGTGCGGTCATGTTACATCTCACGGGCGAGCCGATGCTACCGCCGAAACCGCTGGAGGCACTATCAGGGGATCTCAGGAGACTGCACGACCATGTGCTGTCGACTGAGAAAAGCCTACTAGCCTCAAAGGATCCAGGATATCCAACATACGCGGCTCGTGTGCATGAGGGGAAGTGCTATGTCGAGACACGGCCCGCGGAGGTGTTCTTCCTGCGGTTTGACCATATCTTTGAGATGTTTCTGACAAGGCGGCTCGATTTTACAATCGTCCTTATTTTGGCGCCACATATGAGCTCCGTCATGAAGAGTGAAGAAGTCTCGCAGATCTGTGTGGCGGATCCGTACTACATGCACGAGTCTTTCTTGAGTCTCGGCGACTTTGAGCGTGAAACTGCTAGGGAGTACCTCCAAAACTTCATGGTACAGAATAAGGACCAGGAAATTGTCCTCGTGCCTTATCATCCAAAGTAAGTCAGTTCCGGACAACCCTTTTGTACATTTCAATCATTCCTTCTCTCTCATATGGGGAATAATTTGAGGTGTCTTTTCCCTGCAGCAACGGGCGTGCCGTCCTTATCATTCTTTACCCGCAAGTCTCCCATGCCGTGTATTTTGACCCTTCCAGAGACTACGAGAAAAAAGACTACACCCATATAATGAATATTCTAGATGATGCTCTCCAAGGCTTCAGCTTTAGAGGTGGCCACGTGCAGATCAGGAAACAAACGAACAAGAAGATGGGTTTGGATAAAACTAACTTCTCCTGCATCCATGTCCCAAAACCAAGCAAGAAGGATGGATTCTACATCGTCCATCTCATGATTCAGCTCAACACGGATCACCAAAAGCTTCGCATGAGAAGTAGAAATGATGATAATATCCACAAGTGGCTAGAATCTCATGGAGAAGCTGATTATAAACTTAGAGATGACTTCTTTCGCATCCAAAGCGACATTGCAACGATCATCATGAAAGAAGTCGTCGATGAGAAGGGGATGTTCCACCACGGCCCTATATCGCGAAATGACGCCCGAACTCGCATAGGCATGCAACGCCTAGACCTCACGCCGCTCAAGAAGCTAGGGTCCATCCTCGATGATATGGAAGGATGGAACTTCTAGTGATTTATGATGCCGATGATGATGATATGTGTCGGTTGAACTTGTATACTTTTTGTAGCGATGAAACATTGTGATGTCCACGGTCCTGCCGAACTTGCGTAATGCTACTTTGTTAGTTTGCGTACGATGTCCTGCGTACCTCTAGTTAATTAATTTGCATACTGTATGTTGCATCTAGTTTCTAACCCTTTCTTTTTCGGTGTTGCTCTAGTATATTTTGTTGCATATATATGATTGTACATCCTCTTCATGAACATGCATCTCTAACAGGTACCTAGTTTCTTGATGGCGAGATGGAATTGCTATGTCGTGTACAAAGGGAAGGTTCCGGGGGTGTACAACTAGTGGCAGGAGTGTCAGGCACAAGTGAATGGGTTCACGGGCGCCAGCCATAAAGGCTTCAAAAGCAGACAAGAAGGAGAAGCTAGTTACTTGAGGTTCACGCTAGCGCGAGAGAGGCCTCGGAACCGCCACCTCATGTACTGTATAGTTCCGCTCTCACTCACAGTGATAGCTCTTCTTATGTATACCTTTGTTTAGATGGATGACGTTGTTGTAGTTGCAAGTATTCGAGACTTGCATGTATCGCTATTTTCGAGATGATGACAAGATACCACTTTGTGTTGGATGATGATTATGATGAGACTATTTGTATGTATATGCTATGATTACATTTGTGGTCTCGCAGGCAGTTGTATGTGTATTGATAACCCACAAGTATAGGGGATCGCAACAGTTTTCGATAAGTAAGAGTGTTGAACCCAACGAGGAGCTAAAGGTAAAACAAATATTCCCTCAAGTTCTATCGACCACCGATACAACTCTACGCACGCTTGACGTTCGCTTTACCTAGAACAAGTATGAAACTAGAAGTACTTTGTAGGTGTTTTTGGATAGGCTTGCATGAAAGTAAAGAACACGTAAATAAAACTCGGGGTTGTTTAGATAAAGACACAACTAAAGTAAATATGGCGAGTGTGAAAAAGTGGTGGTAGGAGTTGTGGAATTGTCCCTAGGCAACTGACTATGTTACCAGACCGATAATTGTTATTGCAATTCTATTTGAGGGAGAGGCATAAGCTAACATACTTTCTCTACTTGGATCATATGCACTTATGATTGGAACTCTAGCAAGAATTCGCAACTACTAAAGATTCATTAAGGTAAAACCCAACCATAGAATTAAAGCATCAAGTCCCCTTTATCCCATACGTAAAGAACCTACTTACTCGGGTTTGTGTTTCACCACCACGCAACCCACTATAAGCGAATCATGAATGCGTTGCAACACCCTACAACGGAATCCCTCGGGGCTTGCTTGGCGACACGGAGGGCACCATAGGACAGCACCAATAATAAAACATGCAACTCAAATCAATCATAGCAATTCATCAATCACCGATAGGACAACGAAAATCTACTCAGACATCATAGGATGGCAACACATCATTGGATAATAATATGAAGCATAAAGCCCCATGTTCAAGTAGAGGGTACAGCGGGTTGCGGGAGAGTGGACCGCTGTAGATAGAGGGGGGGAGGTTATGGAGATGTTGGTGAAGATGACAGCGGTGTTGGTGTAGATCGCAGTGATGATGATGGCCCCCGGCGGCGTTTCGGCGCCACCGGAAGCAAGGGGGAGAGAGCCCCCCTTCTTCTTCTTCTTCCTTGACCTCCTCCCTAGATGGGAGGAGGGTTTCCCCTCTGTTCCTTGGCTGCCATGGCTTGGGAGGGGCGAGAGCCCCTCCGAGATTGGATCTATCTCTCTGTTTCTGTGTTCTCTTCTGGCTCTGTTTCACCGTTTCGCGTATATATGGAGATCCGTAACTCCGATTGGCTTGAAACCTTCGCCCAGATTTTTTTCCAAATAGTATCTTTCTTGCGGCAAAAGAAGAGCATCAACTGCCTTACGGTGGGCTCGCGAGGGTAGGCGGCGCGCCCAGGGGGGCGCGCCCTGCCTCGTGACCACCTCGGGCACCGCCTCGCGTGGATTTTTCTTCTGGAATTTTCCGTATTTTCCAAAAATAAGCTCCGTCCGTTTATATCCCATTTGGACTCCGTTTGATATGTATATTCTGCGAAACATAAAACATGCAACAGACAGGAACTGGCACTGGGCACTGGATCAATATGTTAGTCCCAAAAATAATATAAAAAGTTGCCAAAAAGTATATGAAAGTGAATAATATTGGCATGGAACAATCAAAAATTATAGATACGACGGAGACATATCAGCATCCCCTAGCTTAATTCCTGCTCGTCCTCGAGTAGGTAAATGATAAAAAAGAATAATTTTTTACGTGGAATGCTACCTAGCATAATCTTGATCATATGTCTAATCATGGCATGAATATTAAGACACGAGTGATTCAAAGCAATAGTCTATCATTTGACATAAAAACAATAATACTTCGAGCGTACCAATAAAGCAATCATGTCTTTTCAAAACAACAAGGCCAAAGCAAGCTTATCCCTACAAAATCATACAGTTTGACCATGCTTCATTTTCGTCACACAAAATGCCCCCATCATGCACAACCCCGATGAGAAGCCGATCAATTGGTTCATACTTTTTAACGCGCTTCAGCTTTTTCAACCCTCACGCAATACATGAGCGCAAGCCATGGATATAGCACTATAGGTGGAATAGAATATAATGATGGAGGTTATGTGGAGAAGACAAAAAAGGAGAAAGTCTCACATCGACGCGGCTAATCAACGGGCTATGGAGATGTCAATTGACGTCAATGCGAGGAGTAGGGATTGCCATGCAACGGATGCACTAAGAGCTATAAGTGTATGAAAGCTCAACAAAAGAAAATAAGTGGGTGTGCATCCAACTTGCTTGCTCATGAAGACCTAGGGCATTTGAGGAAGCCCATCGTTGGAATATACAAGCCAAGTTCTATAATGAAAATTCTCACTAGTATAAAAGTGAAAGCATAGGATACTCTCTCTATGAAGAACATGGTGCTACTTTGAAGCACAAGTGTGGTAAAAGGATAGTAACATTGCCCCTTCTCTCTTTTCTCTCATTTTTTGTTTTCTTTTTTAGGGCCTTCTCTTTTTTATTTTTTATTTTTTTTTTATTTTTTCGTCCGAGTCTCATCCCGACTTGTGGGGAATCATAGTCTCCATCATCCTTTCCTCACCGGGGCAATGCTCTAATAATGATGATCATCACACTTTTATTTACTTACAACTCAATATTACAACTCGATATCTAGATCAAAGATATGACTCTATATGAATGCCTCTGGCGGTGTACCGGGATGTGCAATGATCTAGCGTAGCACTGACATCAAAAAAGGGAAAAGCCATGAAAACATCATGCTAGCTATCTTACGATCATGCAAAGCAATATATGATGATGATGGAAGTTGCATGGCAATATATCTCGGAATGGCTATGGAAATGCCATAATAGGTAGGTATGGTGGCTGTTTTGAGGAAGATATAATTAGGTTTATGTGTGAAAGAGCGTATCGTATCACGGGGTTTGGATGCACCGGCGAAGTTTGCACCAACTCTCGAGGTGAGAAATGGCAATGCAGGGTACCGAAGAGGCTAGCAATGATGGAAAGGTAAAAGTGCGTACAATCCATGGACTCACATTAGTCATAAAGAACTCATATACTTGTTGCAAAAGTTTATTAGCCCTCGAAGCAAAGTACTACTACGCATGCCCCTAGGGGGATAGATTGGTAAGAAAAGACCATCGCTCGTCCCCGACCGCCACTCATAAGGAAGACAATCAAAGAAACACCCCATGCTTCAAATTTGTCACACAACGGTTACCATACGTGCATGCTACGGGACTTGCAAACTTCAACACAAGTGACTCTAAAATCCACAACCACCCACTAGCATAACTCTAATATCACCATCTTTATATCGCAAAACTATTGCAAGGAATCAAACATATCATATTCAGCGATCTACAAGTTTATGTAGGATTTTATGACTAACCATGTGAATGACCAGTTACTGTCATCTCCCTAAATAGATATAAGTGAAGCAAGAGAGTTTAATTCTTTCTACAAAAGATATGCCCGTGCTCTAACAAATATAAGTGAAGCAAAACAGCATTCTACAAATGGCGGTTGTCTATGTAAAGAGAAACAGGCAATCCAAGCTTCAAATGATATAAGTGAAGCACATGAAGCATTCTATAAAGCCATACTCAAAATATATAAGTGAAGTGCATAGAGCATTCTATAAATCAACCAAGGACTATCTCATACCAGCATGGTGCATAAAATAAAAGTAAGAACCTAATTGCAAAAGAGGCTCCAAGACCTGCACATATCGCATGAACGAAACGAATCCGGGAACATACCGAATTTGTTGAAGAAAGAGGGGATGCCTACCCAGCATCCCCAAGCTTAGACGCTTGAGTCTCCTTGAATATTTACTTGGGGTTCCTCGGGCATCCCCAAGCTTTATCTCTTGCCTCTCTTCCTTCTTCTCACATCGAGACCTTCTCGATCATCGAACACTTCATCCACACAAAACTCCAACAGAAAACTCGGTAAGATCCGTTAGTATAATAAAGCAAATCACCACTCTAAGTACTGTTGAAACCCAATTAATATTTTGTTTTTTCATTTTGTCTACTGTAATATAACTTTTTCATGGCTTAATCCACTGATATAAATTGATAGTTTCATCAAAACAAGCAAACTATGCATCAAAAACAGAATCTGTCTAAAACAGAACAGTCTGTAGCAATCTGAACATTCACCATCCTTCTTATACTTGAACAATTCTGCCAAAATTAGGAAAAATAAACAATTTGTACAAAAAGATAGTGCAAAAAGAATCAGAACCATTTGACGTTCCAGTAAAAACATAAAATTCACGCACTACAGCCAAACTTTCTGTCCTGCACCGCACAAACCAACAAGCATTGTAAACATCCTAAAGGCAAACCTTGGCACATTATTTTTATAATACAATGGAATTGTACAAGGTGATAATTATTTTTGTTGAAAAGTTTCTGTAATCAAGATTCACAAAGTTGCCGTGAGCATGAACAAAGTTCAAGGAGCTCTCCCACTTCAACAATGCTTGTCTTTCTCACTTTCGCTTTCCTTTTTGAAAAAAAATTGGGTTCCCCTCTTTATTTTTGTTGTTTTTAAACTATATGAAAGCACTCAACAGAAATAAATGACTCTCTAAAACTTCCGGGTTGTCTCCCTGGCAGTGCTTTCTTTAAAGCCATTAAGCTAGGCATTTAGTGCTCAAGTAATGAATCCACCGGATCCCAAGGTATATCAAAGCCAATTTTAATTAGCAATGATTTGTAATTTAGTAGTGAGCACAAAGTAACATATATCATGTAATGACGAAGTCTAACTCTCTTTCTATGCATCGGCATGTCATAAAAGAACAATTCATGCACACATAGTAAAGGCCAATGCATAGTATAAACAGTTTCTTGCAATTTTATCGTGTGGGAAACATAGAGAGGTGGAGATATAGTTCCTCTCTCATAATAATTTCAAGTAGGAGCAGCAAGCACATGCATATTATATCTATCAAAATCATCATGTGCAACGGTAAAAGGCAACTCATCAATATAATCCTTAATAAGGGCAAACTTCTCCTATATAGTATAATCGGAAGAATTCAAAAAGATAATAGGACTATCGTGCGTGGGTGCAATAGCAACAATTTCATGTTTAACATAAGGAACTATAGCAAGTTCATCTCCATAAGCATAATTCATATTGGCATCTTGGCCACAAGCATAGCAAGCATCATCAAAAAGGGATATTTCAAAAGAATCATAGGGATCATAATAGTGATCATAGCAATCATCCTTCGGTAAGCACGAAGGGGAATTAAATAATGTATGAGTTGGAGGGTTACTCTCATTAGAAGGTGGGCACGGGTAGATAATCCGTTCTTCCTCCTTTTGCTCTTCGCTCTCCTCATCATCTTTTTCATCCAATGAGCTCACAGTTTCATCAATTTCTTCTTCCATAGCTTCCTGCAAAATATTAGTCTCTTCTTGGACAGCGGAGTAGTTCTCAATATATGGTTTAACATAAGGATTAGAAGCATAATTATCATAGAAATATTTAAGTATGGAAAAAGTTTCAGATTCGTAAAGAGTAGCACCATACTTTTCAATAAAAGAAGCAATTTCGTAAGCACCCTTAAAAGCAACAAATTCTTCAATTTGTTGAACATCATAGTAATTATAAACACCCTTAGCATACGAGGATAAGATTCCATTATCAATAGACTCACATTGGTAGGGAAGGTGTTTCTTAGGGTTTTCAGAACAACAAGTAAAATCATAATAATAGCATAAATTCCAAGCATAGCATTGCAAACGATGAATTTGATCCAATAAACGTTTCCCTCTTTCAGATATACGGTGTCGCACATAACAAGCATGCTCATCTAAAGATTTGCCCTCAACAAAGCTAGTTGGGGTTTCAGCACGATCACATAGGGATCGAAGATGATCCAAGTAAAAAGCTTCAGGAGTGTGATAGATTTTGAGTGGTTCTTCAACCATTGGAGCAGTAGGTACAACTAATTTTTTGGTATTTTGTGTTTCCTACCCATAACTAAAGATAGAAAACAACTAAGAACAGCAAATAAAAATTACTTAGTGATAAAGCAAACAAGCACACACGAGAATATTCACGCCATGCTATTGCTCCCCGGCAACGGCGCCAGAAAAAGGTCTTGATAACCCACAAGTATAGGGGATCGCAACAGTTTTCGATAAGTAAGAGTGTCAAACCCAACGAGGAGCTAAAGGTAGAACAAATATTCCCTCAAGTTCTATCGACCACCGATACAACTCTACGCACGCTTGACGTTCGCTTTACCTAGAACAAGTATGAAACTAGAAGTACTTTGTAGGTGTTTTTGGATAGGCTTGCAAGAAAGTAAAGAACACGTAAGTAAAACAAGGGGTTGTTTAGATAAAGACGCAACTAAAGTAAATATGGCAAGTGTGGAAAAGTGGTGGTAGGATTTGTGGAATTGTCCCTAGGCAACTGACTATGTTACTAGACCGATAATCGTTATTGCAATTCTATTTGAGGGAGAGGCATAAGCTAACATACTTTCTCTACTTGGATCATATGCACTTATGATTCGAACTCTAGCAAGAATCCGCAACTACTAAAGATTCATTAAGGTAAAACCCAACCATAGCATTAAAGCATCAAGTCCCCTTTATCCCATATGTAAACAACCTACTTACTCGGGTTTGTGTTTCAGTCACTCACGCAACCCACTATAAGCGAATCATGAATGCGTTGCAACACCCTACAGCGGGAATCCCTCAGGCTTGCGCGACACGGAGGGCACCATAGGACTGCACCAATAATAAAACATGCAACTCAAATCAATCATAGCAATTCATCAATCACCGATAGGACAACGAAAATCTACTCAGACATCATAGGATGGCAACACACCATTAGATAATAATATGAAGCATAAAGCACCATGTTCAAGTAGAGGGTACAGTGGGTTGCGGGAGAGTGGATCACTGTAGATAGAGAGGGGAAGGTGATGGAGATGTTGGTGAAGATGACGGCGGTGTTGGTGTAGATCGCGGTGATGATGATGGCCCCCGGCTGCTCCGGGCGCCACTGTAAGCAAGGGGAGAGATCCCCCCTTCTTCTTCGTCTTCCTTGACCTCCTCCCTAGATGGGAGGAGGGTTTCCCCTCTGTTCCTTGGCTCCCATGGCTTGGGAGGGGCGAGAGCCCCTCCGAGATTGGATCTATCTCTCTGTTTCTGCGTTCTGTTCTGGCTCTGTTTCACTGTTTCGCGTATATATGGAGATCCGTAACTCCGATTGGCCTGAAACCTTCGCCCAATTTTTTTTCCGAATATTATCTTTCTTGCGGCAAAAGAAGAGCATCAACCGCCTTACGGTGGGCTCACGAGGGTAGGCGGCGCGCCCAGGGGGCGCGCCCCCCTGCCTCGTGACCACCTCGGGCACCGTCTCGCGTGGATTTTTCTTCTGGAATTTTCCATATTTTCCAAAAATAAGCTCCGTCCGTTTTTATCCCGTTTGGACTCCGTTTGATATGGATATTCTGTGAAACATAAAACATGCAATGCATGTGAACCGCACCGGGCAATCGGATCAATATGTTAGTCCAAAAAATAATATAAAAAGTTGCCAAAAAGTATATGAAAGTGAATAATATTGGCATGGAACAATAAAAAATTATAGATACGACGGAGATGTATCATGTATCATGATGACATTTGTATGTGCTAAAGATTCTTCTATAAAGCCTGTTCAAATACAAAACAAATATGCCGAAAAAAAAACAAAAAACTACTAAAATTAGCAGTAGCGAGTGTATAAAAGTTAGCAGCTGCGCCAAGAATTGCGATGGCGTCCCAGGAAAAGCGCCGCTAGAGCTACTAGCAGTAGCGAAGCTTCCACTAAGCGCTGCTGCTACACTTGTGTAGCAAGATGGCCAGGTGAGCACGCGCTACTGCTATGTGTTAGCTGTAGCGCCTTATTAGTAGCACCACTCCCCGGGCTACTGATACACCTAAAACCCGCGCTGCTGCTAGCCTTTTCCCTAGTAGTGTAAGCGGGCATGTGCATAAAATTGATCAACTATCGTAAACCGTATACACTTAATTATTAACATCTAGCTAGCTAGTAAGCTAAAAGAGAATTTATATTAACTCACAGGAAGTTGTAAGGAAGTTGTATATCTTCATTGGTATTGAGGCGCTTCAAGAACTCTAGCATGCTTTCCTCTACACTTGCTTGAGGAGTTGGAAGATTCCATGTGTACTCATTAATGGTATTTGGGTCAATGAACCCAATGCCATAGCGTCCAGATTTTTTCATTTCATACATCTTCATCCTGCATATAATACCACAGAAAAGAATATATAGTGAGGATAATTACATGTAATGATTGATCAAAAATTACAAAAAGAAATCACTTACAGACAATAGCAACTGACGATAGATTTGTCGAGTGCGTCTTGATTGTATAACTGAAATAGTTCTGAATACTCAACGCACAGAGCTTTCTCATGGAAGTAATGCTCCTTCTTAACATTCACAATGAGGGACTCTATATTGGAAATCTTGGTAATGTTCATGTACCATTGATGCAATTCATACATTCTCGTTGGGAGGTTCTTGACCTTGTCTGGCTCGACTAAAGGTTGGCCCCGGACATATTTCCGTTTTATTTCCTCCTCTCTAAGCGGAGACATTGGCTCAATTTCGAGGAGTTGTCCAACAGAGATCTTGAGCATTTCAGCCTGCATTATATGCTCCTCCATTATTACCACATCGCCTAGCTGGGGAACTTTAACGGTTTTCCCACAATAATATTGGGCGCGCAGCCTCCTCTCATGTCTTGTTGGCACAACAAGCGGGGGATCGATTATACTACTGTTTCTTCCACCGGGAACGGTTTTCCCGCATTTTTTTCCCGCTGCTTGTTGGCTCGAGCTCGAGCTCGCTTCCTTCTTTAGCCGTTCTCGATGTAGTTTCCTGATTTGGCGCTCATAGTCCGAGTCAACAGGCTTGGGAGCTGGTTCTCTAGCCATACGAATGAAGTGGTCAATCGGTTTCTCAGGCACTTTCTCCTTTGGCGGCGGAGCCGGTTTTAGTCCAAAATGGGCATCCACTTGGGCCTGCACTATGGCTGCGTTTTGCTCCTTAGTCATGTCGTAAGGCCTCTGAGGAAGAGGAGCGAGGCTTGGACCATATTTATATCGCTTGTCTCCGCTTGTACTTCCTGAACTACCTCGACTCGTACCGCTACGCACCATAGCTGCGGCGTGTCTCTTCTGCGATTGCTGTGACGGCGGAGACGGCTGACGTGGCTGAGTTGGAGCAGGAGAAGTGGCCTGATGATGCGCCGGACTTGAAGCAGGAGGTGTGGCCTGACACGGTGCCGGACTTGAAACCGGAGAAGTGGCATGACGCTTTGCCGGACTTGAAACCGGAGGAGTCAGCTCACGCGTTCGGGGACTTGGAGGAGGTGGCGGACTTCGAGGAGGAGTCGGCTCACACGTTCGTGGACTTGGAGGAGCGGGAGTCTGCTGACTTGGTGGCGGACTTCTAGGAGGAGTTGGCAGACGACGCGGTGTCGGTGGACTTCGAAAGATGATGCAATCCTTTCTCCATAGGATGATACGATGTATGGCCTCTCCCGGTGTGCGCTCGTCTTCACCTCCAGGAATGTCAAGCTGTAGCCCCGAATATGGGTCCACCACTTCATCAACCAAGACACGAGCATAGCACTCTGGAATCGGGATGCAATGGAAGGTTGCTTCGGGGGTAATTGTAAAAGCAACGCCGTACGCCACCTTCATGGATATGTTCTTCATTTTGGAGTGTAGCTCACAGTTAGTGCTCTCTATGATGTCATCCACACGGTATGTATCCAGCAGTGTGTCGCCCGGGGCAGAACCAACGCTGCTTCTCGGCATGGTTGGGACGGTGCTATCCAATGCTGGACGATCATCCGCTTGCTGCTACCGCTGCTGAGACCCCCTTTCCTGGCTAAGTGAGTCGATCTGCTGCTGCTGCTGCTGGCATTTGAGTGCCAAGTCCATGTGCCTTGCTTCTAGGCCTTGAAGGCGTTCTGCGTCCTGCTTCCTCTGCTCCTCCTCCAGCTTCCTCTTCTTCTCCTCCTCCATCTTCCTTCTTGCATGGGTCCTGTAGTCCTTGTTCCATTCTGAAAAGCCCTCATACCAGGGAATAACGCCTTGCCTCGTGTTCTTCCGGGTGTTCAGGATTTCCTGTATGCCAGAAAGCTCGTCGTTCTCTCTGTTGGGCATGAACACCCCCCTTCGAGCTTCTTCTATTGCGTCAAGTATCTTTTGTTCGGCTCCTTTTAGATTTGCCTTCTTCGAAACCAGGCCTGTCTTCGGGTCCAACGCCCCCCCCATGCGCATAGAACCAAGTTCTGCACTTGGGGGGCCAGCTCCTAGTAACCGGAGTGACCCCTGCATCCTCCATCTCTTGCTCAGACTTATCCCACTTAGGCATTCCCACCGCGTAGCCACCTGGACCCGGCCTATGGAACTGCGTCTTTTTTGCGGCATTTGCCTTGTTTTTTATCGGCCGTTCCTTAGATAATTCTGAATCCTTGAAGGTAACGAAATCGTCCCAGTGTTCTCTTTTCTTCTCAAGTGTTCCCGTGAATTCTGGAGTCTTCCTTTCTGCAGCGAGGTAGTTGGCTCATACAGTTTTCTTGTGGGTGTTGAATGCAATTGCCATCTTCTTAAGAGCAGCGCCCTTGGCTTTCTCCACATCTGCTTCAGTGAAATGATCTAGTAGGGTGAAATGTTCCATCAGAGATTTCCAAAGGTCTTTTTTGGCTCTGCCGTCGACCCAAGTAACACCTGGACGTTTAGTCTTTGGCTCTTTCCATTCTTGAATGGAGATCAGGAGTTTTTCCTTCACAAGAACTCCGCACCGACGAGTCCACCTGTTTGCAATGTTCTTAGGCGTGAGGGGTTCGCCACTAGGTTTGGTGGATTCGATGTTGTACTTTACACCATCCTTCAACAATCTGCTCGGGCCTCGCTTTGTCCTGCTGTGTGTAGAAGCAGATTTTCTCGATCCGGAGGGCTGAAAGAAGAAAGATCGATTCGTTAATATATCTTCAATAAAAAGAACATGTGATGATCACCATGATGCCTGCTTATATAAATATACCTTGCCGGTAGTCTTTGTTATTTGAAGATCAGCATTGTCTATGTCATCACAAACATTGTCTATGTCATCATAATCATAATCATGGTTCATGACTTCATCATCTCGGTCGTCGAGATCGAATATCTTTTCATCACCCTCTCCGGTATTGTTCAGATATTGGGAGCCGTCATCTGCTTCATTCAGATCATCTAGCTGCTACCTCTTGAGCACTGCGTTGGATTTCCCCGAAGAGGAGAGGATGATGCAGCAAAGTAGCGTAAGTATTTCCCTCAGTTTTTGAGAACCAAGGTATCAATCCAGTAGGAGGCTACGCACAAGTCCCTCGTACCTGCACAAAACAATAGCTCCTTGCAACCAACGCGATTAGGGGTTGTCAATCCCTTCACGGTCACTTACGAGAGTGAGATCTGATAGAGATGATAGATAATATTTTTGGTATTTTTGGTATAGAGATGCAAAGTGAAAAGTAAAAGGCAAAGTAAAAACAAAGAAAGTATTAAAGTGATGGAGATTGATATGATGAGAATAGACCCGGGGGCCATAGGTTTCACTAGTGGCTTCTCTCAAGAGAATAAGTATTCAACGGTGGGTGAACAAATTACTGTTGAGCAATTGACAGAATTGAGCATAATTATGAGTATATCTAGGTATGATCATGTATATAGGCATCACGTCTGAGACAAGTAGACCGACTCCTACCTGCATCTACTACTATTACTCCACTCATCGACCGCTATCCAGCATGCATCTAGAGTATTAAGTTCAAAAACAGAGTAACGCCTTAAGCAAGATGACATGATGTAGAGGGATAAATTCATGCAATATGATAAAAACCCCATCTTGTTATCCTCGATGGCAACAATACAATACGTGCCTTGCAACCCTTTACATCCTTTGGGTAAGGACACCGCAAGATCGAACCCAAAGCTAAGCACTTCTCCCATTGCAAGAACTACCAATCTAGTTGGCCAAACCAAACGGATGATTCGAAGAGACTTGCAAAGATAACCAATCATACATAAAAGAATTCAGAGAAGATTCAAATATTATTAATAGATAATCTGGATCATAAACCCACAATTCATCGATCTCAACAAACACACCGCAAAAAGAAGATTACATCGAATAGATCTCCGTGGTGGATGCCCCCTCCGGCGGAGCTCCGGAACAGGCCCCAAGATGGGATCTCGTGGATACAGGAAGTTGCGGCAGTGGAATTAGGTTTTTGGCTCCTGTTCTGATTGTTTGGGGGTACGTAGGTATATATAGGAGGAAGGAGTACGTCGGTGGAGCAACAGGGGGGCCACGAGGCAGGGGCGCGCCTAGGGGGCGCCCCACCCTCGTGACCACCTCTTTTGTTCCTTGGAGTAGGGTCCAAGTCCCCTGGATCACGTTCGGTGAGAAAATCACGTTCCTGAAGGTTTCATTCCATTTGGACTCCGTTTGATATTCCGTTTCTTCGAAACACTGAAATAGGCAAGAAAAATAAACAGCAATTCTGGGCTGGGCCTCCGGTTAATAGGTTAGTCCCAAAAATAATATAAAAGTGGAAAATAAAGCCCAATATAGTCCAAAACAGTAGATAAAGTAGCATGGAGCAATCAAAAATTATAGATACGTTGGAGACGTTTCAGGCATCCCTCAAGCTTAATTCCTGCTCGTCCTCGAGTAGGTAAATGATAAAAAGAGAATTTTTGATGCGGAGTGATACTTTGGCATAATTTCAATGTAAATCTTCTTAATTGTGGTATGAATATTCAGATCCGAAAGATTCTAGACAAAAGTTCATATTGACATAAAAAATAATAATACTTCAAGTATACTAATCAAAGTAATCATGTCTTCTCAAAATAGCATGGCAAAAGAAAGTTCATCTCTACAAAATCATATAGTTAGGTTATGCTTCATTTTTGTCACACAAAGATGTTCCCAACTTCTATACCCCCGATGACAAGCTTAAATAATCTCAAACTTTTTCAACCTTCACGTATTACATGAGCGTGAGCCATGGATATAGCACTATGGGTGGAATATAATATGATGATGGGGATTGTGTGGAGAAGACAAAAATGAGAAAGTCTCACATTGACGAGGATAATCAACGGGCTATGAAGATGCCCATCAATTGATGTCAACATGAGGAGTAGGGATTGCCATGCAACGGATGCACTAGAGCTATGAATGCTCAACAAAAGAAAACTAGTGGGTGTGCATCCAACTTGCTTGCTCATGAAGACCTAGGGCATTTGAGGAAGCCCATCGTAGGAATATACAAGCCAAGTTCTATAATGAAAAATCCCCACTAGTATAGAAAGACAACTTATGAGACTTACTATATGAAAAACAAGGTGCTAATTTGAAGCACAAGTGTGGTAAGAGGATAGTAACATTGCCCTTTTTATTTATTTTCCTTTTTTTGGGCCTTTCCTTTTTTTGGCCTTTCTTTTTTTATTGGGCAATGCTCTAATAATGATGATCATCACACTTCTATTCATTACAACATAAGGATTACAACTCGAAACTAGAACAAGATATGACTCTATATGAATGCCTCCGGCGGTAATGTCTGGGGATGGTGCAATGAATCAAGAGTGACATGTATGAAAAATAATGCATGGTGGCTTTGCCACAAATACGATGTCAACTACATGATCATGCAATGGCAATATGACAGAAGTAGTGTATGTCATGATGATGAACGGAACGGTGGAAAGTTGAATGGCAATATATCTCGGAATGGTAATGGAAATGCCATAATAGGTAGGTATGGTGGTTGTTTTGAGGAAGATATACGGAGGTTTATGTGTGATAGATCGTATCATATCACGGGGTTTGGATGCACCGGCGAAGTTTGCACCAACTCTCAAGGTGAGAAAGGGCAATGCACGGTACCGAAGAGGCTAGCAAAGGCGGAAAGGTAAAAGTGCGTATAATCCATGGACTCAACATTAGTCAAAAGAAGTCATATACTTATTGCAAAAATTTAGAAGTCATCAAAAATCAAGTACTACGCGCATGCTCCTAGGGGGATAGATTGGTAGGAAAATACCTTCGCTTGTCCCCGACCGCCACTCATAAGGATGCACAAGCCAGGTACACTTCATGTTTCAAATTTGTTACACAACTTTAACCATACGTGCATGCTACGGGACTTGCAAACTTCAACACAAGCATTTCTCAAATTCACAACTACTCAACTAGCACGACTTTCATATTATCACCTCCATATCTCAAAACAATTATCAAGCATCAAACTTTTCTTAGTATTCAACGCACTCAAAAGAAAGTTTCACATATCTTGAATACCGAGTATATTAATATTAAGCAAATTACCATGCTATTAACGACTCTCAAAATAATCTAAGTGAAGCATGAGAGATCAATAGTTTCTTTAAAAAAAATCCACCACCGTGCTCTTAAAAAATCTAAGTGAAGCACTAGAGCAAAAATTATCACGCTCAAAAGATATAAGTGAAGCACTATGAGCAAAACTATCAAGCTCAAAAGATATAAGTGAAGCACATAGAGTATTCTAGAAAATTCCAATTTATGTATGGCTCTCTCAAAAGGTGTGTACAGCAAGGATGATTGTGGTAGATTAACAAGCAAAGATGCAAATGATACAAGAAGCTCCAAGCAAAACACATATCACGTGGTGAATAAAAATATAGCTCCAAGTAAATTACCGATGGAAGTAGACGAAAGAGGGGTTGCCTTACAGGGCATCCCCAAGCTTTGACTTTTTGGTGTCCTTGGATTATCTTGGGGGTGCCATGGGCATCCCCAAGCTTAGGCTCTTCCCACTCCTTGTTCGATAATCCATCAAAAGAATTTACCCAAAACTTGAAAACTTCACAACACAAAACTCAATAGAAATCTCATGAGCTCCGTTAGAGAAAGAAAACAAAAGACTACTTTAAGATATTGTAATGAACTAATTCTTTATTTATATTGGTGTTAAACCTACTATATTACAACTTCTCTATGGATTATAAACTATTTTACTAGCCATAGATTCATCAAAATAAGCAAACAACACACGCAAAACAGAATCTGTCAAAAACAGAACAGTCTGTAGTAATCTGTAACTAATGCAAACTTCTGGAACTTCAAAACATCTACCAAAATTAGACGACCTAGACAATTTTTTATTGATCGGAAGAAATTGGAATCAGTATTTTATCACGTTCTGGTGATTTTTAATAATTCGGGAACTGAGCGCAAAGTTTCTGGAAATTATAGCAAGATCAAATAACTATCATCCAAGAAGATCCAATAGGTCTAGCTTGGCACAAACACTAATTAAAACATAAAACCACATCTAAATAGAGGCTAGATGGATTATTTATTCCTAAGCAGCAGCAAAAACTAAAAAAATAAAAATAAAATTGGGTTGCCTCCCAACAAGCGCTATCGTTTAACGCCCCTAGCTAGGCATTGAGATTCCAATGATGCTCACAAGAAAGACAAGAATTGAAGCACAAAGAGAGCATCATAAAACACATGACAAACACATCTAAGTCAAACATACTTCCTATGCATAGGCATATTATAGGCAAGCAAATTATCAAGGCAAGCAAAAACTAGCATATGCAAGGAAGCGGGAAGAAACAATAGCAATCTCAACATAACGAGAGGTAATTTATTATCCTGAAAATTTCTGCAACCATATGTTCCTCTCTCATAATAATTGCATGTGGGATCATAAGAAAATTCAACAAAATATCTATCATATAAGATATTTTCAACACGATCCACATGCATGCAAAGTTGACATTTTTCCAAAATAGTGGGATTATCATTAACTAAAGTCATGACCTCTCCAAACCCACTTTTATAAAAAAAATCATAAGATTGAATATTCTCCAAATATGTGGGATCTAAAGTTGACACTCTTCCAAAACCACTTTCAATATCATTGCAAACAATATTATCAATCTCATATTCATCATAGGGATTAAATAAATTTTCAAGATCAAAACAAGAATCTCCCCAATCATGATCATTGCAACAAGTAGTAGACATAGCAAAACTAGCATCCCCAAGCTTAGGATGTTGCATATTATTAGCATAATTGACATGAAGAGAATTTATAGTAAAATCATTGCAATCATGCTTTTCATCGAAGGAACTATAAAGTATGGGTGCAATAGCAACGATCTCATGTTTAACATAAGGAACTATAGAAAATTCATCTTCATAAATATTGGCATCATAGCCACAAGAATAGGAAGCATCATGTTCATCAAGGGATGTTTCAATCAAATCATCGGAATCATCATTATCTATAGATTCATGCATATCATTATTTTTTTCCAAAGCAACGGTCCTTCTCTCAATAAATTCTTTGACACAGACATTATGAGCATAGTTTTCATAGCAATATTTAAGTATGTCAAAATTTTCAGATTCGTAGAGAGTAATATCATACTTTTCAATCAAAGAAGCAACTTCATAAGCACCCTTAAAAGCAACAAATTCTTCAATTTGTTCGATATCATAGTAACTATAAACACCCTTCGCATAAGAAGATAAGATTTCATTTTAATTAAACTCACATAGGTATGGAAGGTTTTTTTAGGGTTCTTAGAGCAACAAGTAAAATCATAAATTTCACAAAGATTCCAAGCATAACACAGCAATCTGTTTATTTGACTCCATAAGAGTCTCCCTTTTTCAGACAAACGGTGAAAAACATAATGAGCATGCTCATCTAAAGATTTCCCATCAACTAGGCTAGTTGGGGTTTCAGCACGAGCGCATAAGGATCGAAGATGATCCACAACAATAGACTTTTAGCAAGCAAAGATGCAAGCAAATATAAGGCACATGGTAACACAAGCAAACAAGAAGCAAGCGGAAAAGAGAGGGCGAATAAAACGGCAAGGGTGAAGTGGGGGAGAGGAAAACGAGAGGAAAATGTCAAATAATGTAATGCGGGAGATAGGGATTGTGATGGGTACTTGGTATGGTGTTTGAATTGCTCTTGCGTGAGCTTCCCCGGCAACGGCGCCAGAAATTCTTCTTGCTACCTCTTGAGCACTGCGTTGGATTTCGCTGAAGAGGAGAGGATGATGCAGCAAAGTAGCGTAAGTATTTCCCTCAGTTATTGAGAACCAAGGTATCAATCCAGTAGGAGGCCACGCACAAGTCCCTCGTACCTGCACAAAACAATAGCTCCTCGCAACCAACGCGATTAGGGGTTGTCAATCCCTTCATGGCCACTTATGAGAGTGAGATCTGATAGAGATGATAGATAATATTTTCGGTATTTTTGGTATAAAGATGCAAAGTGAAAAGTAAAAGGCAAAGTAAAAACAAAGCAAGTATTAATGTGATGGAGATTGATATGATAAGAATAGACCAGGGGGCCATAGTTTTCACTAGTGGCTTCTCTCAAGAGCATAAGTATTCTACGTGGGTGAACAAATTACTGTTGAGCAATTGACAGAATTGAGCATAATTATGAGTATATCTAGGTATGATCATGTATATAGGCATCACGTCCGAGACAAGTAGACCGACTCCTGCCTGCATCTACTACTATTACTCCACTCATCGACCGCTATCCAGCATGCATCTAGAGTATTAAGTTCAAAAACAGAGTAACGCCTTAAGCAAGATGACATGATGTAGAGGGATAAATTCATGCAATATGATAAAAACCCCATCTTGTTATCCTCGATGGCAACAATACAATACGTGCCTTGCAACCCTTTACATCCTTTGGGTAAGGACACCGCAAGATCGAACCCAAAGCTAAGCACTTCTCCCATTGCAAGAACTACCAATCTAGTTGGCCAAACCAAACGAATAATTCGAAGAGACTTGCAAAGATAACCAATCATACATAAAAGAATTCAGAGAAGATTCAAATATTATTCATAGATAATCTGGATCAAAAACCCACAATTCATCAGTCTCAACAAACACACCGCAAAAAGAAGATTACATCGAATAGATCTCCACGAGAGAGGGGGAGAACATTGTATTGAGATCCAACAAGAGAGAATAAGCCATCTAGCTACTAGCTATGGACCCTAAGGTCTGAAGTAAACTACTCACACTTCATCGGAGGGGCTATGGTGATTAGAAGCCCTCCGTGGTGGATGCCCCCTCCGTGAAGCTCCTAACAGGCCCCAAGATGGGATCTCGTGGATACAGGAAGTTGCGGCGGTGGAATTAGGTTTTGGCTCCTGTTCTGACTGCTTGGGGGCAATGTGAGGTATATATAGGAGGAAGGAGTACGTCGGTGGAGCAACAGGGGCCCACGAGGCAGGGGCGCGCCTAGGGGGCGCCCCCACCCTCGTGACCGCCTCTTTGTTCCTTGGAGTAGGGTCCAAGTCCCCGGATCACGCTCGGTGAGAAAATCACGTTCCTCAAGGTTTCATTCCGTTTGGACTCCGTTTGATATTCCGCTTTCTACTAAACATTAAAATAGGCAAAAAACAGCAATTCTGGGCTGGGCCTCCGGTTAATAGGTTAGTCCCAAAAATAATATAAAAGTGGAAAATAAAGCCCAATATAGTCCAAAACAGTAGATAAAGTAGCATGGAGCAATCAAAAATTATAGGTACGTTGGAGACGTATCACTAGCCTGTGAGGGTTGCGTATGATGTCGAACAATTCCTCTTCTCTCTCTCTCTGCCGGTATTATCAGCCATAGCTTTTACTTAACTAATACAGAAGAAATATAAAACAATTTAGTATTCAAATTACAATGCATGGATGCAATCAATAAGGAAAAACTGAATCATATATATAGTACATAATATATGCATCGTCTCGATTAATATATAATCTCGAATACATCATCGTCTTAATATATATAATCTCGAATACATCGTCTCAAATTTTATATATCGAATACATCACTGGCTATGTACATAATAAAGATCGAGTACTACAGAAGAATCTAGGCCACTCGCGGTTCCTGGGGCGCGGGCGGTGGACACTCAAAGAGAAGGAACCGTCACAGGATCATATCTCCGGTTATCTGCCCAAAGAACCTGCCAAGTATTGGAGAAGCTGACGTCCATAGCAGCCATGTAGCGATGGACGTGCTCGTCCTCCTCCCTGACACGGCGACGCACCACATTCGGCGGCGCCGGCTCCATCTGCACCGAATGTGGCCCACGCGAACGCCACCAAAGGACATCAGGGTCGACGACGGGACCCGAGGCCGGGTTCCTCACCAAGCGGCGCGCCCCTCCAGGTAGCACCTCCCAGTGCCAGCCCGGCGGAGCCCAGTCCCGGACATGGGTCCTCTGAAGCAGGACGTCGTCGCGAACGGGTCGACGGCGAGGATGCGGGCCGGGCATATCGTAGAGAACAAATACTATATACCCGCAAAAAGTAACATTTTTTAAATGAGTGGATTGTGATAACTAAAATTCAATATATATGCAAATTCTAAAAATTTGACATTAATCTAATTCATCTAACTAAAAAACAGAATAATTTCTATAACTAAAAAACAGAATAATTTCTATAACTAAAAAACAGAAAAAATTTATAACATTTCTATATAAGTAACATTTCTAATATTTCTATAACTAAAAAACAGAATAATTTCTAACATTTCTATAACTAAGAAACAGAAAAATTTATAACAAACAAACTAATGTGTGTGTGTGTAGTGTGTGTGTGTGTGTGTGAAAATGGCGGCCGGGGCGAGCTCACAGGCGAGGCGACGACGGGGCGACGGGACGGGGCAGCGACGACGGGGCGACGGGTCAGGGCGGCGATTTACGGGCGGGCGGCAACGACGGGCGACGGACGGAGCGGCGACGACGGGCTTAAGGGACGGGCATCGACGACGGGCGGGTGGCGACGACGGGCGACGGACGGGCGCGACGACGGGCGACGGGACGGGCGGCGACGCCGGGCCGGGGCGCGGCGACGAGGCGGCCTGGGCGCGGCGACGGGGACGACGGGGACGGGGATGGCCGTGGCGGCGATGTCGACGAGGGGCGGGGACGGCCGGGGTGGCGACGGAGGGAAGAAACAGAGAGGGAAACTGAATTTTTTTCAACTGTTGGATGGACCTTTAGTACCGGTTGATGCCACCAACCGGTACTAAAGGTCTGTTTTGGCCAGGCCAAGCGGCACCAACCGGTACTAAAGACCCCTCTTTAGTACCGGTTGTAGCCACCACCCGGTACTAAAGGGGGTGCGCTGCGGCAAGTTTAGTCCCACCTCGCTAGTCGAGGGGCTACCGCACTGGTTTATAAGCCCCAGTGCGGTAGCTCTCTCGAGCTCCTCTCCTAAGCAGGCCTACTGGGCCTACCTATTCTATTCTGCCCTGTGGGCCTACTGGGCCTTTGCGGGCCTGCATCCTGGACCAACAAAAGTTGTGTTTCTAGTCGTATGCAGGCCGCTTTGGCCCAGTAGGCAGGCTTTTTTATTTTTGCTTTATTTATTTTTGTTTCATTTATTTTTGAGTTGTTTTTTGCTGTATTTAGAGTTTCTTTGTGAATATTTTTTCTTTAGGTACAAAAAATTACAGTGATTCTTTTTTCCTATGTTTAATATTAGTGTGTTTTATCATTATATTCAATTTGGTAATGCTTAGGTTATTTAAAAAATGAAATGCCTTTGTAACAGATGAGTTTTCGTCGGAAACCCTGATACCTCGAAAGAGATTGTCCATTTTGTACACGAAGTGCATCCAGTTTTTGCCGTAACCCTCTCTACTTCTTTGCACATGCTATGTGGGTGAAATTATGATACCATGCCAACTTTCAACCTTTTCTGAGTTCATTTGAAATGCTTTTCAATTTCAGGGTCATTTAGCTAAAAAAATCAGTAAATGCATGAAAGAATTTGTTTGCACATAAAATTTCTTCGCGTTTCAAATGCCAAAACACATAACTACCCTAACTATTACAGAGATTCCCTCCTGGGTGTGAAACACAGAAGAAAGTGATGATAGTGAAGCCGATCACATCCCAGATCTTTGGGTGTGAAACTTTTTCTTCGCGTGTGTCCCTTCGCGCCGTAGCCATGGAAAATCTTCATCATTTAACTGGATGCTCGGGTCAATATTCACTGTGAATGGAGCAATTTCATCAAACTTTTCATAATCTTCTGACATGTCTGTCTTGTCATCCACTCCCACGATGTTTCTTTTTCCTGAAAGAACTATGTGGCGCTTTGGCTCATCGTATAATCCATTCGCTTCCTTATATTTTCTTTTTCTCGGCCTGGTAGACATGTCTTTCACATAAAAAACGTGCGCCACATCATTGGCTAGGACGAATGGTTCGTCTGCATACGCAAGATTGTTGAGATCCACTATTGTCATTCCGCATCGCGGGTCTTCCGTTACCCCGCCTCGTGTCATATTGACCCATTTGCACCGAAACAAAGGGACCTTCAAATCACCTCCATAGTTAAGTTCCCATATGTCATCTATGTAACCATAATATGTTTCCTTTCCCGTGTTGGTTGTTGCATCAAAGCGGACACCACTGTCTTGGTTCGTGCTCTTCTTATCTTGGGCGATCGTGTATGTAATCCCATTTATCTGGTACCCTTTGAAAGTCATTATATTCGAAGATGGTAACTGGGACAGCGAGTACATGTCATTTTGTATATCGCCATCATTCATGGCACGTTTCTGCAACCAACTGGCGAAAGTCCTCGTTTGTTCACGTATAATCCAGTCGCCAGACTTCTCCGGGTGTTTGGAGTGTAGAAAATTCTTATGTTCCTCCATATACGGAGCCACCAAGGGGAATTTCAGAGAAGCGTGTAGTGTGCTTCGGTGAGAGAATGCCCGTCCATACATATTATTTGATGCCCTCCTAGCGTGCCTTTTTCCATCCGGGGCGCCCTTATGCCGCGATTCAGGAACACCAATCGGCTTAAGGTCAGGAATAAAGTCAATACAAAACTCGATGACCTCCTCATTTTCATGGCCCTTCGAGATGCTTCCTTCTGGCCTAGCACGGTTATGAACATATTTCTTCAAGAATCCCATGAACCTGTCAAAGGGGAACATATTATGTGGAAATACAGGACCCAAAATGTTAATCTCTTCGCAAAGGTGAACTAGGGCATCCGTCATGATGTTGAAGAAGGATGGTGGGAACACCAACTCGAAACTGACAAGACATTGCACCAAATCATTCTGTAACCTTGGTATGGTTTCAGGATCGATTACCTTCTGAGAGATTGCATTGAGGAATGCACATAGCTTCACAATGGCTAATCGAAAGTTTTCCGGTAGAAGCCCCCTCAATGCAACCGGAAGCAGTTGCGTCATAATCACGTGGCAGTCATGAGACTTTAGGTTTTGGAACTTTTTCTCTGCCATATTTATTATTCCCTTTATATTCGACGAGAAGCCAGACGTTACCTTCATGCTGAGCAGGCATTCAAAGAAAATTTCCTTCTCTTCTTTGGTAAGAGCGTAGCTGGCTTGACCCTGATGTATGCCGTCTTTTCCGTGCATACGTTTCTGGTCCTCCCGTGCCTCTGGTGTATCTTTTGTCTTCCCATACATGCCCAAGAAGCCAAGCAGGGTCACGCAAGGATTCTTCGTCACGTGCATCACGTCGATTGCGGAGCGGACCTCTAGGTCTTTCCAATATGGCAGGTCCCAAAATATAGATTTCTTCTTCCACATGGTGCACGTCCGTCAGCGTCCATTGGAATAGGTTGTCCGCTAGGACCCTTTCCAAAGATTACCTTCAAATACTTGACCATATCATGTACATCAGCACCAGTACGGTGGCGAGGCTTCGTCCGGTGATCCGCCTTACCTTTGAAATGCTTGCCTTTCTTTCTTACAGGATGCCTGCTCGGAAGAAATCGACGATGTCCCAGGTACACATTCTTCCTACAACTCTCCAAACATATATTGTCGGTATCATCCAAACAGTGCGTGCATCCGCGGTATCCCTTGTTTGTCTGTCCTGAAAGGTTATTGAGAGCAGGCCAATCATTGATGGTCACAAACAGCAACGTCTTTAGGTCAAATTCTTTCTGTCCGTGCTCATCCCACGATCGTACACCTGTTCCATTCCACAGTTGTAATAGTTCTTCAACTAATGGCCTTCGGTACACATCAATGTCGTTGCCGGGTTACTTAAGGCCTTGGATGAGAACTGGCATCATAATGAACTTCCGCTTCATGCATAACCAAGGAGGAAGGTTATACAAACATAGAGTCATAGGCCACGTGCTATGGTTGCTGCTCTGCTCCCCAAAAGGATTAATGCCATCTGCGCTTAGACCAAACCATACGTTCCTTGGGTCACCTGCAAACTCCTCCCTGTACTTTCTCTTGATTTTTCTCCACTTCGAACCGTCAGCGGGTACTCTCAACTTTCCGCCTTTCTTACGGTCTTCTCCGTGCCACCGCATCGCCTTCGCATGCTCTTTGTTTTGGAACAAATGTTTCAATCGTGGTATTATAGGAGCATACCACATCACCTTGGCAGGAATCTTCTTCCTGGGGTGCTCGCCCTCGACATCACCAGGGTCATCGCGACTGATCTTATAACGCAATGCACCGCATATCGGGCAAGCATTCAAATCCTCGTACTCACCGTGGTAGAGGATGCAGTCATTAGGGCATGCATGTATCTTCTGCACCTCTAACCCTAGAGAGCAGACAACCTTCTTTGCTTCATACGTACTCTCGGGCAATTCGTTGTCCTTTGGAAGCATATTCTTTATCATTACCAGCAACTTTCCAAATCCCTTGTCAGGTACACCATTCTCTGCCTTCCATTGCAGCAATTCCAGAGTGGTGCCCAACTTTTTTGTCGCCTTCGCAATGGGTACAACAATTTCTTGTGATCCTCTAACATGCGCTGCAACTTCGTCCTCTCCAGATCACATGCGCAGTTTCTCTTTGCATCGGCAATGGCCCGACCTAGATCATCGGTGAGGCTCATCCGATGCCTCTTCTTCACCTTCTTCCCGCATTGCCGCTCAGCTTCTTCCCCATTGTTGTATCATCGTATTCAGGGAACCCATGGCCAGGATAGATGTCGTCATCCTCTTCTTCTTCATTGTCTTCCATCATAACCCCTCTTTCTCCATGCTTGGTCCAAACATTATAGTGGGGCATGAAACCGGACTCAAATAGGTGGACGTGAATGGTTCTTGACGTAGAGTAACTGTGACCATTCTTACAGCCAGCACATGGACAAGGCATAAAACCATCCGCCGCTTGTTTGCCTCAGCGGCAAGCAGAAAAGTATGCACGCCATTAATGAACTCGGGAGAGAATCGGTCATCATACATCCATTGTCGGCTCATCTTCATTACACAACACCGAATAGTCCAAATTAATACAAGTTCATATATAAAGTTCATACATAAAGTTCATACATAAAGTTCATACATAAAGTTCATATACAACACTTAATTAAATGCCACATACAAATAACTCTCTAGCTAAAGAATTTAAATGCAACAACAAATGCGATCAAGATCGCAAATAAGGTAACAATTGATCCAACAGCATAATGATACCAAGCCACACTATCAATGTCATATTTTCTAATCTTTCTAATCTTCAACCGCATTTTCTCCATCTTGATCTTGTGATCATCAACGACATCGGCAACATGCAACTCCAATTCCATCTTATCCCCCTCAATTCTTTTCAATTTTTCTTTCAAATACTCGTTTTCTCTTTCAACTAAATTTAACCTCTCGACAATAGGGTCTGTTGGAATTTCCGGTTCACATACCTCCTAGATAAAAATATCTATGTCAAATTGATGGGCATAATTTGTCATAAACACGAAATGCAACAACTAGTTTTAAAAGAGAATATACCACATCCGAATCATAACAAGGACGAGGGCCGACGGGGACGGATATCAAAACCATGGCACTATGTATAACAAACAACGTACGGGTAAGATAATTATACGAGTAACTATATATCCAAATCACACAAACATCAATTTGGTAATGTAAAACATTCATGAACAAGAGCCTCACCACAAGGTGGTACCGGCGAAGGGACGGTGCGGGCGATCGACGGTGGTTACGACGGAGATTTAGAAGGCACTAAGTAAACCACACCTACATATGCAAACTAAGTGTTATTTTTTACCTCAAATTGCATATAAATCAAATACTAACACATATAATTCCTCCCAAATTACAAAACTCACAAATTAATCACTATACAAAGCATTGCAAGAGCTAATCTAGCAATGAGAGATGAAAGGACAAAGTTGCTAACCTTTGTGATCATTTGAATGGATGGGGCCTTCAAATCTTGACAAATTTTGGGCAAAATTTGTGATGAGCTCGAGGAAGAGAGGCGAAGAACAGAGGAAGTGAGGGAAAGTGGAAGAACAGAGCGAGCTCGGGTGGACGAAGGGTTTATGGATTGATTTACCTTTAGTACCGGTTCGTGCCACGAACTGGTACTAAAGGTGCTGGAGGGGCCCCAGACTGACAACATCCTGCCACCACTCTCTTTAGTACAGGTTCGTGGCATGAACCGGTGCTAAAGGTTCGACACGAACCGGTACTAATGAGAGCGGCCGGCTAGCCGTTGGAACCAGCACTAATGGACACATTAGTGCCGGCTCAAAATCAAACTGGCACTAATGTGTCTTAGATTTGCCCCTTTTTCTACTAGTGATGTTGAGGAGTTCGATTGTAGATATTGTAATTCTCAAGATCAGTACAAAATGTGATCAGATGATTTTTCTCCTTATAAGTTAATTCGGAGCCATCGGTGTAGTGGGTTTTGTCTACCATCTTCCGCACATTCTTTGAAGAATGAAAATAAGCTGTCAATGGAAATAAGCTGTCAACTATTTTGAAATAAAAAATATAAATGACTTAATAACTATGTTTGAGAAGCTCACATTGGGGAAGAATTGGAAGTGTATCCACAAGGACCCAAATGTCCATATTGTCTTGCTCGATTGTAGGATCACCAAGATCCATGATGACAAGCATACCCTCATCAAAACCATACATCTTGCAAAGTGCTTCCATTTTTTGCAACCAAAATGGGTTACACTCTCAGCATTGTACAACTTTACTTCAAAATCCACATCATGATGGGTCCTTAGGTGAATTTTTTGGTTTCCATACTTTCATGTTCTTCAAAACTCATCCTCCCGAAGACATAGCTTCTTGCAGAGCATGGGATAAGCTAGTCGAATTGGAAAAGATGAAAAATACATGTCAAAATAGTTGAAGTCGTGCTTAATTACGAAAAAAAACTATTGCCGTCATTGCGTACCATATGAACATCAAAGGTCTCCTCGAGCTTAATGCTGAAGCGCCGATCTTCGTCCAGCTCAAGGAACCTGTCGCACATACCTCGGTCGTCGTGGCACCTGTCAGACTCCCGAGGCGGTTTTCGCCGTCCGAGTACGACATTTCCGCCTATGTTCATAATTCAAATATTAAACTTGTACAATTAAATATATATACTAAAAAACCTAAATTAGATCATTATTATTAATCACGGGTTGACTATCGGTGATGGTAGCTCCTCCTTTCATTCCCGAGTGCATTATTATACCAAATTATCTAGCACACCAGAATGAAGGAGAAGCTACCCCCACGACGGCGTGGATGATGGAGGGGGCTCCTAGATTTCTGCATAGAGTGCTCTTCAATTTTAGCATTCAAAGTAGGAGTACTTTTCCAATATGAGCATTCAATAAGCAAAACCAAATCGTAAAATAAAGTAGTATTCAAATTAGCATGCATTCAATTACAACCAAAAGTACATCATCTCTTGTGTCCATACGTCGTCGAATATTACCACTAATACTCCTCGAATACTATCATACATATAGCATCGCTAATACAGCTAGGACCGTAGCGCCCGATGGGTATCGTCGCGGACGGTGGACACCCAAAGATAAGGAACCATCACAGGATCATAGCTCCAGTGAGATCCCTGAAGAACCTGCCAGGTATTGTCGAACCTGCCCTCCAACGCAACCATGTAGCGACGGACGTGCTCGTCCTCCTCGCTGACAGGGTGACGTACCACCTCTGTGGTGTCCGGAAGCCTCGGCACCGTCATTGGCCCACGCGGCCGCCACCAAACAAGGATCGGGTCAACAACGGGCTGGCTCCTCACCAACCTACGTCCCCCGGAAGGTAGCACCTCCCAATACCAGCCCGGCGGAGCCCAGTCCCGGACATGGCCCTGATCAAGCAGGCCTCCACCGCCGAGTCGATGACGAGGATGCGGGATAGGAATCGTCAGCGTCGATGCGGGAACTACTTCTATATATAGTAAAATAAAGTAGTTTTATTAATTAAATCAACTAGTTCAACTACTAAGCACTTACTATAAATAAAGTAGTACTTACTAAAAATAAACTACTTCTATATATAGTAAAATAAAGTAGTTTATTAAATCAACTAGCTAGTTCAACTATATATTAAGCACTTACTATAAATAAAATAAAGTAGTACTTACTAAAAATAAACTAGTTTAACTATAGTTCTATTATTTTTCTAACTAATTATATTAAACACTTTCTCTTCTTATTCTCCTTTTTCCTCTATTCTAAATATGAACATATTCATAAATGACTTTGATCAAGCACAATTTTCCTATACATACACAATATGAACATATACATAAATTGACAAAGAAAATTCTATGAACAAAAAATAATTAAAATTCTATGAACAAAATTACAACAGAAAAAAATCATAAAAATTCTATAAACATAAAAAAATCATAAAAAATTCACATATTCGATCTTTGCATATATATAAACATACAAACATGCATATTCAACAATAATATCACCAAAAAAGTCTATTAACAGAAAAAAATCTAACACAATATGAAAAACAAATCTAACACAATATGAAAAAAAATCTTACAGAAAAATCTATGAACTACACATCTAAATTACTACACATGTAACAAAAAAATCTATGAACTACAAAAAAATCTAACAAAAAAATCTAACAAAATATAACTCAATTAACTACACATCTAAATTATACTACACATCTAAATTAACTACTACATCAAATTAAATTAGCAAAAAATTTGCTCACGGGATGGCGACGGCGTGAGGGCGCGGCGAGGGCGACGGGCAGGGGATGGCTATGGCGACGGCGACGGTGCGTAAGGGGCGGCACGGCGACGGTGGATGGTGAGGGGCGGCGCGGGGCGGGGCGGCGACGCGCAGGTGCCGGGCTGCGTCAAGGCACCGGCGCTGGGTGGGGCGGCGGGCGATGATGGCGACGACGAGGCGGAGACGGGCAGCCTGGCGGCGTCGGGGCGGGGAAGAACGAAACTGAACGAAATTTTGATGAGTGCCAATTATATAGACGACACATTGGTCCCGGATCGTGGCACCAACCAGGACCAATGCCCCTCTTTAGTCCCGGTTGGTGCCACGAACCGGGACCAAAGGCCTCTTTTCAGCCTCCCAAAGGGCGGGAAGCAGAGGCTTTTGGTCCCGGTTGGTGGCACCAACCGGGACTAAAGGTGGGGCATTGGTCCCGGTTGGTGCCACAAACCCGGACCAATGCTACCCTTTATCCCCGTTTGTGCCACAAACCGGGACTAAAGGCCTTGTGCTGCCCGCATCACGGCACAAAAGTTTAGTCCCACCTCGCTAGCTGAGGCAGCTCGAGAGTGGTTTATAAGCTCCAGTCCCGCTGCCCTCTCGAGCTCCTCTCAAATGCAGGCTTACGGGCCTAAACGCACTATATGTGGCTATGGGCCTATTGGGCCTACTACAGGTCTGAATCCTGGCCCATTGTTGTGTTTCTAGTCGTATTCTGGCCGTGGTGGCCCTTTAGGTGGCACTTTTTTGTTTTTTTGTTTTATTTTTTTCTTTGAATTATTCATTTTCTTTTGATTTTTTGCTTTATTTTTTTATTATTTTTTCTTTTAGCTCAAAATAATTATAATCTTTCAGTTACTCCATTAGTTTTCAAATTTGAATAATTATAATCTTTATGCAACTAAAAATATATTTGGAGTGATTCTTTTTCCTGCTATTTAATATTACTGCGTTTTATCATTATATTGAAAAACAGATTTTGTTATTTTAGTTTCTATCAAAAAAATCCTTATGAAAATTCTTTTGGCTACTAAAGTTTCTAACAAAAATTCTTTATGATAATTATTTCTGCTTTTCATGTTTTGAACAGAAAATACTTTGCTAATTTTAGTTGCATAAATTTTATATAATTTTAATTTAAAAATACTAGAGGCCACATCATCAATTTTCAACCATTTCGACTTCATTTTCAACCACATCATCAATTTAAAAATACTTTTCGACTAGATGAATTAGGACGCAAGCGCCATGATATTGAAGAAGGATGGTGAGAACACCAGCTCGAAACTGACAAGATATTGCACCACATCACTCCTTAGCCTTGGTATGATTTCTGGATCGACCACCTTCTGATAGATTGCATTGAGGAATGCACATAGCTTCCCAAGGGCTAATCGGACGTTTTCCGGTAGAAGCCCCCTCAATGCAACCGGAAGCAGTTGCGTCATAATCACGTGGCAGTCATGAGACTTTAAGTTCTAAAACTTTTTCTCTGCCATATTTATTATTCCCTTTATATTCGACGAGAAGCCAGTCAGGACCTTCATACTAAGCAGGCATTCAAAGAAGATTTCCTTCTCTTATTTGGTAAGAGCGTAGCTGGCAGGACCTTCATACTGTTTTGGAGGCATGTCGTCTTTTCATGCAAATGTTGCGGGTCCTCCCGTGCCTCAGTTGTATCTTTTGTCTTCCCATACACGCCCAAGAAGCCTAGCAGGTTCACGCAAAGGTTCTTCGTCATGTGCATCACGTCGATCGAAGAGCGGACCTGTAGGTCTTCCCAAAGAGGGTAGGTCCCAAAATATAGATTTCTTCTTCCACATGGCTGCGTGTCCCTCACGTCACTCGGAACAGCTAGTCCGCCGGGACCCTTTCCAAAGATTACGTGTAAATAATTGACCATAGCAAGTACGTAATCACTGATACGCATGGCGGGCTTCTTCCGTGATCTGCCTCGCCTTTGAAATGCTTGCCTTTCTTTAGACATTGATGGTTGGTCGGAAGAAATCGACGATGGCCTGTGTACAGATTCTTCCTGCAGCTTCGGTATATATACTTTCGGTGTCGGCTAAATAGTGCGTGCATGCGTGGTATCTCTTGTTTGTCTGTCCTGAAAGGTTACTGAGAGCGGGCCAATCGTTGATGGTTACAAACAGCAATGCGTGCAGGTTAAATTCCTCCTGTATGTTCTCATCCCACGCACGTACACCGTTTCCATTCCACAGCTGTAAAAGTTCTTCAACTAATGGCCTTAGGTACACATCAATGTCGTTGCCGGGTTGCTTAGGGCCTTGGATGAGAACTCGCATCATAATAAACTTCCGCTTCATGTACATCCAAGGAGGAAGGTTATACATACATAGAGTCACGGGCCAGTGCTGTGATTGCTGCTCGCTCCCGAAAGGATTAATGCCATCCCCGCTTAAACTAATCCATACGTTCCTTGGGTCATGTGCAAACTCAGCCCAAGATTTCTCTCTCGATTTTTCTCCACTGCGATCCGTCGGGTGCTCTCAACTTCCCGTCTTTCTTACGGTCCTCACTGTGCCATCGCATCAACTTGGCATGCTCTTTGTTTCTGAACAGTTATTTCAACCGTGGTATTATAGGAGCATACGACATCACCTTCGCAGGAACTCTCTTCCTGCGGGGCTCGCCGTTAACATCACGAGGGTCATCTCGTCTGATCTTATACCGCAATGCACCGTGATACCGGCATGCGCTCAAATCCTCAGACGACCATGTAGAGGATGCAGTCATTAGGGCATGCATGTATCTTCTGCACCTCCAATCCTAGAGGGCATACGACCTTCTTTGTTGCGTACGTACTTTCGGGCAATTCATTATCCTTTGGAAGCTTCTTCTTCAATATTTTCAGTAGCTTCTAAAATCCTTTGTCAGGCACAGCATTCTCTACCTTCCACTTCGCAATTCCGGTATGGTACCCAGCTTTGTGTTGCCATCTTCGCAATTGGGGTACAACCCTTTTTGTGATCCTCTAACATGCGATCAAACTTCAGCTTCTCCTTTTGTCTTTCGTGATTGCGTCCTTGCATCGACAATGACCCGGCGGAGATCATCATCGGGCACATCGCTTGGTTCCTCTTGATCTTCAGCAGCTTCCCCGCTGCAGCATCATCGGGCACATCGTCTGGTTCCTCTTGATCTTCGCAGCTCCTCTCGTTGCAGCATCACCGTATTCAGGGGGCACATAGTTGTCATCGTCCTCTTCTTCTTCGCCGTCTTCCATCATAACCCCTATTTCTCCATGCCTCGTCCAAACATTATAGTGTGGCATGAAACCCTTGTAAAGCAGGTGGGTGTGTAGGATTTTCCGGTCAGAGTAACAGTTCGTATTCCCACATTTAGTGCATGGACAACACAAAAACCATTCTGCTTGTTTGCCTTAGCCACTTCAAGAAAATTATGCACGCCTTAATGTACTCGAGGGTGTGTCTGCCACCATACATCCATTGTCGGTTCATCTGCGTGCATTATATATAATTATGTGTGTCAAAAGTAAGAAAATCAGACAAATATCTACCTAAAGTAAGAAAATCAGACAAGTATCAGAAACAAGATAAGAACAAGAGGCTCGCCACGGTGGTGCCGGCGACGAGATCGGTGCAGGCGATCAACGGCGGTGAAAACAGGGACGGGGCGTGACTAACCGCTAAATCTAGACAAATCTCAAAACAAATGGAGTTCTGAGGTCGAGCGTCGAGAGGAGAAAGCTTAACTAGTGTGGCTCGAGCATTTCATCGAACAACTCATGTGCATAGGAGGTGAACTAGAGCACCCAAATGCCCACTCCATGCCGGATTGAAAAACAGAGCACCGGGTGCTCGCCGCGTGGTGGGTATATATAGGCAAGGTATTTGTCTTGGTTCATGACATGAACCGGGACTAAAGCCCCCCCTTCTGTCCCGGTTCAAGCCACGAACCGGGACCAATGGTTGTGGGCCAGGAGCGAGGACCATTGGTCCCGGTTCGTACTTGAACCGGGACAAATGGTTCCACACGAACCGAGACCAATGCCCACGAGGCCCCGGCCGGCCCCCTGGGCTCACGAACCGGGTCTAATACCCCCCATGGGTCCTGGTTCTTGAAGAACCGGGACTAATGGGCCCAATGCCCCACCTTTTGTCCCGGTTGGTCCCACCAACCGGGACCAAAAGCCTCTGCTTCCCATAGCCACAAACCAGGACTAAAGGCCTTGTGCTGCCCGCATCACGGCACAAAAGTTTAGTCCCACCTCGCTAGCTGAGGCAGCTCGAGAGTGGTTTATAAGCTCCAGTCCCGCTGCCCTCTCGAACTCCTCTCAAATGCAGGCCACGGGCCTAAACGCACTATATGTGGCTATGGGCCTATTGGGCCTACTACAGTGTCTGAATCTGGCCCATTGTTGTGTTTCTAGTCGATTCTCGCCGTGGTGGCCCTTTAGGTGGCACTTTTTTGTTTTTTGTTTTATTTTTTTCTTTGAATTATTCATTTTCTTTTGATTTTTTGCTTTATTTTTTTATTATTTTTTCTTTTAGCTCAAAATAATTATAATCTTTCAGTTACTCCATTAGTTTTCAAATTTGAATAATTATAATCTTTATGCAACTAAAAATATATTCGGAGTGATTCTTTTTCCTGCTATTTAATATTACTGCGTTTTATCATTATATTGAAAAACAGATTTTGTTATTTTAGTTTCTATCAAAAAAATCCTTATGAAAATTCTTTTGGCTACTAAAGTTTCTAACAAAAAATTCTTTATGATAATTATTTCTGCTTTTCATGTTTTGAACAGAAAATACTTTGCTAATTTTAGTTGCATAAATTTTATATAATTTTAATTTAAAAATACTAGAGGCCACATCATCAATTTTCAACCATTTCTGACTTCATTTTCAACCACATCATTAATTTAAAAATACTTTTCGACTAGATGAATTAGGACGTGCGTCATGATATTGAAGAAGGATGGTGAGAACACCAGCTCGAAACCCGACAAGATATTGCACCACATCACTCCTTAGCCTTGGTATGATTTCTCGGATCGACCACCTTCCGATAGATTGCATTGAGGAATGCACATAGCTTCCCAAGGGCTAATCGGACGTTTTCCGGTAGAAGCCCCCTCAATGCAACCGGAAGCAGTTGCGTCATAATCACGTGGCAGTCATGAGACTTTAAGTTCTAAAACTTTTTCTCTGCCATATTTATTATTCCCTTTATATTCGACGAGAAGCTACCAGGACCTTCATACTAAGCAGGCATTCAAAGAAGATTTCCTTCTCTTATTTGGTAAGAGCGTATGGCAGGACCTTCATACTGCTTTTGGAGGCATGTCGCCTTTTCATGCAAATGTTATGGGTCCTCCTGCCTCGCTTGTATCTTTTGTCTTCCCATACACGCCCAAGAAGCCTAGCAGGTTCACGCAAAGGTTCTTCGTCATGTGCATCACGTCGATCGAAGAGCGGACCTGTAGGTCTTCCCAAAGAGGGTAGGTCCCAAAATATAGATTTCTTCTTCCACATGGCTGCGTGTCCCTCACGTCACTCGGAACAGCTAGTCCACCGGGACCCTTTCCAAAGATTACGTGTAAATAATTGACCATAGCAAGTACGTAATCACTGATACGCATGGCGGGCTTCTTCCGGTGATCTGCCTCGCCTTTGAAATGCTTGCCTTTCTTTAGACATTGATGGTTGGTCGGAAGAAATCGGCGATGGCCTGGTCTGATTCTTCCTGCAGCTTCCTGTATATACTTTCGGTGTCAGCTAAATAGTGCGTGCATGCGTGGTATCTCTTGTTTGTCTGTCCTGAAAGGTTACTGAGAGCGGGCCAATCGTTGATGGTTACAAACAGCAATGCGTGCAGGTTAAATTCCTCCTGTATGTTCTCATCCCACGCACGTACACCGTTTCCATTCCACAGCAGTAAAAGTTCTTCAACTAATGGCCTTAGGTACACATCAATGTCGTTGCCGGGTTGCTTAGGGCCTTGGATGAGAACTCGCATCATAATAAACTTCCGCTTCATGTACATCCAAGGAGGAAGGTTATACATACATAGAGTCACGGGCCAGGTGCTGTGATTGCTGCTCTGCTCCCCGAAAGGATTAATGCCATCCCCGCTTAAACTAATCCATACGTTCCTTGGGTCATGTGCAAACTCAGCCCAGGACTCTCTCTCTCGATTTTTCTCCACTGCGATCCGTGCCGGGTGCTCTCAACTTCCCGCCTTTCTTACGGTCCTCAACGTGCCATCGCATCAACTTGGCATGCTCTTTGTTTCGAACAGTTATTTCAACCGTGGTATTATAGGAGCATACAACATCACCTTCGCAGGAACTCTCTTCCTGCGGGCTCGCCGATTAACATCACGAGGGTCATCTCGTCGATCTTATACCGCAATGCACCGCATACCGGCATGCGCTCAAATCCTCAGACGCACCATGTAGAGGATGCACCATTAGGGCATGCATGTATCTTCTGCACCTCCAATCCTAGAGGGCATACGACCTTCTTTGTTGCGTACGTACTTTCGGGCAATTCATTATCCTTTGGAAGCTTCTTCTTCAATATTTTCAGTAGCTTCTAAAATCCTTTGTCAGGCACAGCATTCTCTACCTTCCACTTCGGCAATTCCGGTATGGTACCCAGCTTTGTGTTGCCATCTTCGCAATTGGGGTACAACCCTTTTTTGTGATCCTCTAACATGCGATCAAACTTCAGCTTCTCCTTTTGTCTTTCAGATTGCGCCCTTGCATCGACAATGACCCGCGGAGATCATCATCGGGCACATCGCTTGGTTCCTCTTGATCTTCAGCAGCTTCCCTGCTGCAGCATCATCGGGCACATCGTCCGTTCCTCTTGATCTTCAGCAGCTCCTCTCGTTGCAGCATCACCGTATTCGGGGGCACATAGTTGTCATCGCCCTCTTCTTCTTCGCCGCCTTCCATCATAACCCCTATTTCTCCATGCCTCGTCCAAACATTATAGTGTGGCATGAAACCCTTGTAAAGCAGGTGGGTGTGTAGGATTTTCCGGTCAGAGTAACAGTCAGATTCCCACATTTAGTGCATGGACAACACAAAAACCATTCTGCTTGTTTGCCTTAGCCACTTCAAGAAAATTATGCACGCCTTAATGTACTCGAGGGTGTGTCTGCCACCATACATCCATTGTCGGTTCATCTGCGTGCATTATATATAATTATGTGTGTCAAAAGTAAGAAAATCAGACAAATATCTACCTAAAGTAAGAAAATCAGACAAGTATCGTAAACAAGATAAGAACAAGAGGCTCGCCACGGTGGTGCCGGGCGACGAGATCGGTGCAGCGATCAACGGCGGTGAAAACAGGGACGGGCGTGACTAACCGCTAAATCTAGACAAATCTCAAAACAAATGGAGTTCGAGGTCGAGGCCGAGAGGAGAAAGCTTAACTAGTGTGGCTCGAGCATTTCATCGAACAACTCATGTGCATAGGAGGTGAACTAGAGCACCCAAATGCCCACTCCATGCCGGATTGAAAAACAGAGCACCGGGTGCTCGCCGCCGTGGTGGGTATATATCGGCAAGGTATTTGTCTTGGTTCATGACATGAACCGGAACTAAAGCACCCCCTTCTGTCCCGGTTCAAGCCACGAACCGGGACCAATGGTTGTGGGCCAGGAGCGAGGACCATTGGTCCCGGTTCGTGCTTGAACCGGGACAAATGGTTCCACACGAACCGGGACCAATGCCCACGAGGCCTCGGCCGGCCCCCGGGCTCACGAACCGGGTCTAATACCCCCATGGGTCCCGGTTCTTGAAGAACCGGGACTAATGGGCCCAATGCCCCACCTTTAGTCCCGGTTGGTGCCACCAACCGGGACCAAAAGCCTCTGCTTCCCATAGCCACAAACCAGGACTAAAGGCCTTGTGCTGCCCGCATCACGGCACAAAAGTTTAGTCCCACCTCGCTAGCTGAGGCAGCTCGAGAGTGGTTTATAAGCTCCAGTCCCGCTGCCCTCTCGAACTCCTCTCAAATGCAGGCTTACGGGCCTAAACGCACTATATGTGGCTATGGGCCTATTGGGCCTACTACAGGTCTGAATCCTGGCCCATTGTTGTGTTTCTAGTCGTATTCTGGCCGTGGTGGCCCTTTAGGTGGCACTTTTTTGTTTTTTGTTTTATTTTTTTCTTTGAATTATTCATTTTCTTTTGATTTTTTGCTTTATTTTTTTATTATTTTTTCTTTTAGCTCAAAATAATTATAATCTTTCAGTTACTCCATTAGTTTTCAAATTTGAATAATTATAATATTTATGCAACTAAAAATATATTTGGAGTGATTCTTTTTCCTGCTATTTAATATTACTGCTTTTATCATTATATTGAAAAACAGATTTTGTTATTTTAGTTTCTATCAAAAAAATCCTTATGAAAATTCTTTTGGCTACTAAAGTTTCTAACAAAAAATTCTTTATGATAATTATTTCTGCTTTTCATGTTTTGAACAGAAAATACTTTGCTAATTTTAGTTGCATAAATTTTATATAATTTTAATTTAAAAATACTAGAGGCCACATCATCAATTTTCAACCATTTCTGACTTCATTTTCAACCACATCATCAATTTAAAAATACTTTTCGACTAGATGAATTAGGACGTGCGTCATGATATTGAAGAAGGATGGTGAGAACACCAGCTCGAAACTGACAAGACATTGCACCACATCACTCCTTAGCCTTGGTATGATTTCTGGATCGACCACCTTCTGATAGATTGCATTGAGGAATGCACATAGCTTCCCAAGGGCTAATCGGACGTTTTCCGGTAGAAGCCCCCTCAATGCAACCGGAAGCAGTTAAGGCCATAATCACGTGGCAGTCATGAGACTTTAAGTTCTAAAACTTTTTCTCTGCCATATTTATTATTCCCTTTATATTCGACGAGAAGCCAGTCAGGACCTTCATACTAAGCAGGCATTCAAAGAAGATTTCCTTCTCTTCTTTGGTAAGAGCGTAGCTGGCAGGACCTTCATACTGTTTTGGAGGCATGTCATCTTTTCATGCAAATGTTGCGGGTCCTCCCGTGCCTCAGCTGTATCTTTTGTCTTCCCATACACGCCCAAGAAGCCTAGCAGGTTCACGCAAAGGTTCTTCGTCATGTGCATCACGTCGATCGAAGAGCGGACCTGTAGGTCTTCCCAGTAGGGTAGGTCCCAAAATATAGATTTCTTCTTCCACATGGCTGCGTGTCCCTCACGTCACTCGGAACAGCTAGTCCGCCGGGACCCTTTCCAAAGATTACGTGTAAATAATTGACCATAGCAAGTACGTAATCACTGATACGCATGGCGGGCTTCTTCCGGTGATCTGCCTCGCCTTTGAAATGCTTGCCTTTCTTTAGACATTGATGGTTGGTCGGAAGAAATCGACGATGGCCCAGGTACAGATTCTTCCTGCAGCTTCCCAGGTATATACTTTCGGTGTCAGCTAAATAGTGCGTGCATGCGTGGTATCTCTTGTTTGTCTGTCCTGAAAGGTTACTGAGAGCGGGCCAATCGTTGATGGTTACAAACAGCAATGCGTGCAGGTTAAATTCCTCCTGTATGTTCTCATCCCACGCACGCATAATCGCTTTCCATTCCACAGCTGTAAAAGTTCTTCAACTAATGGCCTTAGGTACACATCAATGTCGCTGCCGGGTTGCTTAGGGCCTTGGATGAGAACTCGCATCATAATAAACTTCCGCTTCATGTACATCCAAGGAGGAAGGTTATACATACATAGAGTCACGGGCCAGGTGCTGTGATTGCTGCTCTGCTCCCCGAAAGGATTAATGCCATCCCCGCTTAAACTAATCCATACGTTCCTTGGGTCATGTGCAAACTCAGCCCAGTACTCTCTCTCGATTTTTCTCCACTGCGATCCGTCAGCGGGTGCTCTCAACTTCCCGTCTTTCTTACGGTCCTCACTGTGCCATCGCATCAACTTGGCATGCTCTTTGTTTCTGAACAGTTATTTCAACCGTGGTATTATAGGAGCATACAACATCACCTTCGCAGGAACTCTCTTCCTGCGGGGCTCGCCGTTAACATCACGAGGGTCATCTCGTCTGATCTTATACCGCAATGCACCGCATACCGGGCATGCGCTCAAATCCTCGTACGCACCGCGGTAGAGGATGCAGTCATTAGGGCATGCATGTATCTTCTGCACCTCCAATCCTAGAGGGCATACGACCTTCTTTGTTGCGTACGTACTTTCGGGCAATTCATTATCCTTTGGAAGCTTCTTCAATATTTTTAGTAGCTTCTAAAATCCTTTGTCAGGCACAGCATTCTCTACCTTCCACTTCGGCAATTCCGGTATGGTACCCAGCTTTGTGTTGCCATCTTCGCAATTGGGGTACAACCCTTTTTTGTGATCCTCTAACATGCGATCAAACTTCAGCTTCTCCTTTTGTCTTTCGCATTGCGTCCTTGCATCGACAATGACCCGGCGGAGATCATCATCGGGCACATCGTTTGGTTCCTCTTGATCTTCAGCAGCTTCCCCCGTTGCAGCATCATCGGGCACATCGTCTGGTTCCTCTTGATCTTCAGCAGCTCCTCTCGTTGCAGCATCACCGTATTCAGGGGGCACATAGTTGTCATCGTCCTCTTCTTCTTCGCCGTCTTCCATCATAACCCCTATTTCTCCATGCCTCGTCCAAACATTATAGTGTGGCATGAAACCCTTGTAAAGCAGGTGGGTGTGTAGGATTTTCCGGTCAGAGTAACAGTTCGTATTCCCACATTTAGTGCATGGACAACACAAAAAACCATTCTGCTTGTTTGCCTTAGCCACTTCAAGAAAATTATGCACGCCCTTAATGTACTCGAGGGTGTGTCTGTCACCATACATCCATTGTCGGTTCATCTGCGTGCATTATATATAATTATGTGTGTCAAAAGTAAGAAAATCAGACAAATATCTACCTAAAGTAAGAAAATCAGACAAGTATCAGAAACAAGATAAGAACAAGAGGCTCGCCACGGTGGTGCCGGCGACGAGATCGGCGCAGGCGATCAACGGCGGTGAAAACAGGGACGGGGCGTGACTAACCGCTAAATCTAGACAAATCTCAAAACAAATGGAGTTCTGAGGTCGAGCGTCGAGAGGAGAAAGCTTAACTAGTGTGGCTCGAGCATTTCATCGAACAACTCATGTGCATAGGAGGTGAACTAGAGCACCCAAATGCCCACTCCATGCCGGATTGAAAAAACAGAGCACTGAAGTGCTCTGCCGCGGTGGTGGGTATATATAGGCAAGGTATTTGTCTTGGTTCATGACATGAACCGGAACTAAAGCACCCCCTTCTGTCCCGGTTCAAGCCACGAACCGGGACCAATGGTTGTGGGCCAGGAGCGAGGACCATTGGTCCCGGTTCCGCTTGAACCGGGACAAATGGTTCCACACAAACCGGGACCAATGCCCACGAGGCCTCGGCCGGCCCCCGGGCTCACGAACCGGGTCTAATACCCCCATGGGTCCCGGTTCTTGAAGAACCGGGACCCCGGGCTCAAGAAGCGGTAAACACTAGAACCCGAACGATAGCCCTGTTTTCTACTAGTGTTTACCGCTTCTTTAATTTTACGTTTTGCACGATGTGCTGCTCCTTGTCATGGCGAACTCTCCATTCCTCTATCTCCGCCGTGACTAACCTTCTCTTCCCTCACCACCGTGACCCGTGAGGCACAGGGGTGCGGCACTGCTACTACAACCTTATCACCATTGCCTGCTGCTAGGGCGAGCCACCACAGGCGAAGAAAACGACAACACATACCAACGCCTCCTTCTCTGCCCCTCTCTCTCCCACCCACCACATGATGTAACGGCACGGGCGAGCTGACGATGCCCACGACAGGTTTTCCACACACGTGCTACGACGGCAGCAGAGCGTTTGCGGTGAGCCGGGGAGCTCAGGCAAGGGGTGCATCAAGCTTCGAGCGGCACCTCCCGATGCTTCGACCGACGATGAGATATGTTGTGATGACATAGAATAGGGGCTGCTGCGAGCGGGAATGCACAAGACGACTCTTCAGGAGGTGACACTAGCAAGGTGAATGGTGTCTGCCGGTCAGCAGCTCTACCGATGGGCATCTACTACGAGTAGGAGGAAGGGGATATTGCTTCGGTCGCTGCGGTTGGAGGCGAAGACAAGTAACATAGCGCATGAGGTGGAACGGCCAGCGTAGGGTCAATCCAACGGCACGCAAAGGGGCGATCTGGCCTTCTGGCCGATAGGAAAACTGCTTGTCAAGTACCCAACAACTAGAACTTGGGAACCTGCCCTTTGCCTGGAGGGTGTGGGCCGGGTACCCTAGGTCGACAGCTGAATTCAGCACACGGTCTGCCGAGTTCAACTGGACTTTGCCGAGTTTTCTAGTTCAACTGGATTTTGCCGAGTTTTCTGGGCACTTTAAAATACAATAATTGCAATAGTGACCAGAGGCAAAAAGCTCGGTGATGTGGCTTGTCGGTGAGTGGATAGAGTTAGGCTGCGGTGCTGCTAATATGTCCTTTGAACCTGTGATTCAAGGAAATGATGAAACAAGACAAGCTAAGCGCTTTAAGATTTGGGATTGGCACATGATGGGGAAAGATACTGATTTGCTCTTTTAATTTAGGCCAGAACTGGTCGCCGGTGCGCCGGCCGAAAGTTTCGGCCGGTCCACCTCCAGCCGCCCGATCTAGCCGCGCGAGGCCGTCTGATCGTAGCTTCTCTTCTACCTTTTTCTTACCTTATCCTCTTCTCCAACACACACAGAGAGAAGCGTCAGGGCCGCCATGGATGCGCGACCACGAAGCACCGCCGGCTCGCACTAACCGCCGCCGCTGTCGCAACCGCATGCCTCGCCGTCGCCGTCGCCGTCGCCGCTCGCTGGTTGGAGCACTGGTCGCCGCCCCAGTTCGCTAACCAGGTCGCCGCCCTCCCCCCTCCCACCGACCGCCGTTCGAGCAGCCCTGACGACCTTGCGGTGCGCCTCGCCGCGGTGGCCGTCGCAGTTCGCCGCGGTGACCTATCACGGCTCTAAAAAAAGCTTCGGTTGTTGCAGCTTTGGAATTGCTGGTTCCAGCAAAACTAAAAACTGGTTGAAGCAAAATTTCTTTCCGGTTGTATCAAAAATTGCTTTTCATCTCTGGAAAAACATAGGCTCCAGCAAAAAAATTCAAAGGTTCCAGCAAAAAAAGATGCTGGTTGAAGCAAAATTGCTTGTCGGTTGTATCAAAAATTGCTTGCCGATCCCATCGAAGAAGAAAGCCATTGCCGCCATGGACAAACACCGCCATGGGTGAATGAATGTAGCAAAAAATGAAAGGGTTGTAGCAAAACAAATCACCGATGGCAGGAAAATAGTATAGCGGTTACAACAAAAAGACATGTGTCGCCGTCGCCGGTCACAACAAAAACTTCGCCGGATCCAGCAAATCCAGTAGCCGGTTCCAGCAAATCAGCTCGCGGGTTGCAGCAAAAAATACCTCCACCATCATGGCTGCAAGGTCTTGAATCCTCTCTTGTAGCAAATCAAGTAGCCGGTTCCAGCAATTTACTTCACCGGTTCCTGCCGTAGAGCTTCCGGCACGGCGCGTCGACGGTTCCAGCACGGGAAGAGCGCCGCCGTCTGTGGCCATGAATCGTGGGGAGATAGACTAAGAGGAAGGTTCAAGGGACGGCCCTGGCTAAGTGGAGTGGCTAGCTCGCCGGCGTGGAGTCAAAGAAAAAAGAGGGACGGCTGGATTCCATAGCGGATTAGAATTTTGGGAGGAGAGATGCATTGCATGAGGAAAGAGAAGTGCAGAGGATGGATAAGCTTTCTCAAAGTAAAAACAATGGGTGGGGAGATAAAGTTGTGTGTGGCCCCGTGAGCTTAGCTGGGAAAGCGACCGACCGAGCGTTCGGCCGGTGCGCCGAACCCAAACGATTCCCTTTAATTTAGTGAAAAGGTATATTTTAATATTCACTACTAATTTGCGTTAAAATGTGTAAACTTTTCCACACTCGAGATATCCATCTATCTATCTATCCATCCATCCATCCATCTCTCTATCTATCTATTCTATATCTCTCTCTATCGATCTATCTATATATCTATCCATCCATCCATCCATCCATCTATCTATATATCTATCCATCCATCCATCTCTCTATCTATCTATTTCTATATCTCTCTCTATCGATCTATCTACATATCTATCCATCCATCCATCCATCTCTCTATCCATATCTCTCTCTCTCTCTCTCTCTCTCTCTCCCCCCTCTCTATCTCTATCTATCTATCTATTGATATATCTATTCTATTCTATGTATCTATTATCTATCTATTATATACTTAAAAACGATAGAAAAGGAACGGACGAGATTTAACTAGCAAAGAAGAACGGTTGAGATTTAATGAATCGATCTATATAGATCTGTACGTCAAAGACAAAAAAAACAGACAAGATTTAACTAGCAAAAAAACGGCTGAGATTTAATGAATCTATATATTTCAGTAAGAGTCCGTGAAGGACTAGATGCACCAAACGCAACACATGTACTCCCTCCGTTCCTAAATAATTGTCTTTCTAGAGATTTCAACAAGTGACTACATACGGAGCAAAATGAGTGAACCTACACACTAAAACATGTCTACATACATCCGTATGTTGTAGTCCATTTGAGATGGCTAGAAAGACAATTATTTTGGAACGGAGGAAGTATGTCCCAAAAAGCACATGCATGCAGATTGGAGAAATAGTCCGTGTAAAAATTCAAATAGGAGCCAACTTATGGGTCTGACTAGCACCCTCAAAGAAGAGTCTGAACGGAGTATTATAAAGAAAAAAAATAAGAGTCCAGACAGAATACATGTGAACATCCAAAAAGAAAGCAAAGTCTGAGTAGAATACATACTGATCGGTTAAAAAAAGAATACATGCATTGATGTAATCTGAGTATGATTTTAGTAGATAAACCAATCTGTACTCTTTTTTTTTTGCCTTATTAGAAAAGCAAAAAAAACTTTCTCTCCCCAGAATTTAAAATGAGAGATAGATTGGTACGCACTTAGCAAAGACTGGGCCAAAGATATAAAAAATAGTTTTGTTTATAATGTGTATAATTAAACATACAATCAATGCTTTAAAACTTCGATCAATAATATATATATAAGTATATGGACTGGAGATGTAAGAACAACAATGTTGTACTAGCTGCAAAATACTTCTAAGCTATATATCATTTAACTAATCTTTAATGTATTCTAAAAGAAAATCCTAGCTAAAATTATGAATAGAAAACTCCAAATAATATGCACCAAATATTATGGAACATGTGGAGGACAAGTACACCATGATGAAAAAGCAGCACAACTCTAGGAGGACCAATGAATATGCCAATCGTCGTCTATACTTGATGAATTTAATTAGATCGATTCAATATTTATTTCTGGATAGAAATGATGGAGATGAGAGAGTAATGCATCATGTAAAAGTTGCACAACTCTAGAGTACATATGACTAATGCATTGAAATATATTCAGTGACTTTGATTTGCAATAGTAATTATGTTGAAGGAGACCGATGGGGTGACGAGCTAACAAATCGAGTTGGATTTTATTTGCTGGAAGAAATGAGGGAGATGAGAGAACACAACAAAAGATGAAAGAGTAGAAAAGCCAATATAATTGTATAAATATGTTATAATAAGACATATGCGCATATTCGCATGTACATGCTAAAATGCAGAAGCATAATACAGACCATATCACCATAAACACACGCCATCATGCAGATATAGGGAACTAAGATCGCAATGAGGTATGTTATTATAAGGAGCTAATTGGGCCCATGACCGGGGAGACGAAGAGAACAGCCAAAAGATAGGCCATCACATTCATTGGCTAAAATATGCTCTTCAAATTCTATAATGGGTCCTAATTATAACTACTGAGATTTAGAATGAATTTAAAAGGTATACATGTGCTGGTAGGCAAATCAACTATGTTTGTAATCAATTCGAAGCAATATGCATCAATTTCTCAAGGCCCAAATTCACCTCCTAATCAATCGGATGTGTTTTTTACGTATCATGAGAATTAATCGTATTTACTTTGTATAGATTTTTAATAAGAAAATCCTTTTTCCAACTTCACTATAAATTTGATACGTCAATTTTGAATGCACCACACAACTGCCCTCGACCATATATTGTCCTTCCAACATGAATATAAGATAATTTGTTGCAGCAAGAAAAACTAAATTCAAAGGTTTTGCTACTCCAAATAGATGATAGTTTTCCTCGAGTAGTAAGGCCATAAAACGTTAATTATATATATGAAGATCATTTTTTCGAGATAAAAATGTTGACGACAAGATAGATGTCATGGAAAAAAGGTAGGTAGGAAGGTAAATACATATCATTACACAAACTTTATGTGTAAATTCAAAATCTAGCCGCCGCGCAAATGCGCGGGTCTCCCAGCTAGTTTATATTATTAAAACAGAAGACAATCAGCCCACCACATTTATCCATACAACCCATTGATTCTAATTAGGGAAACAATTGAGATTAAAAGCTAAAAAGGTTATGTAAAGGGTCCCGATAACCACCGCACGTGTGGTCTGGAGGCAGACCGCCCGGACGGAGACGTGCGGTGGGAAGCAGCATAGACCGAACGATTTCCCCGAACCGAGACGTGCGGTCGGAGGCAGCATCGACCAAACAATTTCATTCGATCGACTCCAGCTGTACCCCTCCTACTGGGCCAAAAGCAGTCAAAAGCCCAACAACAAATATATAAAAAAATGCAAAAAAAACTATGTATAAAAACAAACGAACTGTTGGTTAAAACACACATAGTGCAATTTACCTATGTGAAGTATAGGAAAAAAACAACGACATAACAACATGTTGCCATTGTTTAAAAACAGAAATTTCGCCAAAACGACAATGAACACATGGCATTTGTTTTCCGAGTATTTCATATTTACAAATATGTTTGCAATAGTCCAAAAAAATGTTCGTGATACATAGAGCTTACATATTACTAAAAAAACAAATGGTTTAAAAAAGATCCTTTTTTATGCAAAAATGGCACAAAAAGAAAAAAGTTCAACCAAAATTGTCGTGAGTAGTGGAGGTAAAAATCGCCATGTATGTGAAAATAAAAAATGTCATGGCGATAAATGTAAAATTGTATGGCAAATAGAAAGGTAACTTTTCCGTGGCCAATTTTTTAAAAGTAAGAAATTGATATGGCAAAAATAAAGTAAAAATGCCATGGCAATAAAAGTAAAAATAAACATTATAATTTTGTTGCAAAAAGTTATAAATAACCAAATGGCAAAATTTTATGTTACACCAAATGGCAAAATCTATTGCATCCACTATCACATTTGGTACTGAACACACAATATTCATGGCAAAAAACAACATATTTGACATGATCCATTTAAAGTAAATTTCCCATGATTTGTAAAAAATATAATTGTCATGTAGTTTGGTGTATCTATTCCGTTTGAAATAAATTTGCCATGCTTCATGAAATAGAATTGCCATGGTCCATGGGAACAAATGCCATATAGTATGGCAAATCTATTCCCTTTGAAACAAAAATTTCCATGCTTCAGAAAATAGAATTGCAATGGTCCATGGAATGCCATGTAATATGGCAAATCTACCCCATTTAACTAAAAATGTCATAGTTCGTGTAAAATAGAATTGCCATGGTCCGTGGGAACAATTGCCATGTAGTACGACAAAAAATATCCCATTTAACTAAAGTTACCGTGTTTTGTCAAAAAAAATCCACGGCGGAGGGTGGAAATTGCGATGTAGTATGGCAATTTTGTACTCAACAAAAAAATCCATTTCAATAAATTTTCCATGCTTCATTAAATATAATTGCCATGGTCTGTGGGAAAAAGTTGCCATGTAGTATGGCAAATCTAATCCATTTAACTAAATTTGCCATGGTTCATAAAAAAAACTTGGCAATGTGGAGGGGGAAAAATTGCCATGTAGTATGGCAAATCTGTTACATGTGATGTGGCCAAAAAATATTGTACTCGGCACAAAAAAATCCATTCAATTTTTTTCCATGCTTTGTAAAACTATAAACTACCATTGCCATGAAACATGAACTAAGATTGCCATGGCCCATTTGAAAAAAGAAAATTTGCCGTGTTACAAAAAGAAACAAAATTGCCATGGTCCATATAATTAAAAAAATTGCCATGCCCCATAAACTACATTTGCCATGATACATAGACTAAGTTTGCCATGGTCCCATTCTAAAAAAGAAAAATTTCCATGTTGGAAAGAAGGACAAAAATTTGACATGTTGTCGTTCAAAACAGAAAATTTGTACGATGCATAGACTATAAAAATGCCAAGATCCATAAACTATAATTCCCATGATGCATGCACTAAAATTGCCATAGTACCGTTCAAAAAGAAATTGCCATGTTGTAAAAAAGAGAAGAATTGTTGTGGCCCCGTTTACAAAGTTCAAAATCAAGTATGAACAAGAAAATTTGCCATGGCAGATTCTTATCAAGAATTGCCGTGTTTTGTATGATGAATTTACCCCGTGTGAAAAAACACAAAAGGTTGGAATCAAGTATGAACGAGAAACTTGCCATGGCAGATTCGTATCAAATATTATCATGTTCTTTTATCAAATTTTACAAGAAATTGGCCAAGAATGTGAAGTAATAAAAAATTGATCAAATGTTGTCATGGCAAATGCATGTTTCCTTTTGCCATGGTATTTTCAACAAAAATGTCATCTTTTGCGTAATACAATTGCCGTGTATGTGAAAATAACACAAAACAAAATGATCAAAAACAAATTTCCATGGCAAATGCAAAGTCAAAATGTCATGGCACATGGAGTAATAATGCTATGGTACATGAAAAAAAAAGATAGATTTGCCATGTTATATGAATTAAATTTGCCACGATATTAACATTAAAATTGCCATGTAGTTATTGGGTAGCATGCCAAATTGTTAAGTAGGAAAATGTACATACAGATGGGTGAGTTGCCATCTTCCATGAAACCAACAGGGCAAAATTAGGCTGATTGAACATGGGGGAGTTGCCATGTCTATATTTAGTACCATTACAGAATGATGGGTTGTGGTTGGCATGAAGATGGCAAACATGGCAAAAAAATCAGTTCAGCCATGGCAATTGATGGGTTATGAATCTGATGAACTTGCCAAGCATTTGGTATAGTAGCATACCAATTGCTTGGTATCTGTTAACAGACATAACAAACATGAAACATGGCAAATTTCAGACTTTTATAGAGAGGGATTTGCTATGTATCTATTCAGAAATATGAAAAAAAAGGATGTGTTGTGGTTCGAAAAACATGGCAAACAACGCAAGTTTTTATAGTTCCACACATAGGGCAGGTTGCCATCTATTTATTCAGTAGAATGGCAAAATGATGAGAGGACAAATGTAAATGCATTAACTGTTGTATGGCATATCAGAACACATGGCAATTTTCAGCGCGAAATAGTAGGATAGTTGTCATGTATTTATTTAGAAGCATGGCAAATTGATAAGAAGTGGAATTGTAGACACATTAACATCAGTATGAAATGGCAGATAGCACAAAACCACATATTTCAGCTACAATTTTGTGAACATGCATACATATGAAAGATAATGAGTAGAATTAGCCATTTTCATAATAAACTTTGACATGGAAACAACCATTTTCACACCGGGGCAGGAAACTAAAACATTCAGTAGGAAAATGGTGAGCAAAACTGGGAAATAAAAAACGCAGGGGGGAGGACCTGTGTTTGGGAAGTGACAAGCTAACGAGCAGATTGCAGGCAGGTAGATAGACAGGGGCGGCCATGCGGACAACGCTGCAGCGGTGACACCCACGAGAAGAGGGTGGCGCCGAGAGGAGCTTCATGCGCGATGGGGACTAAATTCACCGAAGAATGGACTTGCTCGAGCCGCCGCCATGCTTGTACTTCTCCCCACGCTCGAGCCACCGCCGCCTTCCTGTGCCCGAGGCCACTGGAGGTCGACAAGCGAGCGTCCCTGCTAGATGGCACGAGCCACCCTGTCGTCGGTTTGGACGGCGACGCAGAGGAGACCGTCAAGCCTCCACGCCCGCGCTCCCTGCGAGAGAGAAGCTCCCGAGCGATAGCCGCACCCTCAAAGCCCCCTTCCCCACCCGATTTCTGCTCGCTCCCTGCACGTCGCCATCCGCGAAGGCGAGGCGCCCATGGATGCGCGGCCGGGACGGGCCTGGTGCTGGCCAAGGTCTGGAGCAGAGGCCGGGCGGAGCACCTCGGCCGGGCGCGACAGGGCCAGGTGGGAGGGGAGCGCCTGCCCGGTCGGTGAGCAGGGTGTATGGCCGCGGCCAGTGGTCCAAGGTGGAGCTGTGCGGGGACGGTGAGATCCGCGGGAGGAAGAGAGAGAAGATGATGGAGTGGGGGATCTGCAGAGTGAGCTCGAGACAGAATGGCAGAAAGAGTGAGCGGCGGAGTGGATAAGATAGTCGTCCGGTCGCGCTTCGTTCAGCCCGAACGCCCACAAAACATGACGTGGCAACCGCTCCCGCTTTAAAAATCACAAATCGCGATGGAGGATGATGGAAGCGTTCGGGCGAAGTGTTTTCGTGCCACACGTGTGGGCGTTAACATTTCCGTATGTAAAATATAAAACGCTTACAAACAATCCATTATTGACACATGCATATTGAGCCCAACATGGGAGATTACATAGAATATAAAATGCATACAAACAATCCATCATTGACACATGCATATTGTGGCCAACATGGGTGCACACATGTAAAATACATGGTTTCATAGAAAATTAGACTACATGTATAAGTAAGAGAAAGGAAACTTATTCTAAGGCCTATTCGTTATGTAAAATATAAAACGGTACAAACAATCCATTATTGACACGTACATATCGAACCTAACATGGAAGTTTACAAAGAATATAAAATGCATACAATAAATCCATCATTGGCACGTGCATATTGACTCCAACATGGTTGCACACATGTAAAAAACATGGTTACATAAAAATTAAAATACGTGTATAAATAAGAGGAGAAAGGAAACTTATGCAAAGGCCTATTCCGAAGACAAAACATGCACACATAACACATACAATCCAACTTGGACATGATTCCCAAGAAAAATCCAACTTGGACACATACATATTAATATAAGAAAAATAAGCTTACCAGAACCGGTCAATAAGCATAGCATCCTAGCACATATACGTGCATTAGGGATACTAGATGACCCGTTGCATCCTTGGAGCAAAGAACAATTGCAACCAAGATGCAAAGCAACTTACGAACACCATATTTTATGGATGATACACAAATGGCCCAAAAATAAATGCAAATGAGAAGTTAGGTGAACTATTTGAAGGTTGTTCTTTTGTGAATTGTCCGCAAGTGCCTATGTTTGTATTTGCCTTGTATTTTAATGACATATAACAATGGTTTTAGTGATACTTGAGGCATTATCTTGAGCGGGTGAAGGGATTCTAATGTTTTTTTCGTGCTCCGGCCTTTCTTCATCTCGGAACTACAAAAATAACAGTGAGTTTCAACGTGACAGCCACTATGCACTACACCCTTATCTATAATGCTGATCCTTTACACCCTTGACGCAAAAAACAAAGGACATTACTATGATTTTGGGTGTGTTGTTGGTGGTCGACGAGCACACCACTTCATGGGGGCATTTCCGAACAAACAGAAAATAACAAAGATGACCGACTAAGGCAGCCCAACAGACCGGTTAATAGAAAGCTCGACCTAACACCCATGGTAAATGACCTGAACCGTCAGAACCAGACACTCCCACATAGAACTACACGAGCAGAAGGAAACCAAACAAACCTAGCCCAGAATTCATGGCCAGCGAAAAGTGCGATTAGCAGGCACGTGTCGTGCACAAGCCAACTGGCCATGCCGGATCGTCCAAAGGTTGGGCAGACATGCAAAAACACACCATCCAGCCTGCTGAGCTGTTCAAAGGCCGGGAACACCGTAGAAGATATGCCTTAGAAGCAATAATACACTAGTAGAAAAGGGGGCAATGGCCCAGGCCGGGTCAGCCCATTAGTCCCGGTTCTGCCACGAACCGGGACCAATGGAGGTATTTGTCCTGGTTCGTGACCCCAGGGGGCCGGCCGGGGCCTCGTGGGCATTGGTCCCGGTTCGTCTGGCCCTTTTAGTCTCGGTTGGTGGAACGAATCGGGACCAATGGGCCTCGCTCCTGGCCCACCACCATTGGTCCCGGTTGGTGGCTTGAACCGGGACCAAAGGCTCCCCTTTAGTCCCGGTTCATGCCACCAACCGGGACCAATGAGGTGCCTATATATACCCCTCACAGACGAGCAGAGCACACTGCTCTGTTTTTTCTGGCTGCCGAGGGGGAGAGGGCTTGGTGGTGCTCTGGCTCACCTCCTATGCACACAAGGTGTTCGATGGAATGCCCGAGCCACACTACTTAAGCTTTCTCCTCTCCAAGCTCGACCTTCAAGCTCCATTTTCCTTAATATTTGTCTAGGTTTAGCGGTCTGTCACGCCTCGTCCCCGTCTTCACCGCCGTCGATCACCCGTGCCGATCTCATCGCCGGCACCACCGCGGTGAGCCTCTTGTTCTTATCTTCTTTCTGAAAGGAAAAATATTCTTACTTGTATGTTTAGATAGATACTTGTATTATTTTCTTACTTTTATTATTGCATCTTATATAGTGCGATGGTTTTGGTATCCGCCTCGCCGGCCCTCGTCCTGTCTATGATTCGGATGTGGTATATATTATCTTTTCATAACTACTGGTTCATTTATTGTTTATGAAAATTATGCCGACCAAGTGACATAGATTTTATTTATCTAGGAGGTTGTTGAACCGGCAAATTCCAACCGACCCTATTGTCGAGAGGTTAAATTTAGTTGAAGAAGAAAACAATTTCTTGAAGGAAAAAATAAAAAAAACTTGAGGAGGAGAAGATGATATTGGAGTTGCATGTTGCGGATGTCGTCGATGATCACAAGATCAAGATGGATGCAATGCGCTTGAAGATTAGAAAGATTAGAAAATATGCCGTTCATACCGAGGCTTGGTATCATTATGCCGTTGGATCATTTGATACCTTGGTTGCGATTATGATCGCATTTGTTTTCGCATTGAAATGTTTTACATAGTTTCAATGTATGGTTTAATTAATTTAGATGCTCTGCAGAGCTTTATGTTGTTAGATGAGAACTATGTATGTACTTTGGTTTTTATGTGATGATGAACTTCTATTAATTTGGTCACTTAATTATCTATTCATGATGTTCTCTAATGATTTTTGACACACTTAATTATATATAATGCACGCAGATGAACCGCAATGGATGTACGGTGACAGACACACCTCCGAGTACATTAAGGGCGTGCATGATTTTCTCGAAGTGGCTGAGGCAAACAAGTAGAATGGTTTTATGTGTTCTCCATGCCCTATATGTGGGAATACGAAGTCTTACTCTGACCGGAAAATCCTTCACACCGACCTACTTTACAAGGGTTTCATGCCACACTATAATGTTTGGACGAGGCACGGAGAAATAGGGGTTATGATGGAAGACGGTGAAGAAGAAGAGTACGATGACAACTATGTGCCCCCTGAATACGGTGATGCTACTGAACATCAAGAGGAACTAGACGATGTGCACGATGATGCTGCAACGGGCGAAGCTGCTGAAGATCAAGAGGAACGAGACGATGTGCCCGATGATGATGATCTCCGCCGGGTCATTGTCGATGCAAGGACGCAATGCGAAAGTCAAAAGGAGAAGCTGAAGTTCGATCGCATGTTAGAGGATCACAAAAAGGGTTGTACCCTAATTGCGAAGATGGCAACACAAAGCTCGGTACCGTACTAGAATTGCTGCAGTGGAAGGCAGAGAATGCTATGCCTGATAAAGGATTTGAGAAGCTACTGAAAATACTGAAGAAGAAGCTTCCAGAGGATAACGAATTGCCCGACAGTACATATGCAGCAAAGAAGGTCGTATGCCCTCTAGGATTGGAGGTGCAGAAGATACATGCATGCCCTAATGACTGCATCCTCTATCATGGTGCATACAAGGATCTGAACGCATGCCCGTATGCGGTGCATTGCGTATAAGATCGACGAGATGACCTCGGTGATGTTGACGGGCGAGCCTCCCGTGAAGAGGGTTCCTGCGAAGGTGATGTGGTATGCTCCTATAATACCACGGTTGAAACGTCTGCTCGTAAACGGAGAGCATGCCAAGTTGATGTGATGGCACAGTGAGGACCGTAAGAAAGACGGGAAGTTGAGAGCACCCGATGACGGGTCGCGGTGGAGAAAAATCGAGAGAAAGTACCGGGATGAGTTTGCAAAGGACCCAAGGAACGTATGGTTTTCTTTAAGCGCGGATGGCATTAATCCTTTCGGGGAGCAGAGCAGCAATCACAACACCTGGCCTGTGACTCTATGTATGTATAACCTTCCTCCTTGGATGTGCATGAAGCGGAAGTTCATTATGATGCCAGTTCTCATCCAAGGCCCTAAGCAACCCGGCAACGACATTGATGTGTACCTAAGGCCATTAGTTGAAGAACTTTACAGCTGTGGAATGGAAACGGTGTGCGACGTGGGATGAGCACAAACAGGAGGAATTTGACCTAAAGGCGTTGCTGTTCGTGACCATCAACAATTGGCCCGCTCTCAGTAACCTTTCAGGACAGACAAACAAGGGATACCACGCATGCACGCACTGTTTACTTGACACTGATAGTATATACCTGGGAAGTTGCAGGAAGAATGTGTACCTGGGCCATCGTCGATTTCTTCCAACCAACCATCAATGTCGAAAGAAAGGCTAGCATTTCAAAGGCGAGGCAGATCACCGGAAGAAGCCTGCCATGCGTATCGGTGATCACGTACTTGCTATGGTCAATGATTTACACGTAATCTTTGGAAAGGGTCCTGGCGGACTAGCTGTTCCGAATGACGCTGAGAAACACGCACCCATGTGGAAGAAGAAATCTATATTTTGGGACCTACCCTACTGGAAAGACCTAGAGGTCTGCACTTCGATCGCCGTGATGCACGTGACGAAGAACCTTTGCGTGAACCTGCTAGGCTTCTTGGACGTGTATGGGAAGACAAAAGATACACCTGAGGCACGGGAGGACCTGGAACGCTTGCACGAAAAAGAGGGCATGCCTCCGGCAAAGTATGAAGGTCCTGCCAGCTACGCTCTTACGAAAGAAGAGAAAGAAATATCCTTTGAATGCCTGCTCAGTATGAAGGTCCCGACTGGCTTCTTGTCAAATATAAAGGGAATAATAAATATGCCGGAGAAAAAGTTCCAGAACCTAAAGTATCATGACTGCCACGTGATTATGACGCAACTGCTTCCGGTTGCATTGAGGGGGCTTCTACCGGAAACCGTCCGATTAGCCATTGTGAAGCTATGTGCATTCCTCAATGCAATATCTCAGAAGGTGATCGATCCAGAAATCGTACCAATGCTAAGGAATGATGTGGCGCAATGTCTTGTCAGTTTCGAGCTGGTGTTCCCACCATCCTTCTTCAATATCTCGACAAGACGCCCTAGTTCATCTAGTCGATGAGATTGTCATTCTGGGGCCCGTATTTCTACACAATATGTTCCCTTTGAGAGGTTCATGGGAGTCCTAAAGAAATATGTCTCAGAATCGCGCTTAGGCCGTAAGGAAGCATCTCCATGGGCCATCAAACAGAGGTTGTCATCTGGTTTTGTGTTGACTTCATTCCTGGCCTTAAGAAGATAGGTCTCCCTAAATCGCGGTATGAGGGGAGACTGACCGAAAAGGCACGCTTGGAGGGGACTCAATAATATGCAGGGACGGATATTCTTGGTCTCAAGCACACTACATAGTTCTAAAGAACTCTACCTTGGTGACCCCGTATGTCGATGAACACAAGAACAGTCTGCGCTCCAAACACCCGGAGCAAAGGCGACGATCGGATTACATGTGAACACATCAGGACTTTCAGCAGTTGGTTGGAAACACGTCTCAGAGGTGACATCACTGTTTGTAATGAGTTGTACTTGTTATCCAGGGGGCCATCTTCGACTGTATTGATTTGGAAAGGATACGAGATAAATGGGAATACATTTTACACGATTGACCAAAATCAAAAGAGCACCAACCAAAATCTTGAGTTAAAGTGTCCGCTTTGATGCAGCAACCGAGAGGGGAAAGGACACATATTATGGTTACATAGTGGACATATGGGAACTTGACTATGGACATGATTTTAAGGTCCCTTTGTTTAAGTGCAAATGGGTCAATCTGTCGAGGCGGGTACAGTGTAGACCCACAAAGACGGAATGACAACAAAGGATCTGAAAAATCTTGGGTACATCGACGAACCATTCATCCTAGCCAATGATGTGGCACAGGTTATCTATGTGAAGGACATGTCTACCAGACCGAGAAAAGAAAAGATAAGGAAGCGAATACATCATACGATGAGCCAAAGCGCCACATAGTTCTTTTCAGGAAAAAGGGACATCCTAGGAGTGGAGGGCAAGATGACATGTCTCAAGAGTATGAAAAGTTTCATGAAATTCCTCCTTCAAAGTCAAGGCTGACCCAAGCATCCTGATAAACGATGAAGATTATCCATGGTTACGGCGCAATAAGCAAATGACACAAGCGAAGAAAAAGTGAAGACTTTCTTCGCAACTATTATGATGATACCATGCCAACTTTGTAACAGACGAGTATGATACCATTGACCCAAGCTATGTGTGTGAAATTATGATACCATGCCAACTTTCAAATTTTTCAGAGTTCATTTGAAATGCTTTAGTGTCTTATGGTTCGGCCCTCGTAATACCATTAATCGCGGTTCGCTCCTTGTCAACTATGTTCTCACCAAGAACACTCAAGATAGCAGCCACGTGGGCCATTGGTCCCGGTTCGTTCGACCTTTTGGTCCCGGTTCCACGCATCAACCGGGACCACGCGCCGCCTCGCCCATGACCATTAGTCCCGGTTTGTGCCACAAACCGGGATCGAAAGGGTTGGTCCTTGTTGCGGTCAGAGTTTAGTCCCACCTCGCGAACCGAAGGGCGCTCACACCGGTTTATAAGCCCGTCCTGTTGGGGAACGCAGTAATTTCAAAAAATTTCCTACGCACACACAGGACCATGGTGATGGCATAGCAACGAGAGGGGAGAGTGTTGTCTACGCACTCGTGAGACCGTAAGCGAAGCGATCACAACGTAGAGGAAGTAGTCAGACGCTCTCCTCGCGATCCTGCCGATCCTAGTGCCAAGTTACTCCGGCACCTCCGAGTCGATGATGACGTAGAGGAAGTAGTCGACGTTCTCCTCGTGATCCAGCCGATCCCAGCGTTAGTCCGCGCCCGAGTTCTTGGCACACGCTCAGCTCGACGACGCTCCTCGGGCTCCGATCCAAAGCAAAGCTCCGGAGAGGGAGTTCCACAAGACGACGGCGCAGTGACGATCTTGATGTTTCACCGACGCAGGCTTCGCCTAAGCACCGCCACGATATGACCGAGGTGGAATATGGTGGAGGGGGCACCGCACACGGCTAAGGAACGATCTCAAGGATCAACTTGTGTGTATTAGGTGCCCCCTCCCCGTGATATAAAGGAGGGAGGGAGGAGGTGGCCGCCACAAGGGGGCATCATAGGAGGGGAAACCTACTCCAAGTAGGTTTCCCTCTCTTTCCTTATCTTATTTGGAGGGGAAGGAAGGAGTACTAGTATTAGGAAGTAGTACTAGTAATAGGAATAGGAAGAGGGAAAGGAGAAAGGAAAGGGGGGCCGCCCCTCCCCAATTCGGATTGGGCTTGGGGCGCGCCTCCCTTGTTCCTTCTCCTTCCTCCTACATGGGCCCAATAAGGCCCATATACCTCCCGGGGTTCCGTAACCTCCGGAGCTCCAAACTTCTCCGAACCTTTCCGTGTCCAAATATATCCGTCCAATATATTAATCTTTATGTCTCGACCATTTCGAGACTCCTCGTCATGTCCGTGATCATATCCGGGACTCCAAACAACCTTCGGTACATCAAAATACACAAACTCATAATATAACCGCCATCGAAACCTTAAGCGTGTGGACCCTACGGTTCGAGAACAATGTAGACATGACCGAGACACATCTCCGGTCAATAACCAATAGCGGGACCTGGATGCCCATATTGGTTCCTACATTTTCTACGAAGATCTTTATCGGTCAGACCGCATAACAACATACGTTGTTCCCTTTGTCATCGGTATGTTACTTACCCGAGATTCGATCGTCGGTATCCAATACCTAGTTCAATCTCACATCGGCAAGTCTCTTTACTCGCTCCGTAATACATCATCTCACAACTAACTCATTAGTTGTAATGCTTGCAAGGCTTATGTGATGTGTATTACCGAGAAGGCCCAGAGATACCTCTCCGACAATCGGAGTGACAAACCCTAATCTCAAATACGCCCACCCACCAAGTACCTTTGGAGACACCTGTAGTACTCCTTTATGATCACCCAGTTACGTTGTGACGTTTGGTAGTACCCAAAGTGTTCCTCCTGTAAACGGGAGTTGCATAATCTCATAGTTACAGGAACATGTATAAGTCATGAAGAAAGCAATAGCAACATACTAAACGATCAAGTGCTAGGCTAACGGAATGGGTCATGTCAATCAGATCATTCTCCTAATGATGTGATCCCGTTAATCAAATGACAACTCATGTCTATGGTTAGGAAACATAACCATCTTTGATTAACGAGCTAGTCAAGTAGAGGCATACTAGTGACACTCTGTTTGTCTATGTATTCACACATGTATTATGTTTCCGGTTAATACAATTCTAGCATGAATAATAAACATTTATCATGATATAAGGAAATAAATAATAACTTTATTATTGCCTCTAGGGCATATTTCCTTCAGTCTCCCACTTGCACTAGAGTCAATAATCTAGTTCACTCAAGAATGATTCTAACACCCATGGAGTCTTGGTGCTGATCATGTTTTGCTCGTGGAAGAGGCTTAGTCAACGGGTCCGCAATGTTCAGATCCGTATGTATTTTGCAAATCTCTATGTCTCCCACTTGGACTTGGTCCCGAATGGAATTGAAGCGTCTCTTGATATGCTTGGTCCTCTTGTGAAATCTGGATTCCTTTGCCAAGGCAATTGCACCAAGATTGTCACAGAAGATCTTCATTGGTCCCGATGCACTAGGTACAACACCTAGATCGGAAATGAACTCTTTCATCCAGACTCCTTCATTTGCTGCTTCAAGCAGCTATGTACTCCGCTTCACATGTAGATCCCGCCACGACGCTTTGTTTAGAATCGCACCAACCGACAGCTCCACCGCTTAACAAAAACACGATCCGGGTTTGCGATTTAGAATCGTCGGATCGTGTCAAAGCTTGCATCGACGTAACCATTTACGACTAGCTCTTTGTCACCTCCATATACGAGAAACATATCCTTAGTCCTTTCGGTATTTCAGGATGTTCTTGACCGCTGTCCGATGATCCACTCTGGATTACTTTGGTACCTTCCTGCCAAGCTTACAGCCTAAGCATACGTCAGTGTCCGGTACAGCATTGCATACATGATAGAGCCTATGGCTGAAGCATAGGAACATCTTTCATTTTCTCTCTATCTTCTGCTGTGGTTGGGCATTGAGTCCGACTCAATCTCACACCTTGTAATACAGGTGAAAAACCTTTCTTTGCCTCGATCCATTTTGAACTTCTTCAAAACTTTATCAAGGTATGTGCTTTACGAAAGTCCAATTAAGCCGCCTTGATCTATCTCTATAGATCTTGATGCCCAATATGTAAGTAGCTTCACCAAGGTCTTTCATCGAAAAACTCTTGTTCAAGTATCCCTTTATGCTATCCAGAAATTCTATATCATTTCCGATCAGTAATATGTCATCTACATATAATATCGTAAATGCTACAGAGCTCCCACTCACTTTCTTGTAAATACAGGCTTCTCCATAAGTCTCAGATAAACCCAAATACTTTGATCACACTATCAAAGCGCTTTATTCCAACTCCGAGATGCTTGCACCAGTCCATAAATGGATCGCTGGAGCTTGCACACTTTGTTAGCTCCCTTTGGATTGATAAAACCTTCTGGTTGCATCATATACAACTCTTCTTCCGTAAAACCCATTCAGGAATGCGGTCTTTACATCCATTTGCCAAATTTCATAATCATAAAATGTGGCAATTGCTAACATGATTCGGACAGACTTAAGCATCGCCACGGGTGAGAAGGTCTCATCGTAGTCAACCCCTTGAACTTGTCGAAAACCCTTTGCGACAAGTCGAGCTTTGTAGACAGCAATATTACCGTCGGCGTCGGTCTTCTTCTTGAAGATCCACTTGTTTTCTATTGCTTGCCGACCCTCGGAAAGTCAACCAAAGTCCACACTTTGTTTTCATACATGGATCCCATCTCAGATTTCATGGCCTCAAGCCATTTTATGGAATCTGGGCTCACCATCGCTTCTTCATAGTTCGTAGGTTCATCATGATCTAGTAGCATGACTTCCGTAACAGGATTGCCGTACCACTCTGCGGATTTTATTCTGGTTGATCTACGAGGTTCTGTAGTAACTTGATCTGAAGTTTCATGATCAACATCATCAACTTTCTCACTATTTGGTGTAGATATCGCAGAAACTGGTTTCTGTGATAAACTACTTTCAAATTAGGGAGAAGGTACAGTTACCTCATCAAGTTCTACTTTCCTCCCACTCACTTCTTTCGAGAGAAACTCCTTCTCTAGAAAGGATCCATTCTTAGCAACAAATGTCTTGCCTTCGGATCTGTGATAGAAGGTGTACCCAACTGTCTCCTTTGGGTATCCTATGAAGATACATTTCTCCGATTTAGGTTCGAGCTTATCAGGTTGAAGCTTTTTCACATAAGCATCGCATCCCCAAACTTTAAGAAACGACAACTTTGGTTTCTTGCTAAACCACAGTTCATAAGCTGTCGTCTCAACGGATTTTGATGGTGTTCTATTCAACGTGAATGCGGCCGTCTCAAGAGCATAACCCCAAAACGATAGCGGTAAATCTGTAAGAGACATCATAGATCGCACCATATCTAGTAAAGTGCGACATGACGTTCGGACACACCATTGCGTTGTGGTGTTCCGGTGGCGTGAGTTGCTAAACTATTTCGCATTGTTTCAAATGTAGACCAAACTCAGAACTCAAATATTCGCCTCCACGATCAGATCGAAGAAACTTTATTTTCTTATTACGATGATTTTCAACTTCACTCTGAAATTCTTTGAACTTTTCAAATGTCTCAGACTTATGTTTCATTAAGAAGATATACCCATATCCGCTTAAATCATCTGTGAAGGTGAGAAAATAATGATATCCATACGAGCCTCAACATTCATTGGACCACATACATCCGTATGTATGATTTCCAATAAATCTGTTGCTCTCTCCATAGTACCGGAGAACGGGTTTTAGTCATCTTGCCCATGAGGCACGGTTCGCAAGTGCCAAGTGATTCATAATCAAGTGACTCCAAAAGTCCATCAAGATGGAGTTTCTTCATGCGCTTTATACCGATATGACCTAAACGGCAATGCCACAAATAAGTCGCACTATCATTATCAACTCGCATCTTTTGGTTTCAACATTATGAATATGTGTATCACTATTATCGAGATTCATTAAAAATAGACCACTCTTCAAGGGTGCATGACCATAAAAGATATTATTCATATAAATAGAACAACCTTTATTCTCTCGATTTAAATGAATAACCGTCTCGCATCAAACAAGATCCAGATATAATGTTCATGCTCAACGCTGGCACCAAATAACAATTATTTAGGTCTAAAACTAATCCCGAAGGTAGATGTAGAGGTAGCGTGCCGACCATGATCACATCGACTTTGGAACCATTTCCCACGCGCATCGTCACCTCGTCCTTGGCTAGTGTTCGCTTAATCAGTAGTCCCTGTTTCGAGTTGCAAATATTAGCAATGTAACCAAAGATCAAATACCCAGGTGCATCATGCGAGCTCTAGTAAGGTACACATCAATAACATGTATATCACATATACCTTTGTTCACCTTGCCATCCTTCTTATCCGCCAAATACTTGGGGCAGTTCCGCTTCAAAGGACTACCGCTTGGCAGAGAAGCACTGGCTTCAGGTTTAGGTCCAGACTTGGGTTTCTTCCCTTGAGCAACAACTTGTTTGCTGTTCTTCTTGAAGTTCCCCTTCTTCTTCCCTTTGCCTTTCTTCTTGAAACTAGTGGTCTTATTGACCATCAACACTTGATGCTCCTTCTGATTTCTACCTCCGCAGCTTTCAAAGATTGCGAAGAGCTCGTGCATAGTCTTTACTAACCCTTGCATATTATAGTTCATCACGAAGCCTTTGTAGCTTGGTGGCGTTGATTGAAGAATTCTGTCAATGACACAATCATCCGGAAGATCAACTCCCAGTTGAGTCAAGTGATTGTAATACCTGCATATTCCGAGTATGTGCTCACCGATGCACTCCATTCTCCTCCATTTTGCAGCTATAGAACTTATTGGAGACTTCATATCTCTCAATCCGGCATTCTCGTTGAAATATCAACTTCAACTCTTGGAACATCTCATATGCTCCACGACTTTCAAAACGCCGTTGAAGACCCGGTTCTAAGCCGTAGCATGGCACACTGAACTATAGAGTAGTCATCAGCTTTGCTCGCCAGACGTTCTTAACGCCGCCGCCACATCAAGAAGAGTTCGGCACCTAGCGGTGCATCCAGACGTAACTCTTCGCAGGCAGCAATGAGGATAATCCTCGTGTTACGGACCCAGTCCGTAATTGCTACCATCATCTTTCAACTTTGCTTTCTCAAGGAAAGCATTAAAATTCAACGGAACAACAAAGACGAGCCATCTATCTACAAACAGACATAGACAAGCAAGATACTATCGGTACTAAGTTCATGATAAATTTAAGTTCAATTAATCATATTACTTAAGAACTCCCACTTAGATGTACATCTCTCTAGTCATCTAAGTGATCACGTGATCCAAATCAACTAAACCATAACCGATCATCACGTGAGATGGAGTAGTTTTCAATGGTGAACATCTTATGTTGATCATATCTACTATATGATTCACGCCGACCTTTCGGTCTCCGTGTTCCGAGGCCATATCCGCATATGCTAGGCTCGTCAAGTATAACCTGAGTATTCTGCGTGTGCAAAACTGGCTTGCACCCGTTGTAGATGGACGAGAGCTTATCACACCCGATCATCACGTGGTGTCTCGACGCATTTAACTTTGGCAACGGTGCATACTCGTGGAGAACACTACTTGATAATTTTAGTGAGAGATCATCTTAAAATGCTACCGTCAATCAAAGCAAAATAAGATGCATAAAGGATAAACATCACATGCAATCAATATAAGTGATATGATATGGCCATCATCATCTTGTGCTTGTGATCTCCATCTCAAGCACCGTCATGATCACCATCGTCACCGCGCGACACCTTGATCTCCATCGTAGCATCGTTGTCGTTACGCCATCTATTGCTTCTACGACTATCGCTACCGCTTAGTGATAAAGTAAAGCAATTACAGGTATGCTTGCATTTCATACAATAAAGCGACAACCATATGGCTCTCGCCGATTGCCGATAACTCGGTTACAAAACATGATCATCTCATACAATAAAATATAGCATCACGCCTCTTGACCATATCACATCACAACATGCCCTGCAAAAACAAGTTAGACGTCCTCTACTTTGTTGTTGCAAGTTTTACGTGGCTGCTACGGGCTGAGCAAGAACCGTTCTTACCCACGCATTAAAACCACAACGATATTTCGCCAAATAGACTCCGCTTTAACCTTCTCAAGGACCGGCGAGCCACACTCGGTTCAACTAAAGTGAGAGAGACAGACACCCGCCAGCCACCTTTAAGCACGAATGCTCGTAACGGTGAAACCAGTCTCGCGTAAGCGTACGCGTAATGTCGGTCCGGGCCGCTTCATCTCACAATACCGCTGAACCAAAGTATGACATGCTGGTAGGCAGTATGACTTGTATCGCCCACAACTCACTTGTGTTCTACTCGTGCATATGACATCAACGCATAAAACCAGGCTCGGATGCCACTGTTGGGGAACGCAGTAATTTCAAAAAATTTCCTACGCACACAGGACCATGGTGATGGCATAGCAACGAGAGGGGAGAGTGTTGTCTACGCCCTCGTGAGACCGTGAAGCGGAAGCGATCACAACGTAGAGGAAGTAGTCGACGCTCTCCTCGCGATCCTGCCGATCCTAGTGCCGCATCTCCGGCACCTCCGAGTCGATGATGACGTAGAGGAAGTAGTCGACGTTCTCCTCGCGATCCAGCCGATCCCAGCGCCCGTTACTCCGGCGCCCGAAGTTCTTGGCACACGCTCAGCTCGACGACGCTCCTCGGGCTCTGATCCAGCAAAGCTCGGGGAGAGGGAGTTCCACAAGACGACGGGCGCAGGACGATCTTGATGTTTCACCGACGCAGGCTTCGCCTAAGCACCGCCACGATGACATGACCGAGGTGGAATATGGTGGAGGGGGCACCGCACACGGCTAAGGAACGATCTCAAGGATCAACTTGTGTGTATTTAGGTGCCCCTCCCCGTATATAAAGGAGGGAGGGAGGAGGTGGCCGCCACAAGGGGGGCGATCATAGGAGGGGAAACCTACTCCAAGTAGGTTTCCTCTTTCCTTATCTTATTTGGTGGGGGAAGCAAGGAGTACTAGTATTAGGAAGTAGTACTAGTAATAGGAATACGAAGAGGGTAAAGAAGAACGGAAAGGGGGGGCCGGCCCCCCTCCACAATTCGGATTGGGCTTGGGGGCGCGCCTCCCTTGTTCCTTCTCCTTCCTCCTACATGGGCCCAATAAGGCCCATATACCTCCCGGGGTTCCGGTAACCTCCCGAGCTCCAAACTTCTCCGGAACCTTTCCGTGTCCATATATATACGTCCATTATTTTTATCTTTTTTTTTCGACAATTTCTAGACTCCTCGTCATGTCAGTGATCATTTCCGGGACTCCTAAAAACCTTCGGTAAATCATAATACACAAACTCATAATATAACCTTCATCGAAACCTTAAGCGTGCGGACCCTACGGTTCGAGAACAATGTAGACATGACCGAGACACATCTCCGGTCAATAACCAATAGCGGGACCTGGATGCCCATATTGGTTCCTACATTTTCTACGAAGATCTTTATCGGTCAGACCGCATAACAACATACGTTGTTCCCTTTGTCATCGGTATGTTACTTACCCGAGATTCGATCGTCGGTATCCAATACCTAGTTCAACCTCACATCGGCAAGTCTCTTTACTCGCTCCGTAATACATCATCTCACAACTAACTCATTAGTTGTAATGCTTGCAAGGCTTATGTGATGTGTATTACCGAGAAGGCCCAGAGATACCTCTCCGACAATCGGAGTGACAAAACCTAATCTCGAAATACGCCAACCCAACAAGTACCTTTGGAGACACCTGTAGTACTCCTTTATGATCACCCAGCCACGCTAGGACGCTTTGGTAGTACCCAAAGTGTTCCTCCGTAAACGGAGTTGCATAATCTCATAGTTACAGGAACATGTATAAGTCATGAAGAAAGCAATAGCAACATACTAAACGATCAAGTGCTAGGCTAACGGAATGGGTCATGTCAATCAGATCATTCTCCTAATGATGTGATCCCGTTAATCAAATGACAACTCATGTCTATGGTTAGGAAACATAACCATCTTTGATTAACGAGCTAGTCAAGTAGAGGCATACTAGTGACACTGCTTGTCTATGTATTCACACATGTATTATGTTTCCGGTTAATACAATTCTAGCATGAATAATAAACATTTATCATGATATAAGGAAATAAATAATAACTTTATTATTGCCTCTAGGGCATATTTCCTTCACGTCCCTCTCTGCCTTGTTGAGCTCCTCTCAAAGTGAAAATAGATGCCACTATACAGGGAATTTGACCTAAATTCATAGTGAATTTCTCTGAAATTCATAGAAATTTATTATGAATTTGGGTTGAATTTTCTCTATAGGCGCATCTATGTTCATTTTTCTAGTAAAGTTAATCACAAACTTGTGATTCACACAAATTTCAAAGAATTCAAATTTTAACTATTCAAATTTGAAAACTAATGGCACTAACATATAGTTTATAATTTTTCTAAAACTAATGGCACTAACAGAAAGTTTATAATTTTTGTGACCTAAAAGCAAAAAAAAAAAAAAAAAGAAAAGAAAATAAATAATGCCGAAAACAAAACAAAAAAATGGAAAAAAATAAAAATAGCAACAATAAGTATTTTGTTGTAAGTAGAAACAATAAGTGTTTTCAAATTTCAAATCTAATGGCACTAACATAAAGTTTATAATTTTTCTAAAACTAAAAGCAAGAAAGAATTAAAAAATAAAGCAAAAAACAAAAGAAAATAAAAATAGCAACAATAAGTATTTTGTTGTAAGTAGAAACAAAATAAAATAAATAAAGCAACAAAGAAAACAAAAAAACAAAAAAAGTGTTTCCAAATTTGAAAACTAATGGCAGTAACAGAAAGTTTATAATTTTTATAAAACTAAAAGCAAAAAGAATTAAAAAATAAAGCAAAAAACAAAAGGAAATAAATAATGCAGAAAACAAAACAGAAAAACTGGAAAAAAATAATATGGCAACAATAAGTATTTTGTTGTATGTAGAAACAAAATAAACTAAATAAAGCAACAAAGAAAACAAAAAATACAAAAAAAGTGCCACCTACTGGGCCCCCACGACCTGAATACGACTAGAAACCCTACCATGGGCCAGGATTCAGGCCCGCAGGAGGCCCAAGATTCTACTGTGCACACATTGCAGTTAGGCCCGAAAGCCTGCTTTAGAGAGGAGCTCGAGAGAGAAGGCGCATCGCACCTTATAAACAGGTGCGGCTCTCTCACTTAGCGAGGTGGGACTAAACTCCCACCACCACGCCATTGCAGGTTTGGTCCCGGTTGGTGGCACCAACCGGGACTAAGGGGGCATTGGTCCCGGTTCAGGCACAACCGGGACCAATGCCTCTTTAGTCCCGGTGGTGCCACCAACCGGGACCAAAGGTCGCCACTTCCCGCCTTTGAGCTGCTGAAAAGAGGTTTTGGTTCCGGTTGGTGCCAGCAACCGGGACTAAAGGGGGGCATTGGTCCCGGTTGATGCCACGAACCGGGACCAATGGCTTTGCTATATAAGCAAAGACTTAGCGTTTTTCATTTCATCTCTGAAGTTGCCCGCGCCGACGACGCCGCCAGGCTGCCCGATTCACACCCTGTCGACGCCGTCGCCGCCCTATCACCGCCCACGCCCAAGGCCGTCACCACCTCACACGCCTGACGCTGCCTCTCGCGCCACCCCTCGGCTGTCGCGGTCACCTCCTCAGCGCTCGACGCTGCCGCCCACCTCTGCCTCACCGTCGCCTCTGCCTCGGCGCGCCCCAGCTGCCCCGGCCGCCGTTGCCTCTTCCTCGCATTGGTCAGGGCCGGCACTGCCCACCTCTTCCCCCTGTTTTTTTGCAAATATATAGATGTTTTTTCCTGGTTATATATATATATATATATATATATATATATATATATGTATGAGTATATGTATGTGTGTATATCTGTTTATATGTCTTTTTTTAGATTTTTTGGTTTTTTGCATTTTTATAAAAATGTATATATGTATGTATATATGTTCTCTGTGTATATATATGTTAATGTATATATGCAAAAGATAGATTTTTAGAAAAAAATAGTATTTGCATGAGTTCTACATTTGCCACTAATATATCCATCTGTCATGTTTGAACAATAATTTCCATGTTGTAAATATTTGTAGAAACTATGGACACTCCCCGAGATGAAGCACAAGAAGCGTTGTTGAGGGACATAATCACACAAGGAAGTGATGTCGTCTGCTCGTTGATGTTTCTCAACGACACCGATGGTCTGGAAGGAGAGGGTGAAGAAGCAGCTGGCTATGATTATGATGGCTCCGATGACCCAATGCCGGTGCAAGAAGTAGACCGTGAGGACGGCTCCGGTGACCGAACCAAGTCCGGCCAACTATATATATTAGTTAAGCCTGTGCTGACTAGCTAATTGATGCATTCATTGTTTTGGTATGTACACATAATAATTAACTCTCGTCTTTGTTCTTTTTTCTAGCCCTCCGGATCGATCACAACTTGGTTGAAAGGTTTGAGATCATAGCAATCGCGCGCGACGGCCAACCGATTGAACCCATCCGGACAAAGAAGGCATTTGTTGCTCAATGCGGGGTTCTGGTTAGGGACAAGATCCCGATCAGCATCCAGCAATGGTATAAGCCTAAGAACGAAGACCCTGAGGAGTCTTATATCAATGATCTGCAGAAAAATGATCTTTGGACTGAGCTGAAGTCAAATTTCACCCTACCGCCAGAGGATGATCCAGAGAAGCCAGTTAAAGAGCAATTAATCAAGACTTTTGCTCTTAAGAAGATGGCAGACAAATTCAGGAATTGGAAGAAAGACCTGAATAGGTTTGTCGATAAAAAAGAGACACCAGAATTCAAGGGCAAATATGAGAAGATCAGAGATGACTAGCCCGCATTTGTGGCCCACAAGACATCAGAAAAGAGTACAAAGATGTCGGCGACAAACAAGCAAAATGCTGCGAAAAAGAAGCTTCACCATCGCACGGGGTCAAGTAGCTACCTCATAGCCCGGCCTAAGTGGGCCAAGGCTGAGAATGATCTGCTTGATAAAGGGATCGAACCAGAGACAATGAACTGGCCAGACCGTTGCCGGAGTTGGCACTACAGGAAACAGGAGATTTGCCGTCAGTATTGTTCTTTGCCGTTAGCATTTCGTCGGGCGAGACGGCAAAGACAAATTTTGCCAAGAGCAGCTGACGGCAAACAACAACTGACGGCAAATCCATACTTTGTCGTCTCTAAAGAAAACACAAACGGCAAAGACTCTTTGCCGTCTGGGATTTTTTTTACAGACAGCAAAGAGCTCTCTTTGCCATCTGTAAACGAAATTGCAGACGGCAAAGACTTTGCCATCTGCAATTTTGTTTACAGACGGCAAAGAGAGCTCTTTACCGTCTGTAAAAAAAATCGCAGACGGCAAAGAGAAAACACAGCACGTGGATTGATCCCACGGATCGGTGACATGGCGTGATTTGGGCCGCCCGCACCCGCCTATGTCTCCCACCAGTTACCATGCGCGCCCGAACCACCCATCCCATCTCTCTCTCTTATCCCCAAGGCCCCACCACGACCGACCGCATCTCTCCCTCGATCCCTCCTTCTGCCACACAACCCCCACCCCTCATGACCGACCGCATCTCTCCCTCTCTTATCCCCTGCTCGTCCAACTGCCGCTGGTCGATCCCGCACGTCGCCTGAGCCGTGGCCGTCCTGGGATCCTCCGCCACCTCCCCTGCTCATCAACCCCCGCTACTTGACCCGGCCTCACCATCGCCTGAGCTGGAGGCCGCCGCGGGATCCTCTTCCTCCTCCCCGCCCGTGACCCGGCGCCTCCTCCTCCTCCCTTGCTCGTCAACTGCAGCTGGCCGACCCTGCCTCGCCGGTGCGAGATCCTCCTCCCCGCCTGCGACCCCGCGCCTCCTCCCCTGCTCGTCAACGGCCGCCGCTCTTCGACACGGCGGCGCCGTTGCCAAGAGCTCGCCGGAGCTCCTCTGCAGCACAATCTCCCGCCTGGTCGACCCCGCCTCGCCGCTGCCTGAGCTGGAGGCCGCAAAGGGATCCTCCTCCTCCCTGTCCGTGACCCCACACCTCCTCCTGATCTAGGGGATCCATGGCGCCATGGTCAACTCCGCCCGAAGACCACCCTTCGCCTCCTCGAGCTCGACGCCCGCTCTCGGATCTCGACGCTGGCAAGGGCCAGTTCGTCCGTTTTGTAGTAATTTTTTTGGTGCTGTTTCGTTCGTTCATACCTCCGTCACACCATGGCCAGTTCGTCCGTTTTGTAAATGGAGAACATTATATTGTGTAACTATACTCTGATGATCGATATATAGTATGTAAAGAGAGTACTTTTGTCTCGGAAAAATTTGTTCGTTCGTCATAGCTGTGAAAGATTTTCCCTACGCCTTCGGCCATCTACGGCTTCTACATTGCTTCATTTTTTAAAAATAAAAATATTTGCTTTGTTGTGTGGGTATATGAGGATGACGGCAAAGACATAGCCTAGTTGACGGCAAAGTACTTGACACCGTCCGTTAGCGCGACCGCTCCGTGTGTTGGCATATTTTTGCCGTCTGGCTAGTCCGCTCACGGTGAACTCTATTGACTGACGGCAAACTCTTTGCTGTCATCCTGATAAACAGCAGACGGCAAAGTATTCTTTGCCGACTTATCTTTGCCGTCTGACTTTGCCGTCTGCTTCCAGACGGCAAAGTCTTTGCCGTCTGGAATTAGGTCTTTGCCGTCTGTAATCCACAGACGGCAAATTATCTGTTTCCTGTAGTGTGGTTCTTCGGGGCTAGCGGAACCTTGGACCCTGTATCAGGGAAGTGCATTTGGACGGACGATCAATTGGACATACCAGTCAAGAGGCTTCAGCAATATATCAAAGCAGCGCAGCAAGGGACGTTCGTTCCAGACAGAGAGAACGATGAGCTCACAATGGCCCTCGGGAATCATGAGCACCCTGGACGGACATGAGGCACGCCAGGCTCCGTTTCGTAGAAGGTTGGATTTCCGGACGCTAGCGGTTACAAATGCCAGGAGAGGAGGAAGAAAGTGCAGCAGACCGAACAGCAGGCGCTGCATGGAAGGGTACAAGCGATAGAGGAACGAGAATCAAATTGCAGCAAATGACCTGCCGAAGCTCCCCCCCCCCCCGAAGCTACCCCGCCATCTCAGCGGAGAAGCAGCGTGGCTTCCACCGAGCTGCTTCAGCCGGAGCATGCCTTGACTCCTGCCAGCTATCCCGTGGATGCTATCACGGATGCTGAAAATTGCCACCTTATGGCGCAATGGATGAATTTGAAGGTCAAGGCGGCTGTTGGCTCTGTTATCCTACTGAATACGGCGCAACTTTTCACTGCCGGCCGATTCCAGAAGGATATGCTAGGGTGATGGTGGATGAAATAACGGAAGGATTTGAGGACCTCCGGCTTGACCACCCTACCGGTGAAGGGGAGACTCGGCTGGGTTCTGCTCTGTCGACTCCATGCCTATGGCGGAAGGATCTCATCAACCTTCCGAACTGGACGCCTCCGCCTCCTCCTCCTCCTCCGGCGAGTCAGGGAACTCCGTCTCCTCCACCGCCTCCTCCTCCGACGAGTGACGATCAGGGCACTCGGCCGGCTCCTTCTCCGGCGCGTGGCGGCACTCCGCCTCCTTCTCCGCCTGCGCCGGCGCGCCCGAGCAGCCAGCCTCCTCCTTCTCCGCCTCGTCAGCAAGGGCGGAAGAGATCCACCGCCGCTCCGGCTTCTCCGGCGCGTCTTAGTCCTTCTCCTCCGCCTCGTAAGCAAGGAAAGAAGACATCCGCTCCGTCTGCTCTGTCGGCGTCTAGCAGTAGAGCCAAAGGCGGGAAGACATACAGATTCGGTCCTTCTCTGAAGACTCTAGAGAAGTTAGCGTACGAGAGGAGCGAGGAGGAAAACGCGAAGACCGCGCAGACCCAAGTGGATGACTGGTTTCAAGGGTTGAAAGCAAAGAGACATCCACCTCCAGAGGAGAAGGTAGATCCGGTGAAAGCGAAGCGCACTCTGACTGACCTGACAAAACCACCCAAGTCTCCGCCGAAAGGCAATTATGAGCGCATTATTGGAAAGGCATTTGCCAAAGCAGAGAGGTCGGGAAAGCATCGCTGATCAAAGGATGAAAGAACGACGAGCTGGGAAACAAATTGCTCATTTCGGCGAACAAGCGAAGCAATCGTGCCCCCGCTCAAGGTGCTCGCTAGCGACATCGCCGATCCTAGGATGGTGCCCGGTTATAGCAATCTTGGAGATTACCTGCCCGACGATGTACATTATGATTTCTTGGAGGTGCAGATACAAAGATACGAGTACGGGAAGCCTCTCGTCAAAGATGAAAGAGCTCTATCAACGATGATGCGAAGATTGCATGATTGGTACATGAAAACCTACAGAGTCCGAGGGAGGAGTACTTTATATGTGAGAGTTAAAAGGAGCATGACCTCGTTGGAATTGAACTGTTGCATGTTCCATTTGAGGAGTTCTTTCAGTTTTTCAATCAATTGGCCCTCGATAAAGCAACGGTCACTGCCATCGTCTGTAAGTAGTACTACTTCTGTCATTAAGTCTCTCTATATAACTCAGCTCTTTCCTTGCATGTATTTATAATTATCCTCACTATATTATATATGCAGATTGAAGATCGCCAAATTGAAGAAAAGACAAGTGGGTGATATTGTGTTCATTAACACATATCTCATAGATGAAACTGAGGTTAAATATCATGCCGAAAATACCGAGGCCAACTTGCTACGATCGTTGGTAATAAATGAACACAAAGATATAATACTCTTTCCTTACAACTTCAAGTGAGTGTTACTGTCTTGTGGCATATTAGGTTTCCCTTATTAGTCCAGGTTATAGTAATGCAATTGTGAGTTATGCATGCGTGCGCAGCTTCCACTATATTCTCCTAGAGATTAAGCTTGAGCAGGGAGTAGTAACTGTCTTAGACTCGAGACGACAAGATCCCAAGGAGTATGCGGACATAACTCAAATGCTCGAGAAGTAAGTTAAATCGATCATTATCCACCATATCAGCAACTTTGTTCAGTTCTGATATCAAGTAATTGTTTTGTTTGTATGGCAGGGTTTGAAGAAAATTCACCAAAAAAGCTCTGAGACTGCCGAAGAAGCTGCAATTTAGACACCTGAAAGTAAGTACTATAGTAGCATGTTCCACGCATCTCCTAGTGATTCAAGCGCTAGTTTCATCAATACCATTTGGCATTCTTGCTTATCAGTTTGATTGACCTCTATTTCTTGTAAAGTGGTTGTGGCAGGAACAAGGGAATGATTTCTGTGGATACTACGTTTGCGAGTCCATCCGCCACACGACATGTGAGCGGGCTACTCGACTAACAATATGAAGTGCGTAAATAACAATATTCACAATTTTATTTTATTACCATCATTTATGTTGAGTTTCATTCATTCATATATATATGTATTGACCCCCTTTCTTAAAATTAGATGTTTCGGATGCGGGATGAACTCCTAGCACCAGATCGCATGCGAGCAATTCAAGAGGAATTGGCGGCATTCTTTCTTGACCACATGATCGCTGAAGACAGAGAATACTATGTGGACCACGCGTCCTTATGTTAGAAGATTATATTTGTAAAAGATAATTATTGTATATATGTAGCCGGTAGTGTCGGATAGATATACGAGAACTTGTTGTTCGACCAATCTCTCGGAGAAGGAGAGGTGGTCGATATCACTTCTCTCTGTATGCATATATGTTCATATGACGATCTTCTGTTTCCTTCATTTGCTTACTAGCTAGCTAGCGTGTCTAGCTAGTCTTCTCTATACGTATGTATAGTACGTAGCGTCGACCAAGGACGGACAAAAGAGAGGACACTTCTCTCTATTAATTAGCTAGCTAACACAATATATGAAACACCTAAATTAACCCCCCAAACCCCCACCCCCCCCCCCCCCTTCAAAAAAGAAAAACAAAAACCCAAGCCACAGAAATGCTGATGCGTGGATGCCTATTGGTCCTGGTTGGTGCCACCAACCGGGACCAAAGGCCCTCCCCGCTCGGGCTCGGCTACAAGAGCCACGTGGAGCCCATGTGTCCCGGTTCTGGACTGAACCGGGACTAAAGGGCCAGGGCATTAGTACCGACCCTTTAGTCCCGGTTCAGGAACCGGGACTAAAGGCCCTTACCAACCGGAACAATAGACCCTTTTTCTACCAGTGATAACAGCTATTATTTATCTCGAAGTTCATAATTATGTTTATTTTTCATGTTATAACTTCAATGGTCCTTGAGTCCATATACCCATAATTCCTCAGAGGAAAACACATATGCATGGTGGAATAATAAATAGTAAAATGTATTCCTAGTCATGCCCCTAAGACTAGCTCAAGTGTTACATAATGGTCACATTTTCCTGGTCATGGGCATGAATATGCCGGCAATTTTCAGGACAGAATGTTAGAGGTACACTTGTGCTGAATTGACTCAAATTGATGTTATGCTATGAGATACTTTCTTCACATGTTAATGATTAATAACACTGAGAAAGTTAGCATTTTCATGATTCCTTAGACCATGATAGTATCAAGTTCCTTCATGCTTGCTTCATGAAATTTGGAGTTAGTGAAACGTCACCCGTTACAGGGTGGCTATTACGACAGCTTTCGGGTTCATGGAAAATGCTACTTGTGAACTGCGTTAGGATTTCCCCGAAGAGGAGAGGATGATGCGGTAGAGTAGAGATAAGTATTTCCCTAATTTAAAAACCAAGTCATCAATCCAGCAGAAGAACCAAGCAACACCTCGTTAGCCGCACATGCACACAAACAACAAATCCTTGAAACCCAACGCAAACAAGGGGTTGTCAATCCCTTGGCGCTTACGAATTGTTGGGTATTTGATAGATAGATCAGACAAAATATAAAATAAAATAACTAAAGTAAAAACGCAGCAAGGTATTTTTGGTTTTAATATATGGTAAAAGATAGACCTGACAGCCATAGTTTTAAAGCGTAGTAATACGTGTTTCATTGATAAAATAAAGATTCACTTACAAACCACGTAAACATCGATATTACAGGACTGAAAAGATAGGATAATCCTATGCAAAAAAACAACGCTTGTCCCTCTCCACTAATGAAGAGAAGACAGATCAACTCTCCACTCAAGCTCGACGCGGCTCCATCGCTGACCAACAGCTTTACGGACCTCCAAAGTAGTTTGCCTGAAGCAAAACCATTGTCGTTTAAAGAATAGGACTGGGGAAACATGGACACGCCATTGAACTTCAGAACTGACACCCCCGCACGACTACGACGTAGAAAGAGGAAATCAGAACTGTCAACCTCCAACAAAAAACCCAGCACAAGATGCACCATCTTCTAGCTGTCACTTGCGTAGACAACCGCCTGCGCGTACTCCTGGATGAAAAACCTCCCTACTCCACCATGACGTCGGAGACAACGTCGTAGCAATAGGGACAGAGAAGAAGGAGAGACACACCTGATGAAGTCGTCGCCGCCGCCTCACCAACACCATCCATGAACCCTAACGCTGCCGATCTAAAGGATCGGCAAACACACGATGCCATCAACTATGAGACGCCGCCATGAACACTACAAGAAATATGTCAACTAGTGACCTTTTTTCAGTGACCCTGGAAGAATTGGTCATAGATCAATGACCATTTCAGACCAATTGGTCAAAAGCTGTTCGAGGGGCTCCAAACCCTAAACCATTGCGACCATTTTGGTCGAAGGTTGTAATTTCCTTACGAAAAGGTCACAAAGCAAACAGTGCTAGTCCGCTGCCTTATTTCTAGTTGTTAATGACTAATATAGATGGTCATAGCCTTGTAGATTGTGGTGGGTTGTGATGACTAGGCGCCATCTCATCAGTTTTGCCTATGTGTCATGTCCATGTGGCGGTTTTTGCCCTAGGTTGTGAAGCAACCTATATTTCTGTTATTCCCAAAATTCCCAAAAAAATCTCATAAATTCTTTGGGTCATATCTTCACAAATATGTAAAAACCTTCCTTTCCTAGTTAAAAATAATTCAAAAATATTCATTTTCCTATTCTCGATCAGAGCAGCACTTTGTGAAGGAAGTACCACTTTGGCATGTCGAAATGGTATCCATTTTCTCTGATGCTTTCCTATGCCCAAATAACCATCCTCCAACAAATGCCAGCTCAATCCATTCATTATTTTGAGCCCAGCTTCAACGTTCAGATTTATGTCCAGTGTGGTAGTTTGTAAAGCAAGTACCACCTAGGCTCCTCCTTTGAGGTGAAAATTTGTGAAGACGGTCTTCTTAGTAACTGATCATCCTCAGCCAAAACTCACGCCCATTAGCCATGTGCATTTTCCGTATCGCAAAATCAAACACTTGGCTGCTTATTCATGTTTGAGCATCCATCGGTCTCCTCGTGAGAATCTTATGTTGTGATTTTCTTCCTAGCACCTACCCAGGGAGTGCCTAACCCACTAGACATGCCTAGGCCGCGCAGAACACATGGCAACGCCACGGTCACGTGGTGACCACGCGACGGGCATGCGAGCTTACGCGCTCTAGAGTTGGGGCCCTCGGCCACCGTCCAAACCTCGATGTCTCGCCATCAAACCATGTATTTCTGATTAAATAGATACTTATTTACCTAGAAATGATTTTTGGAAAAAATAAAGAGCAAACTATGAGGCATTGCAGTTCAAATTTAACCTGCTTCAAATTGAATCGACGACAAATTGTCTTTTTCACCAGAGGTGGATCAACACTTTTTCACCCAACCATTTTGTCAATTGTGCATTATATATGGCCTAGTATTTTATAAAATTGATTTGGTCCATTTACTGCAACAATTATTTGGTAGTTCCTTCACAAAAAACCTCCTTTTGGGCACTCGGAAAATGAAAAATGAAATTTCCGTGCAAAGAAAATGAAAACTTCCTTAGGCAACATTGTTTGGAATTCCAAGATGTACCCTTGTGCACAATATGAGATCATTTGAACAAACTATGCCATGAATGTGGCCATAAGATTGATCATTTGGCTTGAAAGCCATGAATCTTCACGCATGATAGCTCATTTCGAGAACACTTTTTAAAATAATTACCAGACATAAGTTTATTATTTTTCCTGGAAACTTGGTCACCTATAATGACACAATGCGAAGGTTTTCCAATTTTTTGTTTTTTTTTGAATTTTTTATGCCCGTTTCAAAATGCGGTCAAAACGGCGGGCTTGACCGTTCCTACCTAGTGGTTGAATATTGGAATTTTTTGATGTTTCTCTGATTAAATAGATACTTATGTAACTAGAAATGATTTTTGGAAAAAATAAATAGCAAACTATGAGGCAGCTGCAGTTCAAATTTGACCCGCTTCCAACCTGAATTCCATGGAATTTGTCTTTTCATGAGAGGTGGATCAAAACTTTTACACCCAACCATTTGGTCAATTGTGCATTAAATATGTCCTAGTATTTTATAAAATTGATTTGGTCCAATTTTTTGACAATTATATGGTAGGTCCTTCACAAAAAAACCTCATTTGGGGCACTCGAAAAATGGAAAATGAATTTTCCGTGTAAAGAAAATGAAAACTTCCTTAGGCAAGATTGTTTGGAATTCCAAGATGCACCCTTGTGCACAATATGAGACCATTTGAACAAACTAGGCCATGAATGTGGCCATAGGATTGATCATTTGGCTTGAAAGCCATGAATCTTCACGCATGACAAATTTCATTCTCGAGAACACTTTTTAAAATAATTGTCGACATTACAAGTTTATTATTTTTCCTGGAAACTTGGTAACATATAATGACACAATGCCAAGGTTTTCCAATTTTTAGATTTTTTTTTTAATTTTTTATGCCCGTTTCAAAACGCGGTCAAAACGGCGGGCTTGACCGTTCCTAGCTAGTGGGTGAATCTGGGAAAACTGTTGATGTTTATCTGATTAAATAGATACTTATGTACCTAGAAATGATTTTTGGAAAAAATAAATAGCAAACTATGAGGCAGCTGCAGTTCAAATTTGACCCGTTTCCACCTAAATCGGCGGGAATTTGTCTTTTTCACCAGAGGTGGATCAAAACTTTTTTCACCCAACCATTTTGTCAATTGTGCATTATATATGGCCTAGTATTTTAGAAAAATGATTTGGTTCAATTTTGCAACAATTATTTGGGAGGTCCTTCACAAAAAAACCTCCTTTTGGGCACTCGAAAAATGGAAAATGGTTTTTTCGTCCAAAGAAAATGAAAACTTCCTTGGGCAACATTGTTTGCCATTCCAATATGCACCCTTGTGCACAATATGAGATCATTTAAGCAAACTATGCCATGAATGTGGCCATAAGATTGATCATTTTGGCTTGAAAGCCATTGATCTCCACACGTGATAGCTCGTTTCTGAGAACACCTTTTAAAAATAATTGCCGTATTACAAGTTTATTATTTTTCCTGGGAACTTTGCCACATATAATGACACAATGCGAAGGTTTTCCAATTTTTTGATTTGTTTTGAATTTTTTATGCCCGTTTCAAAATGCGGTCAAAACGACGGGCTTGACCGTTCCTAGCTAGTGGTTGAATCTTGGAAAACTTTTGATGTTTCTCTGATTAAATAGGTACTTATTTACCTAGAAATGATTTTTGGAAAAAATAAATAGCAAACTATGAGGCAGCTGCAGTTCAAATTTGACCCGCTTCCTGCTGGATTGGCAAAAATTTGTCTTTTTCACCAGAGATGGACCAAAGCTTTTGACACCCAACCATTTGGTCATTTATGCATTAAATATGGCCTGGTATTTTAAAAAATTGATTTGGTCCAATTTTGCAATAAATATATTGTAGACCCTTCACAAAAACTCATTTTGAGCGCTTGAAAAATTAAAAATGAATTTTTAGCCAACTACGACCAATTTTTTAGTCAACTACGACCTATTTAGAAGGTCATAACATCGTTCGTGTGTACTGCATTTTGATTGGTCCGTTGGCGCTTCACGCGGATCATGCATGGAACACCGTCGGATGATCATGATCCAACGGTAGTCCTCACCCCAAGCCCATATAAGCCAAACCCTAGCTCTCAGGATGCTCGTGGACTTTTTCCATCCACCCCCCCGCCTCCTTTCTTTCTCCCCTCCCTCTCTTCTCCTTCCTCTCTCCCCTCCTCAAGGCCAAGACGCCCCACCGCCGCTCAAGGCCTCCCTCACCTCCTCCGAGACCACGGAGACCCCACCCTCTCCTCTACCCCACCACCGCCGGTGCCCCAAGCCTCTACCACCACCATCGCCGCCACGGAGACCGTGGCGCGCTTCTTCTCCTTCTTTTTCCAAGCGCCTGAAACCCTAGCATGGCGCAACCATGGCGACCGAGCTCTGGATCCGCGGGCTGGAGGTGAAGCACCGGATCCTCCCTCCCCTCCCCTGCACCGTCCGCCTCCTCCTTCCTTTCCTACGCCGCCTCCACCGCGCTCGAGGACTTCCTCCACCACGCCGGAGGCGCCGCCTCGCACGGGGCGCGCTGTTCGGTGGCGCTGAGCTGGCGCCCGGGCGGGCTGGCAAGAAGGTTGCAGGTCGCGCTCAAGACGACCTCTCGGCGCGTGTCCGCCAGATCGTGAAGCGGCTTGACGAGATCTCCGCCAACCGCGCCGCCTACCACATCGAGCACGCGCCGCCTCGCACTGGGCCGCCTCCTCCGCCACCACCCTCGCCACTGCACGCACGCACCCACGCTCCCAAAATTACTTGTGTTCTTCCACTCTTGTTCTTTCTTTCAGATAAAATCGACACCCAAAAGCAGAGACAAAATTAAGAACGAGAAAGAAGTGCTTGGTCAAGATCTATGACTAGCCTAGTATGCGATTCTTTGCATACTTTCGTCCTCAGAATCATGAAAGTTAATCGCGAGTTTGCTCTCGGATTCGTGGGTTAATCGCGAGTTTGCGACCCAGATCCTGTTACTATTTTCGTAATTAAGTAGCAATCGATTCACGCCATTTGTTAGGGTTGATAAGAATATTTACTGTTGAATGATGTCGCTAGATTCTTGGACACAAGGTTGTGGCTGGCTAACCATGACCTTTCCTCTTGTGCTTAGTTTGTGCCTCAACAACTGTTTTCGCCATTTGCGATCATTGTTCTTGTGCCACTCCCCCACCAGCCGCCACCATGCAGAACGAGGTGGGTGACATGGTGGACCTCTACGTCCCCAGGAAGTGGTATGCACACCCTCTTTAGTCTGATGGTGTGTGTTTTGGACTGGTAGATGTGTGCTAATCATTTTCTTCTACTTATTGCAGCTCGGCCACCAACAGGATCATCACGGCCAAGGACCACGCCTCTGTCCACATCATCATTGGTCACGTTGATGAGAATGGCCTCTCTGATGGCCGCTTCACCACCTTTGCTCTCTCTGGGTTCGTCCGTTGCTCAGTAATCATCTTTCTTGTGTATTGATTGAACTATGTGTGTGGTCACAAGTTTACTCTCATCAAATTTCTATTTTCAATGATCATGTTACTCTAAGCTCAGTCGTATCTTAAAAGGAAATGGAACACTGGTTTGTTCTGAGATTTCTTCCTTGATTATTGTGCTGTATTTTATCTTCGTTTTTGGTGTGTTCTGCTTGCAGGTCATTGTTGTGAAGGCCCCACAGGAAGGCGTGGGGGATTTGGCACAAGGCCGGTGATCGAGTCTATGCTCTCTCCTCCATGGAAAGACCTATGTTCAGCTTGCTTGAATGAACAAAGTGTGTGTGGAACAGATTCTTGTCTGAATTCTCTTCTTGTGGGATGAACTTGCTTGTAGTATCTTGGAGTATCAACTTGGAGCATCTGGTTAGAGTAGCATCTTGCTTGTACAAGATCTTGATAGTTCTGAGCATCTTGCAAAATGGAGTACTTAGAGTAGCATCTTCGATTAACTAAATTGATGATTACTGCTGTTAAATTGGGACTTGCAAGCTGTTAAATTACTGATGAGTATTTCTTGAACTGTGTTGTATTTCCTGTGACTAAATAGTGAATCTAGTTACAACAAAGCATGCTAGTACTTGTCTTTGGTGGAGTAGTTTGACAGTGAGGATCAGTGATGTTCCCAATTAATTTGGTGTAGTTTTGATAGTTAGAGTAGCATGTTGGAGTAGGGTAGTCCACATTTGTCTACATTAGACCAGATTATTCCGATTAGTCCACATTTCATATTATTCTTGGAGCATTGTACTATAGCAGCAAGATTGCATCAGTAGCGACAACATATATGAGTAAACTGAATACTCCTTCATATGCTTGGTTCCTTCTTATTCTTCCTCAGATTGTGAAAATGGATTCATTCCTTCTTATGCACTGACCTTTGCATCTTGTAGTATAGGTCATCTTGAATTAATACTCCAAAATTTATCAGTATTGGAGTATTGATTGTTTCCAAATCAATACTCCTGGGCATCATTCATGGATGTCTAGTAGTCGACATACTTCTGGTTCCATTTAGTGTATGCAGGTAGCAGCAGCTTAAGTGTAGTGGAGTTGTTTTGTTACTCTATGCCTACTTCGTTAGAGTTGGCATCATCTCGTTGTCGTTTATAGCGTAAACGCCTTCACTATTCTTGCTCTGAACCTCTGATCCTAATGCTGATTGTATTTGTCTTGATGGAATTACATGCAACATGGTGACTCTAGTGCAGGCAGCGTTGGCCATCCTCTTCGAGGCTGTGTTTAGGTGATAACTCGGGTAGCCATGACACTACTCTGGCTGATTAGTACCCAGTAGCATGTTTGTAATATTTATATGCATTTTACTTGTAGAAATAATGCTCATGGTATATTTATATGTCCTGCAGCGCATGCTCTTTTTCGGTCTGTACAGAATCTTGATATGATGTTTTGGCAGCTGTGATATTAGATTGCACTTCTTTATGTGATTTACTCATGTTGGTACTACTTGTTAAGTGATTGCTCTGTAACTTGTCTTTTTGAACAGTTTGCTTGGTCTTTCATATCTGACTATGTAATGTAGAAGCTCTACTTTATCCTAATAGTTGCATGTAGCATTGTGCTACTATCTGTGTGATGCTAAACAATATGCTCTTAATCTGTTGATATATTCTCAAGTGTTGTTCACCATTTACATTGTTTTTACATTTGCTATATTCACAAATAGTAGTATTGTTTGGTCTAGATAAGCAAACAAGGTATGATCTATGCAGTTGTTCATCTGAATTGTTTGTTTCTAGGCGGTGTAGGACGAGCTGCAGCAGGACAACCTGGAGCGGAAGAACTTCGAGGGCAAGATCAAGGAGACGATCACCGGTTACCTCATCCTCGTCGGCATGCTTGGCTTCTTTGGCAGTCCCCTCTTTGGCTCCGACCAACTTACTTCTGTCGCTGGCTAGCAGCATTTCCAGGTAGAGTTGCGTCCTGCTCTCTTGCCCTCCGTTTAGTTTGCATGGTGGCATCCTGAGCTCGCACTGTAAAATATGATTTGCCTTCTTCCTGGGCTGGCACTCTAAATTTTGCTGTCTTGTTGATAATGACATATGTCCTAAGCAATCATATTACATTTCTGTTTGTATGGCAATATGAAAAATATTGATGTTGTCGTAATTTTCATTGTGTGTGCCTTTCATTTCTTTATTTTGATTGTTTCCCTTGTATTCTATATGCTTCTAATGGTCGATCCTTTCAATGACAGGTGTTGTGTTCTGGAAGATGAAAGAGGAAGAAAATTTATTTTTGTTGAACTAAATTTTTTGTATTCTGTTTTGTTGTACGTATGATTGATAGTTTTGTATAGGAACATGTGATACTATTTTGTAGGGCTTTATGGCCTGTGATGTAAACATATTTAGTGATGAATTATGAAATTATTTATTGAAAAGGAGAATCATTTGTATGAATATGGGCTGCATATATGTGAATGGGCTGAAAAGTATACTGGACCAACTCCAAGATTGAATTATTATTTGACTGTATAAAAAGGCTGAATGTAAACAAGAAAATGGGCTGCACCAAATAGTACCCATATTATTGAAAGGCCAAACGTGCATACAAGTGATGGGCTGAATAGTAGGGCTTGGCCCATGAAGCTAACAAAAATTGACAGAAAAAATACACTAAATTGGCTGAATTAATGGGCTCGGCCCATATAATACCCAATTGGACCGGGCCGATTCTAATTTTTGACCTTTTGAATTGGTCGTAATTTTGCCACGTCAGATTGCCACGTCGGATCCGACGTGGCCTGGGCAGACAGCCAGTGACCAAAACAAAAGGTCATGGGTTCAACGACCTTCTGTTTTGGTCGTAAACGTCTATGACCTTCTCACAGAGAAGGTCGCTATAATCAATTAACGACCCCCAGCTTTTGACCTTATGTTTTTGGTCACAAAAAGGTCACAAATTGAAAACTATGACCTTTCAGTGACCAATAGTGGAGGTCACTAGTTGACATATTTCTTGTAGTGGAAGGGCACTATCGGTGTGGGGGTAAAGTTGAGGCAGATTTATTCGTCCGAACGCCGCTCCCACCATCCCAACGGCGCACCACGACCTACAAATCCAAACCCTAACTATAGAGCGGAGGAACGGGGTCCTCCCTCCCTCTTGCCGCCGGAGTAGCAGCCGGGAGAGGGGGCCAGCACTCTCGCCAGTGGAGATCAGTGGAAGGAGATTGCCTTCCTAGTCGCCTGGCTCCTGGCGGCGCCTAGGGTAGGAAAAAAATCGAATCCGACGACCATAGTTTTCACTAGAGGCCTCTCTCAATGAAAATAGCATACGGTGGGTAGACAAATTACTGTTGGGAAATTGATAGAAAAGCAAATAACTATGACGATATCCAAGGCAATGATCATACATAGGCATCACGTCCAAGAAAGTAGACCGAAATGATTCTACATCTACTACTATTAATCCACACATCGTCCGCTATCCAGCATGCATCTAGAGTATTAAATTCATAAAGAACGGAGTAACGCCTTAAGCAAGATGACATGATGTAGACAAGATAAACCCACATATGAATAAACCCAATATTTTTATCCTTAATGGCAATGATACATATGTGTCATGTCCCTTTCTGTCGCTAGGATTGAGCACCGCAAGATCGAACTCATTACAAAGCACCTCTTCTCATTGCAAGATAAATCAATCTGGTCGGCCAAACCGAATCAATATATCGGAGAAGAAAGACGAAGCTTAGTAATCATGCATAAAAGAGTCCAGAGAAAACTCAAATAATATTCATGGATAGATCTGATCATAAACTCATACTTCATCGGATCCCAACAAACACACCACAAAAAGTGATTACATCGAATAGAACTGCAAGAACATCAAGGAGAACATTGTATTGAGGAATACCGAGACAGAAGAAGCCATCTAGCTACAAACTATGGACCCGTAGGTGTGTGCTAAACTACTCATGCATCATTAGAAGGGCAACAAGGTTGAGGTAGAGCCCCTCCATGATTGATTCTCCCTCCGGCAAAGTACCGGGAAAGGTCCCTAGATGGGATCTATCGAGAACAGAGGTTTGCGGCAGCGATAAAAGTATTTTGTGTAGTCCTCTCTTGGTTTCACGATTTTACAGAATTTATAGAGGCCCCACAAGTTAGGTCAAACGGAGCCATGTGGGTCCCACAAGCCACCAGGGCGTGCCCTGGTGCCTCATGGGCAACTGCTCCATCTTCTATCCCCTCCCGAAGCTTCCAGGGTCTCTTATATCTAGAAAAAAAATCACCAAAAAGTTTTGTGGCATTTGGACTTCATTTGGTACTGATATTCTGCAAAATCAAAAACAAGCAAAAAAACAGCAACTGGTAATGGGCACTAAATTAATAGGTTAGTCCTAAAAACTGATATATAGTTGCTTGTAAATGTATATAAAACATCCCAGACTGATACTATAATAGCATGGAACAATCAAAATTTATAGATATGTTGGCGACGCTTTTGGGCGTCACTAGGCGTGCCCATTTTCTGGGACGATTCGTAGTGTCACAGAAATGTTCAGCAGGGCAATGTCCTAAAATGTAATAACAAAATAACTGATTCTTTTTGAAGCTGACTAATCTAGTGTTGAAAGTCTATATACATATTTTCTAAAAGTAGTCAATCTACCTTTAGATAGTGTTCCTGGAAATTTTGAAGAATCCCTACACTATCTAATTTAAAAAGGGCAAAACAAAAATGTGTGCTTCGTGTGGCTCGAACGCAGCAAGTCGAGTATGTAGTACATAATGCGTTTCCACTACACCAATTGTAAGTTATCAATCAAAATGTCGGTACTCATTTACTTAAAGGATGTCTAGTAGAGTCTACCGATCCACACGGCTCATCTCGTCGCGTGACGAAGGCATACACCACGTTTCAGTGCTGCGACGTGTGGTCGGCGCGTGCCGACAACAATCAGCCATTGACGCCACTTTATCCCACCGCTTGCCAACTTTTGCCCACCGCTTGCCAACTTTTGCCGCTATAAAAAGACCCTCGCAATGACCAAACAACTCATCCTCTATCCTCACAGCCTCCACATCCCTCCACATTGACATGGTCGAATAGATGACCGCCTCCATGACTTGTTAGCTCATTCTCTTTCAGCCTCCCCCAACCCATTTCATTGTCATATCTGAATAACTCGCGGGGGCCTTGATGCTTAGTATCTATGAGCGGCCGATCTTGGGGCCGGACTGGAAGGAGGATCCCTTCGCCATCTTGCGGTGTTGCCACGATAAAGTTGGCGCTTATTGCTCTCGGGCACCAGTAGCTCGCCTGTTGCACTGTGTAATGGAGCCAAATGAGGTGCAGTGAACGTGTTACTTGGCTCCATTACGTGGAGCAACATGCACACTTGATGCATAGACAAGGAGGCAGCTCGTCTCATGTGCATGCCCCACGTGCAGCATTCACCATCACCGTGGTGAAAAGCACAACAACTAGTGTAGTCACTTCTTCATGTTGGTACACGAGTGTTGTAACATCATGGATGTAACATCTTCCATGGGGCGGAAAAACTATTACAGTCTTTCCGGCGATGTTCATTTGATGGAAGGACACATTAATATCGACTACAGAGTGTATGTGTGTATGCATGAGCATCTGCATCTATACTTATTCTGATATTGTGATGAAACACATAGGAGGTATATGAATGCACAGAAAAATGGAGACTTGCAGTTGCAATTGCCACGAGATGGACAAAGAGCATATGAAGATGGCTATTATGGACCAAGAACAAACAATCAGACAACCGGTATGTTGTTTGTCCTTCAACCTACCAGAGAAGGTGCTTCTGTAGAGAGTTGCAATATCATCTTAGAATTCGAACTTAAAGCAATGCTTGTAGGTAACTCTCAATCGCACCCAGTTAGCATCATTGTATTCGGTTCTTTATATTACATCCACTATGATGATTTAATGTGTGTGTATTCCTGATGTTCAACAAGGTGGTTTTGTCGGGTGTGGAAGCTTAACTTTGTTGGTTGATTCCTTTCTAGCATTGGTCCTTGGATTGTCATTCATTTCATTGCGGCCTATGTTGAACAAGATGTTGGTGTAAGGTATGCGTCTAAGGAGCAAATGAGGGTTCTCTTATTTATTAAGTATCTGATCTCCGTGATGTATGAAAATGAGGCATATACATTGCTGATACATATTACTCAATCCTTTGTTCGACCTGGTGAAACACAATGTCGGATCACTGTGTTTTTAGAATAACATCATTACAAAACTGAAATCAAACAGACATCAACACCATTGTCCATCCCATCGCACATCAGTGGTCACATCCGCCCACCTTGTACGGTTCTGATCGGCAGTTTATGCCACAGTACAGTCATGTTTGTCTTCGATGTGTCGTATGCTATAATCTGCAGACGGTTGGCTTACTGGTCGGCCACTATGTTCCGGTGTGGTGATATAAACACGAAGCCAAGAAACGATGAATCCCATTAGCTGGAGGTGGAGCAGATCCAGCATCTCCGGGTCCCTCAGAGCAAGTACTATAGCAGGCTTATAACCCACATGGCAATTTTTCCTATGTGGAGGAGAGAGATATGAAAAAGTGAGGAAAGTGAGCTCTAATGCAACTGCCAAGCTATATGCTAACTCCTAGGCAGATACAATAAATGTAAACAAAGAGATACTAGGAAGGTGGAAAAACTATTACCCATATAGCCAAAAATAGCTTTCGGAGCTCAGCCTCCATGGAGGCTGGTTTTTGAAAAAAATCAAAATTCATACGTTTACATTTCAAACAATTCTGAAAAAATACAGACATACATGAAGGCATAACACATATATGTGTTAATTTTCAGGACGAAATACGTTGAAATGAGGCTATGCAAAAGGACAAATCCATGGATTTTCAACACACGATATTATTCATCCCAAAAGTCTATGAATTTGTTCTTTTTACACATATCGCATATCAAGGTATTTGATCCTGAAATTTTACATACATACGCATCACATCCTTGTATACTTATATAATTTTTTCAGATTCTTTTGAAACCAAAAAATTTGAATTTTGAATTTTTCAAAAAGTCCGGCCTCCATGAAGGCCGAGCTCCAAAATGCCGTTCTCCCTTATAGCTAACCTTATTGTATGAGTGACTATAAGTGGTGACTATACTCCAAATCAGGCCAACCAGGCAGATCCAATGCCTTCGAAATGCATAGTGGCCATTCAAAAACACTCCAGGAAGCCGGGACCAGCGAACACAAGAAGGCGGGTAGGGAAATATATAGCAAATCTAGTAAAACCCGTGGGAAGGGTGGATGAAACGCTCGGCAGGACGTGGCCTGTGTGGCAGGAAAGGGTACCTTAGGTCCTATTAGATAGTACAGATAGAGAAGTTCTACCTCTATATAGGGGTGTGGTGTATCATGTTGGCTATGAAGCGGAAAATTTTTGCAACAAAAAGAACACGAAAACAAATTTAACCTTGATGTACATAGGGTTGTTGTCGTACTATCTCAGTTACTAGAGTAAGGCAAACTCAAACGCACCTCGAATTTTACATCAAAAGGTTCATCCATAGTGTATGGCCATTGAAGAAGTCAGATATATGTAAATCTCAAGATTCTATATTAAAAGGTTTTCAACAACAACAAACAGACAGTGCCACTTCAAATTAAAATGGTGCTTGTTGTATCCTTTTAAGCTGTCCATTCTCCTGTGTAAGCATGCAAAATGAAGAACTTAGTAGTGCACACCTAGGGTCCCTTTGTCACAATACTTCCATCTTGTTGTTGGCACGAAGGGAAAATTCATTTTTTTTGTGAGAAAAACTTCCAATCTATTCATTAACTATATATCAAGGTAGTACAAAGAAACCGCAACGTAGAAATGTATGTATGTTACATGCACGGATGCACATAATACCTCACCATTTTGTCCTTTTCTCATTGCGAGAGCAGATTGAATAGCTGGGAAGAAAAGGTTAGTGTCTGACCTTTAGGCATGACATGATGGGGTTACCGGTGATGTAGGTCACTGAGGCTTCTAACACAACATGTACTCATCAGTGCCTTAGAACATGGACAAATTGAACAGTAGTTAAATTAACAATAGCTTGCTCAATTGGTTGATGATTCAGCGTACTTAGCATGATAATGATGCTCCCTTCTCACAAGATGGCTTTCTGGTCATAGTAGATGTGGCACCCCCGTTTGGATACAATGTATCACGTCTGTATCCAGATGGAAGGTGGCATATACCAGCCCAGGAAATCAATCTGGCGCATGCTTTTACAATCCATGGGTAACAGTGTACGAGTCATTCGACAAAATAATGCTTTATTAATCTATACACTTTACAAAGTTGACTTATAGAGTTCCAGGACTCAACATTGTGTTGAGGTTGGAACGGTCCGAGTAGTTGTGGTGACTACTTCAGAGATGACTACAGCGGAAAATTCTACAATGGTAGCGGCACGATCCTAGCTAGCGCGGCTCCATTTCACAGGGATCAGACTGGGCCACCCTCTCGCCTAGTGACGCGTCGACTCCGTCCCCTCCCCTTAATTGCTTCATACCTGGCCACGTTAAAAGCCATGAGTACGTTTGAGTGCACTAGCAAGTCAAAACCTCGTCGGAAACACCCAAGTAACACTCCAAGTTACTCAAGCATGAAACAGCTCCAAAACCAACAATCATCCACAACCACTTGGTACACACTTTTTTTTTTGAAACGAGGCAAAAGACTTGTCATTTTCATTGATTAAGAAGAAGAGAATTGCCCGGTTAATTAACGGAAACCCGGGCGAAAACCGTTACAACATGCCTACTGAGAAGGCACCGGCCGACCTGGCACCCACAAGACCGTCACACACCGCCGAGGAAAGGATACCGTCGAGGTTGCCTGCAACATCATCGTCATCACCTCTCCCGAGCAAGCGACTCCGACTTTGTCGCTGACGACCCAACAAGACCCATTCGAACGAACGGCACACAGAAACCTTGCCGGCCAAGACCAAACAATCGACCGCCCGCGTCGAGGACGAGGCAGCTCCGACTTTGATGACGAGCCTCGCAAGACAAAAGGAGCATGCCTTGCACCAACAGAGTCCGATCTGCCCATCGCCCGGCATCGTTGCCGCAGAGTCGCCCCACAACGCCGCAGCTTCGACTTCAAGCTCAAGAACATGCCAGATGGTCGACGACGAAGGCAAGCCACGACCCTGCTCATCTTGCAACCATCATCGTCGCCACACAAGTCGCAACGCAACATCCGCACCGCCAGCGGTACCTGCCGACCACGATGTCGTGCACGTCCAGCCCCAAGGAAGAGCAGGAGGGATCACGGTCTTCAAGACGGCGCCCCCAAGAGGGAGAGCGACGATGAGTCGACGCCGCCGCCCGATCCTACAGCAGGATCTTGGCTATCACCCGAAGAGCTCAATCTGGGAGAAGAGGATGTGTGGATCTCCTCGGCGGCACCTTCGAGAAGGATGACGACGCCCATAGGCGTCGCTGCCGCCGGCCGGCAAGCACCGGTCAGACTTTCGCCCGGAGCAGCACAACCTCACTCCAATGCAGTTGGCCGCCGCAACCAGCACCTCCATCGTCCAAACCTCCACTGACCTGCACACCCCTGCCTAGTGAACGCACCGCCGCCAAACAGGGACCGCCACCACACCTCGCTGCCGTCGAAGCCGGCCAGCAGCACCGGCGTCGAGCCAGATCTGGCCGCCTGCCAGACCCAGCAACCCGCCTCCGCAGGGCAGCCACAAGAGGCGCACAACTCCCAGCCAGCAAACCTGCAGGTAAGCAGCGCGTCGCCTGCGAGCAGAGGTGGGAGGGCCGCCACCCCAACCCAACCAAGGCCGGATCTGAGAAGCAAAGTAGAGTCGCCGCCTCAGACCGCAGGGAGCCGGAGGCGCCATCCCGCGAGCAGCAACTGGAACCAGGGGACCACCGGAGGAGGCACCCTCCAGATCCGCGGTCCTGGCCACCAGAGCGCCGCAACGCCGGGCCGCCGAGCAGGACGAGGGAGCGACCTCCCTCCACAAGAGATTCTACCAAGTCTTCTACGGAGGTACAACAGTACTACAACCACAAAGCTTATAACTAGCAAATAACTAGTGCAACTACGGTAAGCTTAATGTCCGTCCGCCGATGTGATCATTCAACACTTTGATCACCAACTTAAGATGATCACTGCTAGACTAAAGTCATTTCCAAAAAGGTGATCACTTAGTCTAAAGTTATTCCTCCAAATACTTTCAATTTTATTATCACTTCTTCGGTACAACCCCCCTAAACACAACAACGGCTGAGATCGTTCCGTACCCCTTCATAAAAAAGGGTAGGATCGTCCCAGCGCATAAAAAGCCGCCGCCCGCGCGACGAGGCTATACCCGCCCGCGCGACGGGGCTCTAAGCCGACTACCCCGTAGACGCGTCCGTCCGCGTACGTACGACGACGACCAAAGAAAAAAAAACGACGTGACGTGACGAGCGACGTACTCGTGGCGACGTGTCGTCGGCTGGACGGAAAAAAATAAGACGACGCGACGTGTGGGGACGATGACGCGACATGCGTGGACGGGCGGTTGCGTGCCGTCTAAGCGTCGGTCAAAGACGGTTCCCGACGCGGCGGCCGGCCCGATGCGCCATTAATGCCGGCGTTACGCCGGGGAGTCGGTCACCTACCGGACGGCCTCCCCCACCCACTGACGCCTGCCTTTAAAACACCGCCCCGTCGCCCGTCTGCCTCCCCCCCCCCCCCACTCCACTCGACGCGCCTCGACCGCTCACCCCACCCACCGACGCGCTTCCACCGCCTACGAGCTCCCATTCCCGGCGGCCTCCATGGCGTCCGACAGCGACGGCGGCGGCAGCTCGTGGCCGACGAGCCTGGGCACGCCGGAGACGGACGAGCTCATCCGTCTCGGGCTGATGGTGCCGCCGGGCTGCCGTCTGCCTTGCGCGTTCCACATCACAGCCGACGGGTACCCGACGAGGGGGCCCAGCGCGACGACGGCCGAGCTCCGCCAGCACGAGGGCGGCCGGCGGAACATCGTCGGCCGCACGAGGTTTTGGAAGGGCAAAGACTTACGGTCGTTGTCGCGCAGGCTCGTCGGGAGATGCGGACCGGTGGCTCGTCGTCGGGCCCGGGCGGCTCGTGGTCTGTCGCAGCGGCTCGGCGTCCGCCCAGCGCCCGCCGTCCCCCTCCGGCGGCCGCGCCGTCTGCGAGCTCGTCCCGCCTTCCGGTTCCCGCCATCGCCCGGCCCGCCTCCCCTCCCGTCGTCGAGATCCCGCCGGAGCAGTTCGCACTGCGCGAGGACGGCGACCCCGACGACTGCCCCGGCTACCTCATCGCACTGCGGGCGTCGCAGGCAGAAGCGGCGGCCGCGGAGGCGAGAGAGGCCGCCGAGCTGCGAGCCGCACTCGGCAGCGGCGGCGGCTATGGCGGCGGCAGCGAAGGCCGCCGAGCTGCGAGCTGCACTTTCGACGGGCGGCGGTTATCGAGCGGCGAGCCGCAGATTGCTAGGAGCAGGCGGCGACGACGGCTACCGGGAGGACGGCGGCAAGAGCAGCGGCGACGGCGGATGTGACGACGGTGACGTCGGCGCGGGGGAGATCGTGGACCTCGCCGACTCCGACGACGATGAGTAGATTAGGATTAATTAGTTATGTTTAATTAAATTTAATTAAGTCATGTGTAATTAAGTTTTTATGTTGTAATGTTTAATTAAGACATGTTTAATTAAGTTTAATTAAGTCATGTTTAATTAAATTTCTTTAATACAATGCTTGCTCAGCCCAACATAGGAATAAACGACCCTAAAAAAACATAGGAATAAACGAAAACTAAAAACATGTTGGTGTTATTGCCCACAGGAATAAAATGATGTAAGAAAACAACGTATATTTTGTTGTTTTTGACGTTTCAAAAATGTTCATACGCTGTTAAAAAGTGTGTGATATTTATAAAAATTAAACATTCTAAAAAGTATTTGTGTAATTAAAAAAACTACGCGGGTAATAGAAATTTATGCACATTATAAATGGGAGAGTGGAAATCATTCTGTTTGAGCGATCATTTTCTTTCCAATGTAAAATTATTCAAAATTTTAAATTCTTTTGGACAAATCAGTTCATTTATGTATATTTTGAACTTTAAAATTAATCAAATTCGGAAAAACGCACTAATTTGCCTGAAAGAAAATCACGCACATTTATTCTGCACTATATATTCTTTTATCTAGATTTTTTTAATTTTTTATTATTCGAATTCAGAAAAGATAGTTCATTTGTACGAAAAATTTACCTACCAGCATTCTGAACTATATTTACCTTTATCTAGATGTAAAAACATAAAATTATTTGAATTCGAACACAATATCCGTCTATTTGTCCAAAAAAAATGCGTGCATTCAATCTACACTAGATTTTTAAGTTCAAATTATTCGAGTTGCCGGGTTGCACAGCAAGTGCCAGTGCGGTTTGCCAGAATGCACCCAAGTTTTGTCAGCGCGTGTGGGGACCCGCCCGGGGACCGCACGCCAGAGATGAACGAAAACGGACTACGAACGCACGTTGCGTCACGTGCGGGCAGTGTTATAGGGGTTTTCGGTGCGAAAAATCATAGAAAATCCGTACAGCGTCGGAACGCGACAAATTTTGGCGTGCGTGGCCTGCATGGTCCCTGTGGCCCGTGGAAAAAAATGATTGACTTTGGCGGATGCGAGGGAGAGACGTACGACCGAGGGTCCCCTCCGCCCACACCGAAACCACCGGGTTGCACAGCAAGTGCCAGTGCAGTTTGCCGGAATGCACCCAAGTTTTGGTAGCGCGTGTGGGGACCAGCCCGGGGACCGCACGCCAGAGATGAACGAAAACGGATCACTTAACGCACGCGTATGCGCCACGCGTGCAGCAGTGTTATAGGGGTTTTCGGTGCGAAAAATCATAGAAAATCCATACAGCGTCGAAACGCGACTTTTTGGCATGCGTGGCCTGCATGGTCCCTGTGGCCCGTGGAAAAAAAATGATCAACTTTGGCGGATGCGACGGAGAGACGTACGACCGAGGGTCCCCTCCGCCCATACCGAAACCACCGGGTTGCACAGCAAGTGCCAGTGCGGTTCGCCGGAATGCACCCAAGTTTTGGCAGCGCGTGTGAGGACCCGTCCGGGGACCGCACGCCAGAGATGAACGAAAACGGACTACGAACGCACGTTGCGTCACGTGCGGGCAGTGTTATAGGGGTTTTCGGTGCGAAAAATCATAGAAAATCCGTACAGCGTCGGAACGCGACAAATTTTGGCGTGCGTGGCCCGCATGGTCCCTGTGGCCCCTGGACAAAAAATGAACGACTTTGGCGGATGTGACGGAGAGACGTACGACCGAGGGTCCCCTCCACCCATACCGAAACCACCGGGTTGCACAGCAAGTGCTAGTGCGGTTTGCCGGAATGCACCCAAGTTTTGGCAGCCAGTGCGTCACAATATTAATAAACATGTTTGTTGTTCGTGCAGAGTTTAAAAAATAATAATGATACAAACATGTATGTTTTTCGTGCAAAGTCTAAAAAAATACAATAAATGACAAAATTCTACAAATAAATAAATACATATTTAATATGCGATGTGACTTTACCTAACTGCCGGGTCAGTACAACCCGGGCAGTTGTACTACCCAGCAGTTATGTAGAGCCATATCACAATATTAATTATGATCATGTATGGGTTAACTGACGCCTCTATATAAGCTGGTCAGGGCGTCGTTTGGCGGCCGAGGTGGGACAAACTAGCCAACTTGTCGTCGCCCAGACTGAAATAGTAGACGGGCCGTCGCCCACTTAATTATTGCCGCGGGCCCGACGCAGCAAAAAATCTGCCAGAGCCGTCGCTATCTGAGGGAATATTCCCGACAACGTGCACGTCGCCCAATCACGTCACGCATGCAGTTTTTTGCGTCGTACGTGCCGACGACGCGCCCGATCTGATCCCCGCCGCCCGCCGCCGCCCACACTATCGTTCCCCGCCCACCGTCAACGCCCGTCGCCACCCCGCACTAGTCGACGTCACCACCCGCCGTCAGCGCCGGTTCTCACCGCCCGTCGTCACACCGCACTAGTCGACGTCACCACCCGTCGTCAGCGCCGGTCGTCAACGCCCCGCCGTCAGCCGTTGTGATCGCCGTCGCCCGCTGTAGTAGCCGTCGGGCAGGTATTTCTTTTAATATTTTCAACAGTATATATCACATTAGCTGCATGCAACGTCACATAGATATTATTATATGCAGTATGGACATCGATGGTGTGATTGCATGTTCCTTAGAAAAGTGGGTTAGTCTTGTTAATAAGTTAACACCAAGTCAGCGATTTACGTTTTACAAAACGGAGATGGAGGGCATGTTACGAATACCTTCGGTCGAGATGCGTGATAATTTGCTTGCGCTTATGATTCAAGGTTACAATCCTAGTAGTAAAAATTTCATGGTGCAAGAGGCAACCGGAAAAAAAGGGTTGATTTCACTGAGGCCTGATGATGTGCTCGCTATATTTGGTTTGAAGAATGAAGGAGTTGACGTTTCTAGTTTTTTGAGTATGGACCACGGCAAAGAAATTAAAAAAATTCCAGCTAGTTTTGTTAACAAGAAGAATGCTAAAATATTGATTGATGATCTTATTGAGAAGATTGTGCGAAATAAAAACGCGGACGATGAATTTGTTCGGATGGCGTTTCTCGTCCTGTTAGGGACTATAATTGCACCAGTGTCTGATGAGTACATTCCGAAGAATTATTATGCACTAGTGCAAGATGTCAGGCAGATAAAAAAGTTTAACTGGAACGCATTCACTTTGCGGTTTTGTTGTCGGAGATTGGTATGGTCTTGCAACCCGGTCGTGTTAGGGAATGGCCAATTGGCAACCTTGCACTTCTGTAGGTATGATTTGTTTTTTAAATTAAATAGTTGTTTTATGTAGTAATACTGTAACACATGCTAAATGGTTGTTTGTTTGTTTTGCAGTATCTATATTGGGAGAAGGTGCAGCCAAGCACCGGTCCACGGTATGATCCTTTAGCGCTGTTGAGCCCCTTGATGAGGAATTGGACAGAAGCGGCAGCGGAGAAAAGAGACAACTACGACTTTCAATATGGTCGTGGTGTTGGAATGGTAATACGTTAAATACATATTTGTCCATTTAAAGTCTGCAATTTATTATTAATTAAATATGACTGTATGATTCTTTATGTTGTAGATCGATGACACCATTACTGAAGAGTACCGCTTAAACAAAATTAGAATGGAACAGGCTGAAAAGAACAAGAAATCCAATACGAGAAAGTCTAACATTACTGGAAGGAGAACAGGAGTTAGTACATCTGAGGCTTCAGCTACCCAGAACACTATGATGGATCAGATTTTGACTGAGCTGAAGCACATTCGTAAGGATATGCTTCGTATGCCGGAGCTATGCGCACAGGTACAAGTTTTCTGATTTTGCCGTTCACTATGTTTTTTTATGTGTCACATAACTAATTACAACTAATTTGTAATCACATAGGGTCATAGAGAAAATGAACAAAAGCGTTGTATTCTACAAAGCCGGTGATATTGAAAAAGAAGAAGAGAATGAGTATGGTGAAAATAGTGAAAGTAGAAACTATGATGGAAACCTCAGAAGAATTTGTATATAATCCTGACGTGGACAATTTCAAAACACCAGGAAAAAAGAATGTGCAAGAGGATGATGAAGATGATATTAATGATTCTGAAGAGAAGACACCTTATTATTGCACACCTGAATATTGGGATAGTTTCAAGGGTGATAAAGAAGATCCTATCGAAGTTCCTGAGGTATCTGACGAGAAATCCGTTACATCTTTAGGAACAGATGAAATCGCATCACGTGGATCTGTAGATTGTATTGGAGAAGATGAGGTACAAAAGGAGGGTGTAGGGAAACGGAAGCGGAGGCTATCAAACCTTGTAAAGTCTCCTTATATTCCAGTTATACCTACAAAGCGTGCAAAACGTACAGCAAAAGCAAGTGAGTTTTATCATATTGTTTTCTAGATGAACCTTGTACTTATCATTGACTTATTAACATATTACCGTCATGTATTGCAGAACTATTCGAGAAAGAAGTCTTTCAAGATGAATACGATGTGATTAAAACTAGTGTTAAGTTTGTTCGTGCTTATGAGCGGTCAGCAAAACATAGAAAGAAGGAAATATTTAATGATGGCATGCGCGAAGGTCTCAGTGCAGAGAGGACTTGTACAATTCTTGACCATCAATGGCTAACTGGTGATGTAAGTTATTGTTGTGCTTTATATTAGCTTTCAATGCAAATTGGAATTGTTATACATCATATAAATTATTTTCAGGTTATCAATGCTTATTCGTCGTATCTGTTGGGAGTTGTTGGTAACGATCGTCATATAATGCCGACCTATCTGGTCAATTGGTTACTTGAAATTAGATCGGACAATGAGCCAGGAAGAAATGAGAACGAAGTTGTGGCGAAGAAGAATAGACCCGTGAATAGATGCACCGATGAGTATTTTAAAAAAGATAAGGTAAGTTCAACGGCCTTAATGTATGCATATATGGGATATAAATAATAAGAGGGTATGTTGATTGCATCATATTTTCGTTGTGATGCAGCTTTATATTCCTCTTAATAAGGGAAATACCCACTGGGTTTCGATTGTCATGCATCGCCCGAAGGAAGAGTTTCAGGTTCTTGATTCTTTGATGGGACCCGAACTTGACAGTGAAATTAGAGAAAAAGTTGAGGAGCTGGTACGACATAAATTTACATGAGCATATTGAAACTATCATTTAGTAACTGAACTATGTTAAATTCTTTTCATGCTATCATCTATATGAACAGAGAAAACAACTTGGATATGAAATACGTGATGCGAATGCTAGCGGTGCTGTGAATTATCCGGATGTGTCTAACTGGCCTATCAAAACGTATAAGATGCCACAACAAGAAGACGGGTGAGTAAATACTTTCATATTGTTATAATATCTTACCTGAAATGCGAACTTATGAACCATTGTTTGTATGGACCAGCAATTCATGTGGAGTATTTGTTCTTCGATGCTTTCAATATTGGAACGGTGAAAAATGGACAAGCCATTTTTCTCAGGTCTGGTTTTATTTCAAATGGTTATATTGAATTAAATTCATTATGTAATACTATTTAAATTGTACTAATATGAAGTTCTAATAGGGGTCAATTGATAAATCGAGGGACTTTATGATTGCGCAGCTTATTTTTGCGGAGGGAAATACGGTCAACGATGTGAAGGACAAAGTTACCCGGCTTGCAAAGAAGAAATAAATGTGGCAAAAATTTTGTACTAGAAAATTTTGTAGGCTCAAATAATGTTTACATTTATTTCGACTTTGATATCTTGTGACGAAGAAGACACTACTATTTTGAATATTTATTAAGGGGAGAATGACATTTGGATTATTGTGTTGTCTTCAAGCCATTGTCTTTCAATTTGAAATCTTCATATTCATATTCATAGTTCTGTGGTCGTCAAATTGTTTGGATATAACAGTCCATGTTTTCCTGTACTGCTGAACGTTAACAAAAATGCACATGTATTTATTATGCGTGTAACACCGACGTTCTTATGTTTTATTTTGAAAGCACTGACGCCATCGCTTATAACACCGACGTTCTTAGTTTTCCATTGTAAAAAAAATTGCCCGACAAGTGCGCCGGACAGTCTGACGTCAGACAGGACCGACGGCACTGTCCAACAGGGCAGCGTCCGACGACGGGTGGCATAGCAGTTTAATCGAAGACGTTCGACTGCAAGTGCGCCGCCGGGTATATAAGCCGGTCGTCGCGCGCTCCGTCGGGCGAGGTGGGACTAAAAACTCCGCTACCCGCAGCCGCCATGCCTGCAGCAACGCGCGTGACCGCGTGGGCCGGCCCAATAACATTGTTTACGCCCGCGGCGTGAAGACGGCCCAAGTAGCAGGCGGCGGGACGACGGCCCAAGTTCCACGCGGGTCGACGGGAAATGTTTAGTCCCACCTCGCCCGATGGAGGGCGCGACGACCGGCTTATATACCCGGCGGCACATGAGTTGTCGAACTAGTTGATTACTTTGTACTGCCGCCAGCCGTCCGACGCTGCCGCTGTGGAACAATGCCGCCGGCGCAATTGTCAGGCTTTTTAAAATATAATAATAATTAAAACGACGGGGTTCTAAGCGACGGCGACCGTACAATGCTGAAAAATAACAGTAAAGAGCAAAATAACAGTAAACAGCGATGGCACTAGTGTGCAAAAATGAGCACTGTCAAAATAAGCGACGGGAGTACTGTGCAAAATGAGCACATCAAAATAAACAAAGTAAAAACTCCTTGTTGCATTACATAGTATGTCATCAAAACAACTACTTATGTCGGTATATCGTAGCAAATAGTCTGACATCAACAAAGTAAAATAAGTTCATATAACATATTTCAACAATTATTAAAGATCACATATATAGAACATTAAAAACTGTCTCCAATGAAAGGGTGAAGCAATCTTCCATAGCAATCCATAATAAAACTGTCTTCAATCAAAGGGTGAAGCAATCTTCCATACTCCACAATTCAAACAAAGTTCCTACATAACAGTAAGATATGTGTTAATTCACAATAAACAAATAAATTTGGTTTGAACAATAAGATTACAATAACATATGAAAATCATACTTAGGATTTTTGAGGGCACGTGGACTTATAATGACCCGTAAGACCGCACTTTCCACATTGACGTTTGCTTTTCTCATCAAAAGCTTTAGGTCGCCCATTTTTAGTGACATCAGGACCATCCTTACATGACCTTTAACATTCTGTTTTGGTGCGCCTTTGGTGTTGACTTTAGCGGGATCACGAACAAGACCATGATCTTGATTAGGCTCAAATGCATCGTCGTTCACAAACTGTACCTACGCACCAGGCTCATCCTCCTCAGTGTAATCATTATCTATTATGTCCCTCAGAGCCGCCTTCAACTTGTCGAATAAAAATGGTTTATGGCATGCTTTATGAGTTGCTTCAGCAGATAAGATAGTCAACTCACTGTGCCTAGCTCTGTCACCTGCACCTGCCCATCCCCACGCAAACAGATCGCTAGTGCGCTTCACGGGCAGTCCACCCCTTGCAACTTGGCTCAACCTCCGCAGCACTAAACACTTAGGTATCTCACGTAAGCGTAGCTGAATCAGAACATGAAGAATATGTTTGCAAGGAAGTCCTTTGCGATACATGCTTCTGCAACTGCACCTCACAGTTTCTTCGGAGTTACCTGGGGTGTACTCCACAGTGAATCTGATGTCCCTATTTTCCTTCCATGTCAGTATGAATTTGTGAGTGTCTACTCCTCTCAGTCTCTCAAGGACCTCAAGCTCCCGTGCCTTTTTCATATCTTCCTGCAAGATATAAAAGTTTGCCGCAGTGAACTCACGGGCATCTGATTTCTCAATATCTTTACACTCGTCCAATACTGGTACTGGAACTGTCTGTGAGTTTGTGTAATCGTCATGCGCCTCGTTCTCACGAAGACGAACTATGCAGTTCTCATAGTGCACAATCATATCAACAATAGTCATACCGAAGTCTAGATGCAAGCGAAGGCATGAATTCAGACTCTCACTTCGCTGGTTACTTCGCATACCTAAGAAAAACCCACCTGACAGATATGATGCAGCCCAAAGCCTTTTCTTCTTGTACATCCTATGTAACCATGTCTTTGTTTTCTCCGACTGCCATTTGGCGCAAAACGCTGCCCATCTCTCCTCAAATACCTTCTTTGAAGTGGCATAATAAAGTAGAGACGTGAACTCCTTTAGAGACTTATGATGAAGGTGTTTACGCATGTTCTTCTCAATATGCCACGAGCAAAGACGATGCCAAAGTCCGAAAGTACCTTTCTTATGGCCTTAATCATAGCTGCATCTCCATCAGTAATTACTGACCTGGGCCTCTTCTGACAATGAGCCCTCAAAAATGTCTGAAGCAGCCAGACATATGTATCTTCCGTCTCGTCAGACACAAGAGCACAACCGAATACCGTGGTGCAACGGTGGTTGTTCAGACCGACAAAAGGTATAAATGGCATGCCATACCTATTCATCATGTATGTGCTGTCGAAGACTGTCACATCACCGTAGTCAACATAGTCTCGACGTGATTGAGAATCACACCAGAATATGTTTTTCAGCCTTCCTTCATCATCGACGGTGTGCTCAAAGAAGAAATCTGGATCTCTCTCTTTTCTGGTCATCATGATCCCAATGGCAGTGTCTGCATCACCTTGTGCAAGCAACTTCATTTTTCTCTATAACACATGTTATAAAGCTTCTTCCTCCCAAAACCAGCCTTTGCATATGACCCATACCTACTGACGAGTTGATCATAAATCATATGTTTCCTGATTTCAGCACCTGCCATGGTTAAGATCTCAGCTTTCTGATATTCTTTTATCTGATTATGAGACCAAAGAAACGTGACTTCATCCGGTCTAGCTAGAACGTGACTGTGATCATCATTGAAACTGCTGACATACCAAACGTCACGCTCTTTATCAAGTTTCAAAGTTATATGCGCATCGCAGAAGCGACGAGTCTCCCCTCTCAGTCTGCGGGTCCTGCCTTCCATTGTACAAAGTTTTCCCTGTCGTTCCCCAGCTCTCGCACACCGATACTTTCTCAAGCGCTTAGTTCCCTCAGGACCTTTCGAATATTTCAGTGAGTCCTTTCTTACGCTGAAACCACTCTCGTAAGCATACTGGTTATAGAAATTGTAAGCCTCTCCTAGTGACTTGAACGTCTTCCTCATGACCTTCCAATGCATGTCCAATGATTCTTGCTGATATTCATCAAATCTGATGTCAAAATTAAACAGATCATCACCAACATGCTCATCATTCCCGCTTGTACCATCTACATCTCCCTGTAAATTAATGCATTAAATCATTTATGTCAGTCAGTTATTATTTTAATATGTAATAATGTAGTGATGTAAGTTTGAAAACTTACTTTGCTGGAGCTGTCATCATGAGATGTATCAACGTGCGATTTGTCACTTTCATCGTCCACAATATTCCTCACAAAGTCCCCGTCGTCGTCCATCTGCGCGCATTGCAAAAAATACATGTAAGCGCTAATATGGTTATTATGTCATTTCTTCTCTGATTTTATTTATGACATACCCGGAGTGCACTTTCGGCAAATGAATCATCTATATCCATATCATCATGATCGTCGCCATGTCGCTGCATGATGCAAAAAATTATGAAAATTTCCGTGCGGTCTACCATATTTATTGTTTTTATCAACCTTGATCACACTTACATTTCCACTATAAGATTCATCCAAACTCATGTAGTTCTCCTCAGCAGGTTCATCCATATTCAGTGACGAGGTTTCGTTATCCTCGCCGTAATCATTGCCATCATAATCGCCCTCCTCTTCTAACTATACATAGTTAAAAAAAATTGTACAATCAATCAAACATCGTGTAACATCATCCCTAAAACAATTATTTCATCAAGCACAATGATGTCTCTAACCAACCTCTTGCACGGCGGCCAGGATTTCAGCCGGATCCATTTCTTCCGATAACGAACGTGATGACGGCCTGACGTTGCTGGCCGGCGGAGGCAGGTGTCGACGGCGTGAGGACGATGGCTGGTCGTAGCAGGCGTACTGCGCGGAAGGAGGCGGCGACGTAGATCGCGGGTGGGCGGCCATCTGGGCGACGGAATGGAACGCGGCGGCAGCGCCAGCGAAACCTGGGCACGTCGCGGCGGCGTAACGGCGCCGAACGCATACGGCGCGGCCTGTTTGGGCGGCGACCCGGGCGACGGCGACTTCGCGCAGACGGGGGCCGACGTGGAGACGGCGTGGATGCGTTAGGGTTCAGGGTTGTGTCTTTTTTTTCCTCCAACAACTGTCGACGCCAACGTCGAGACGTGCGGGCGTACGACGGCGACGTATGGCGACGGGTGCGGGTAGCGTATGACGTCGCGCGCGACGTACGGCGTCGGGTGGGTATTCCTATACCTAATGTGAAATTACCATACTATCCACTATACGTTTAGGGGGGGTTGTATCGAAGCACTCCCCTTTTATTATAGCTAAGATTTACATTCCTTTTCAGTTATTCGGGCCAAATAATAATATCAAGTACACCCCTCCCCCTAAATTATTTGGAAAAAGGGTGTTTCGCATTGTCCCTCCAAAATCACCTCCTGCCGGGTCTTCCTCGCCGCTCACACGCACTGTCGCTCGAGGACCTTCAATACGGCGGCCTCTGTCAAACTGCAGGAGTTGGACCTTGTGGATGTCTCCACTCACCCGGTATGCCGCTGCTGCGGGGTCATCTAGCATGCTACCCGAGACGGTCAAGGCCCCAAAGTAGCAGCATGGGCAGTACTGCTCCCTGCTGGTTAAAACGACCGTGTAGGTGTGAGGTGGCGTCTTGGATGGGCACTGCTCATCAAAAGAGCCGAATCGGGCAGGCCACAAGCACGATGCAACGAAAGGCTTCAGATGATAAGTGCAGTATAGCTGATTCGGGGTTCAGTTATGTACGTAGGAATCCATCAGTTCAGTTCAGCCAAGTTGTCTTGATGAAACACAAGGTATTACTACACAGAAAGGAACACTGAAAGGATCAATAAATTAAGTGCTAACTGCAATTTTTGAATGAGCTTAGAGCATCTTCAACTGGCGTGCAGCGCGCTTGAAAAAACACTATTTTCACGCATCTTCAACGGACGCCACAGCAGATGCGCAAAAAATGCACGCGGTATAATGGTTTCAGTGCACGGAGGAAAAATGCATCGCACGCCGTTTATTTCGTGCGCACGCTCCCGCGCGCTGGACATTCGAGCGCCCGTGATCAAATGCCGCCAACCTCTCCGGCCGCCCCGCGCTGCCGCCGGCGAAATTTGACCGACGGAAGGCCGCGCCGACATCCCCCACCCCTCCCTACACCCGCTACCCCTCCGTCGCCGCCTTCGCCGCCGCCGCAAACCCTACCGTGAAGTTGAGTTTCGGCTTCGCTGCCGGCAGCCTTCCTCCAAGCACCCATCTCGCGCGCAGCCTTTTCATGCCGCCACAGACGACCTCGCAAGGTGGCGTCGCGGTGCCGCCCGCAGTGAAGGCACGGGCCGCCGGCTGCTCGCGCGCGAATTAGCGCCTGCTGGAGCTGCTCGCGCGCATCATATTTTGCCGCCGGCCGCTGGAGCTAGCGTCCTATCGCGCGCAAAAAGACACTATTTCGACGCTGTAAAAAGGTTTTAGCGTGCCTGTTGGAGATGCTCTTACAATGCTTAGAATGCATAGACAAAAACTACAAGGGACAAGTACCCATGCTGCGTACACAGCAACATCACTACATATTTGGGAATCACGTAGTAACAGCCCGTACTGAGACTGTTAACAAATTGAGCAACAGCTGCAGCATCTCCCATTGTACTTATCCTGCAGCTTGTCGTAGGTCGTAGCTATTTTTCAGTTCCCTTGTCTCCTCTCTGGTCTTTCTTTCTTTACGCACCAGCTTCTCGTTGTCCTTCTTCAGTTCCTCATTGTCCTTCGCGAGCTCTTCGTTCCTCCTCTCCAGATGGGCATTCGATGCCTTTGCCTGCAACAAGAGAATAGTAAGTCCTTTGTAGTTTTCTTCTTGGTGCCTATAATATCATTCAGTTTGTTAACCTTGTTCTTCGGTTCTTTCTTCTCCTCCACCACTTCTTTCTTCTTGCTCTTATTCGGTGCCTCTGCCTGCAACAAGACAATTGTCAGTACAACTATATGATAGTGCACCAAGGAAGAACAAGTACGAAAGGTAACAACATAGAGAACAAAAGTTCTATATATATGTCTACTACTCTACCATTGTGTGTATTTGTGGTGTGTGTCTGTGTCCTTGAACCTTTGCTTCCTGCTTTGATCAATGAAGCCTGCCGGCCACACTTATATAGCCGCAATCTGTAGGTCAACGCCCCGTCTTTGTAATATTCGTTGCGGTTTCCTAGCTACGCCCACTACTATTTTCTTAGATCAAAAGGCTCATCGTCATGTTCCTTTTCATAAGAAGAAAGCAGCTCCACTTCCTTTTGCATGTCATTTAGATGACCAAAGCAATAACTAGGCAAGTTCGTCATCACGCGCAAATTGGTGGATATGTATAATGTATGAATTTAGTACCCCTACGTACTACGACATGATTAAAGGTTTGATGTCAGGAATTTAGTACAACGCAACCGAAAACACTACTTTTTCACGCGCGTTGCTAGAGAAATAGTACCAAGTGGTGATGGGGAGTCGGAGAGTGATCGAAAGCGGAGGCTGCATGCTTTCATGCATGTGGAGGAGACCTGAATGCCTCTCGCCTTCTGCACGCGAGGAAGCAAACATGTGTCTTGGCTACGCGCATACGGCCATTAAGGCATCTTCGATGCTGACCCTCAAACCACTCGTGTCCCCCGGGACCAGCCTGTTTGAACCAACATTTTCGGCATTCGTCCCCAGATCGGTCCGCAAATCGGAAGCAGGGGGCTTTGCGGTCATCCGGACCGCTGCCTTGCACGCGTCTGACAATCCAGACCCACCCAACACCATCTCCCTTGCCTTGCGTCCTTTCCCGCCTGAAGCGTGGTTGCCGCATATTCATGCAGCCCGAGAGCGTTAGCGCCGCATTCATGCCGGACTAGAGCGGACGCTAACTCTCACGTCGCTCCGGCATTGGACATGAGCGTCGGCCGAGAGCGTTCCCCGCTTCGTTTCCCAGTCTCCCGCCTGTTCAATGCCGGAGCAATGAGAAGACGGGAAGGGGCTGATATCTATTGCATTCAAACGGGCAGCCCGTCCGTCCACCTACTGGCTTTCCTGGCCTAGGTTCTCAAAGTGACGAATAGCAGCTACTTCAGACGATGTTGAGGCCGATGCAGCACACTCGATCTTCCACTACTTGGCACTGGGGACGGCATTGCCGGGAAACCAGAAGAAAGGTTACTATGATATGGTTACACTAGTACTGGGCACAACTTCAGGTATAGAAATTTACAACGTTGTGCCAGAGGCAGCACGCTCTTGCTTGCATTATTTACTTGGCACCGGAGACGGCATTGCCGCGAAACAAGACATTGGTCCTGCCTGTCTTTCCCCAGTCTATTGTATTGGTACTTGGCAGAAAGGTTCAACATTGTAGCAGTTTTTTATGGTTACATGGTACTGGTCACAGCTTTTGCACGAGAGATATGAGTAGTCATAGGTTCGTACGTACGTCGAAATAGTTTTCTCCTCTGGTCTTTCTTTCTTTACGCACCAGCTTCTCGTTGTCCTTCTTCAGTTCCTCATTGTCCTTAGGCAGCTCTTCGTTCCTCTTCTCCAGATGATCAATCTCCATAGTTTTTTTCTCATCTAGCTCCTTCGCCAACTTTCCTTTCTCCTCGACCAGCTTATTTCCTTCTTTTTCAGATCTGCAATCTGTGTTCCCGTATTTTGTTCCTTCCTCTTCAGCTCTGTGTTACCCTTTCCCAGCTTTGTTTTCTCCTTCACCACTTCTTCTTTCTACAAGTCCAGATTCCCTATCTTCTCCACCAGCTTTCCTTTCCTCATGTCCAGCCTATCAATCTTTCTTCCCGTCTCTGTTTCCTTATTCTTCTGCTCTGTGATATCCTCTTCCACGTTATCTTTATCCATGGTCACTTTCCCGATGCGAGTCTGGTTGTCTTTAATTTTAACATTCTGTGCGCTAATCTTGTCCTCCAGGTCTTGGATAGTCCTATTTAGATCTCCGTTGTCCTCCTCCACTTCCTTGCCCTTCGAACTTCGGGCGTTCGATGCCTTTGCCTGCAACAAGAGAATAGTAAGTCCTTTGTAGTTTTCTTGGTTCTTTCCCCTATGGGACCTGGGTGCCTGTAATATCATTCAGTTTGTTAACCTTGTTCTTCGGTTCTTTCTTCTCCTCCACCACTGCTTTCTTCTTGCTCTTATTCGGTGCCTCTGCCTGCAACAAGAGAATTGTTAGTACAACTACGTGATAGTGCACCAAGGAAGAACAAGTACGAAAGGTAACAAGATAGAGAACAAAAGTTCTATATATATGTCTACTACTCTACCATTGTGTGTATTTGTGGTGTGTGTCTGTGTCCTTGAACCTTTGCTTCCTGCTTTGATCAATGGAGCCTGCCGGCCACACTTATATAGCGGAATCTGTAGGTCAACACCCCGTCTTTGTAATATTCGTTGCGGTTTCCTAGCTACGCCCACTACTATTTTCTTAGATCAAAAGGCTCATCGTCATGTTCCATTTCATAAGAAGAAAGCAGCTCCACTTCCTTTTGCAGGTCATTTAGATGACCCAAGCAATAACTAGGCAAGTTCGTCAACACGCGCAAATTAGTGGATATGTATAATGTATGAATTTAGTACGTACTACGACATGATTAAAGGTTCGATGTCAGGAATTTAGTACAACGCAACCCAAAACACTACTTTTTCACGGGCGTTGCTAGAATAATAGTACCAAGTGGTGATGGGGAATCGGAGAGAGAACCGAAAACACTTTTTGACGAGCGTTGCTAGAAAAATGGTACCAAGTGGTGATGGTGAGTCGGAGAGAGAACGAAAGCGGAGGTTGCATGCGTGCATGCATGTGGAGGGGACCTGAATGCCTCTGTCGCCTTCTACACGCTACGAAGCAAACACGTGTCTCGGCTACGAGCATATGGCCATTAGGGCATCTTCAACGCTGACCCTCAAACCACTCGTGTCCGCCTGAACCAGCCCGTTTGAACCAACACTTTCCCGTATTCGTCCCCAAACCGGTCTGCAAATCAGAAGCAGGGGGCTTTACGGTCATCCAGACCATTGCCTTGCACACATCTGACAATCCGGACCCACCTACTCTCCCTCGCCCTGCGCCCTTTCCTGCCCGAAGTGGTTGCCGCATATTCATGTCACCCGAGTGCATTAGTGCCGCATTCATGCCGTCCTAGAGAGGAAGCGAGCTCTCACGTCGCTCCGCCGTTGAACATGAGCGTCGGCCGAGAGCGCCGCCCGGTTCGCGTCGCGGTCTCCCGCCTATTCGATGCAGGAGCAATGAGAGGACGGGAAGGGACTAATATCTACTGCATTCAAACAGGCAGTCCGTTCGTCTGCCTGCTTGCATTCCTGGCATAGGTTCTCAAAGTGACGAATAGTAGCTACTTTGGTGATAGGTAGAAATGGCGTGTGTGAATAGAAATTTACGACGTTGACCGATGCAGCACGCTCGATCTTGCACTACTTGGCACTGGGGACGGCATTGCTGGGAAACCAGAAGAAAAGGTCACTATGATATGGTTACACTAGTACTGGGCACAACTTTAACTATAGAGATTTACAACGTTGTGCCAGATGCAGCACGCTCTACCTTTTGCATTACTTGGCACCGGAGACGGCATTGCACCAAACAAGACCTTGGTCCTGCCGTGTCTTTCTCCCGTCTATTGTATTATATTGGTACTTTGCAGAAAGTTTTAACATTATACCATTATTATATGGTTACATGGTACTGGTCACAGCTTTTGGACGAGAGTGACTGGTGTAGTCGTACGTGCGTACTTAGGTCGAAATACATATATGAGTCTGTGAACATCGTGGACACACAACAAGGGCTGTAGCAAGATGTGATCAAAGCTAGATATATGAAAAAAGACACTGTTGCCACAGTTAGAAGCAAATTTAGCAACTCCCTAATCTGGAAAGCCATTGTGAAAGTGAAAGATTACTATATGAATGGTAGAATAATCCATATTAGATCGGAAGATACTGCCCGTGTGTAGCAAGATTTTATAAATGGTTTGACTCGTCTAAATGCTCAGTTCCCTACCCTTTTTAGTATATGCAACTATCCTGATATGACTGTAGCTCAATGGAGAGCATGCGAACACAATGATCTGTTCCGTAGACGATTACATCCTCCTCTTGACACTATGAGTCGTGATATGCAAACTATGTTGACAATATTCATTTATCTGATGGTATAGACCAAGTTGGGCGGGCCTATGGACCCACACAGAAATTTACTACGAAATCAATGTATGAACAGCTTGAAAAAGGTATTGCCGGTTGTGATTTTAGGTGGATTTGGAAGGCTAAATACCCCCGAAGATAAAAATCTTCCTTTGGCAACTCTTCCAAGATGCAGTCCTTGCCAGGGATGTAACGGGGAGGAGAAACTGGCCTGGTAATACCGGATGTTCTTTCTGTGACAAAAGGGAGACATCCCAGCACTTGTTTTTTTTTTTGTGTCTGTGGCAAGGGTTGTGTGGCGGACGGTGGGGTCGGTCTTGGGGACAGACTCCTGTCCCAACAACCTATGGCAGTTTTACTCTTGGTGCTTCGTTTTCTTGCCTGATGGGGTTAAGTTCTATAATGTTGGTTTGTCAGCTATTTGTTGGGCAATATGGAACCGTCACAATCGGGCCATATTTGAATTTGAGCCCCCTAAAACTCCATTTGAAATTGTTTTCTCGGCTTGTGTCTTCTTGAATTATTGGGCAAGGTTGTTGAAAGGAGACCATCGTGAAGCAATGATGAGGGGCGCAAAGATGCTGTGAGAGAATGCTGGAAACATGATGAGGATTTGCACGACGGCCACAGATGAAGCAACTGTGAGCTAGAAGAGCATCCCTGCCTTCGCTTCAACGTCGATCAAGGGCGTAGCTCTTTTGATTTGATGCTCTTATGAGTTTAGAGTCTGCCTTTTGATTTCTTTGGGTCCACTGCTCCTGTGTGAGTTTTATGCTGCTCAACCTGTCTATGAGCCTTCTGTACTTTGTTGTTATGTGTCGTCGAGGATATGGTGTCATTGGGTTTTCGCCGCACAACAGGTGTCTAGGGGGCGTGCTCTTGAGGTGGGTCTCCTGATGATGTTTGAACTCCCTCTCCCCTTTCCCATCTCTGCAAATCCTGGAACTGCAAATTCTGGGACTGAATGTGTATTTCCGTTATTCAGTTAATGGAAAGGGGTTATGCCCGGTTCAAAAAAAAAGAAGACAGGTAGCCAAAGGCAGACTCCACCAACCAGCTTGGCCGGGCAGCGAACAACAGCCGGGTTGATTGCCTTGGCATTACTGTGGAGGTCACTTTGACTTCTTCAACAAAGCATCAGACCCCTAACAATCATGTGACCTCCTCCCCCAATACACACACAGGGTATATATCTTTAGAGTTTGGCCATTTTGTTAATTAAAAATTGGCTAATTTTATTTGTCCTATAAGATTTTTTTTTCATTTTTATGATATATGGTGAATCTGGACTTGTGTTAGTTTATAATTTTTTGCTATTGTCATATGAAAAATAAGAATAAGTGTCCATGCCTAATATTCCTATGGTTTATGGCAACTTATTAATGTTTTTTTACCTTTTTGGGATGAAAATGTTCGAAAAAATAATAAAACATTATGATGTCATGTATTTTTTTTGTGTGTTTTTTAGCTATTTGATTTTACATTAGTTTCACGTAGCAGTTTTTAGGGTTGTAGTGTCACACAAAAGCGGGGCTTAAAAATGTTCAAAAAACAAAATAGTATGTTGCTATGTATTTTGTGTGTTGTTTTTTAGCTATTTGAAATGAGGTCCAAGTAGAAGTTTTAAGGTTGCAGTGTGTCGCTGAAAAGGGCTTTTTTGGCCCAACTGAAGGTCTTAGCGGTTGCAATGTGTCGCTGAAAAGAGCCAGCTAGCTCAGTTCGCTAGATGGCTCTTTCTGGAGCGAACGATCGGTTTGCCCGGACTACGGACTACCTCCCCGGGCAACGTTCCCGAGTTATTCCCGCTGCCCCTAAATTATTTGGAAAGTGTGTTTCGCTTTGTCGCTCCAAAACCACCTCCTGCCTGGTTTTCCTCACCGCCCACACACGTCGAATGCCATTGCCGGTCGAGGTCGTCCTATACGGCGGCCTCCGTCAACCTGCAGGAGCGGGACCCTATGGACGTCTCCGCTGGCCGGCCGAGGCCCCAAAGTAGCAGCGTGGGCAGTACTGCTCCCTGCTGGTCAAAACGACCGTGTAGGTCTGAGGTGGCCTGTTGGATGGGCGCTGCTCAGCAAAAGAGCCGAATCCGGCAAGCCGCAAGCACGCTGCAACTAAATGCTTCAGATGATAAATGCAGTACAGCTGATTTGGAGTTCAGTTATGTATGTAGGAATCCATCAGCTCAGTTGAGCCCATTTGTCTTACTAATGAAAGCACATGGTATTACTACACAGAAAGTAACATTAAAAAGGATCGATAAATTAAGTTCTATTTCCTCCGTTCGTAAATATGAGTCTTCTTATATATTTCAATAATAACTACATACGGATGTACATCGACATATTTTAGAGTGTACATTTACTCATGTTGCTTCGTATGTAGTCTCAACTGAAATTTGTAAAAGGACATATATTTTTGAAAGAGCTTACAACACTCGGAAAGAAACTCATAGACATGCATAGACGAAAATTAAATTAAAAGGGACAAGTACCCATGTTGCGTACACAGCAATATCACTACATATGTCGAAATCACGTAGTAATATGTTAATAGCCCGTACTCAGAGTGTTAACAAATTGTGCAGCAACTGCAGCATCTCCCATCGTACTTCTCCTGCAGCTCATTGTACATGTTTTCCAGTTCCACTTTCTCCACTCTCGTCTTTTCCAGTTCCTCGTTTTCCTTCTTCAATTCTTCGTTGTCCTTCTTCAGTTCCTCGTTGTGCTTGGCCAGCTTCCTTTTGCCCTCCACCAGCACCTCGTTCCTCTTCTCCAGATAATCAATCTTCATCTTTTTTTTCTCATCGAGCTCCTTCGCCAACTTTCCTTTCTTCTCCACCAGCGAATATTTTGCCTTTTCCAGATCTGCAATATCTGTTCCCTTTTTTTCATCCTTCTTCTTCAGCTCTGTGATATCCTCTCTCAGATTTCTTTTCTGCCCCACCAGTTTTATCTTCTTCGAGTCCACATTTTTAATATCCTCTGCCAGCTCTCTTTCCGCCTTCACCACTTCTTCTTTCTGCGAGTCCAGATTTCCTCTCTTCTCCACTAACCCTCCTTTCTCCGAGTCTAGCTTCTCAATCTCTGTTCCCATCTCTGTTATCTTATTCTGCTTCATTGTGATATCCACTCCAAACTTAATTTTCTCCTTGTTCATTCTCCCGATGCTATCATTGGAGTGTTTAATGTTCACATCGAGTGCGTTCATCTTGTCCTCCAGCTCTTGGATAGTCAGATCTCCATTGTCCTCCTTCACAGAGTCTTGTGCGGCCTTCGAACTTTGGGCATGTGATGCCTTTGTCTTTGTGGTTTTCTTCTTGGTCTTTTCCTTGATGAGATCCTGGGTGCCTGCAATATCATTCAGTTTGTTAACCTTGTTCGTCGGTTCTATCTTCTCCTCCACCACTGCTTTCTTCTTGCTCTTATTCGATGCCTCTGCCTGCAACAAGAGAACTGTCAGTAAAACTATATATGTGATAGTGCACCAAGGAAGAACAAGTAAAAAAGGTAACAACATAGGGAAGAAAAGTCCTATATATACATATGGCTAGTACTCTACCATTGTGTGTATTTGTGATGTGTGTCTGTGTCCTTGAACCTTTGCTTCCTGCTTTGATCAATGAAGCCTGGCCGGCCATCACTTATATAGCCGCAATCTGTAGCTCAATGTTCCTTCTTTGTACTATTCGCTGCGGTTTCCTAGCTACGCCCACTACTATTTTCTTAAATCAAAAGGCTCGCCGCCATGCTCCACTTCCTTTTGCTGGTCATACTAGATGACGACTAGGCAAGTTCGTCAACACGCGCAAATTGGTGGATATGTAATGTATGAATTAGTACATACTACGATGTAATTAAAGGTTCAATGTCAGGAATTTAGTACTACAGAGCGGAAAACACTTTTTTCACGAGCGTTGCTAGAAAAATAGTACCAAGTGGTGATGGGGAGTCGGAGAGAGAACGAAAGCGGAGGCTGCATAAGGGCATGCATGCGGAGGAGACCTGAATGCCTCTGTCGCCTTCCGCACGCGAGGAAGCAAGCACGTGTCTCGGCTACGAGCATATGGCCATTAGGGCATCTTCAACGCTGACCGTCAAACCACTCTTGTCTGCCCAGACCAGCTCGTTTGAACCAACACTTTCCCTTATCCGTCCACGGACCGGTCCGCAAATCGGAAGCAGGGGGCTTTGCAGTCATCCGGACCGCTGCCTTGGACGCGTCTGACAATCCAGACCCACCCAAAACCCCCTCCTTCACTCCGCGCCCTTTCCCACCTGAAGTCCAAGAGCTTTAGCGCCGTATTCATGCCGACCTAAAGTGGACGCGACCTCTCACATCGCTCCGACATTGAACATGAGCGAAGGCCGAGAGTGTCGCCCGCTTTGCGTCCCGCTCTCCCGCATGTTGAATGTCGGAGCAATGAGAAGACGGGAAGGGCCTGATATTTATTGCATTCAAATGGGCAGCCCGTCCATCCACCCACTGGCATTCCTGGTGTAGGTTTTCAAAGTGACGAATGGTAGCTGTTGGACTAAAATATGCATCTATGAGATGGCATTAGCAGAATCTAACTGCATCTAGATCACCTCACAACATGAACAAAAAAGGGTTTAGGGTTTCTTTACATGTCACGGGAGTGGACATGATCGTCTGCTCGGTGCAGGCGTGATGCAGGGGTGATGTAGTCGAAGTAGAGGTTCTCCTTGACGTCCTGATTCCTTCAGGACGCCACCGGGACTGGCCGGGGACAGCGGCGGCGGCGGCTGGCTTAGGTCTTCCCGTCGCTGCAGCGCTCCCCCTGATCGGATGGGGTGAGAATATTGGGAGGAGAGAAAACCGTACGTGAATTGTGATCGCGCAGGTGGCCAGCTCTCTCCCGTATCCTTTTATATGGCGCTAGCGACAGGGGACCCAGAACGTGAGTTGGTTTTTGGGCGCCCCCGATGAGGGAGCATTAGTTCTGATCGAGGCTCACGTACGTTGGTACGTGGACCCCTTCACTTATCGTTATCCCTTCCTTTTTTTTCTGTTAGACTAATAGATCTAATCTGGCTTGTTAAGCCGTCAGATCAAAACCAACATTCTCCCCCTTGATCGTTAGGCTTAACTTCATTCGCCATTCTACATAGGAATGATGTACCAAAGTGAGGTGTTACAACAGCTCAAAACACCATAGAACCTCAACACTTATAGCACACCCGCCTATTTCGAAATGGAAAACATTATGCTAATTGGGGAGTGGTTTATTTTAGTGGTCCTCTTATTCCAGAATCATCAGGCTTCCAGTAGTCCCATGCCGGCAACATGCTCACGAAAAATACTGGGTGGTAAGCCTTTTGTTAGCGGATCCGCAAGCATATGCTTCGTTCTTATATGTTTAACATCAACTGTTTGATCCTGGATTCTATCTTTCACAACACGATACTTTATGTCAATGTGTCTGGCAGCATTACTTGACCTGTTGTTACTCGTATAGAAAACTGCTGGTTCATTATGGCAGTAAAATTGGTTTAGATATGCTGTCAACCACTTTAAGTCCGGGAATAAAATTCTTTAGCCATACAGCCTGCCCGGTGGCCTCATAACATGCTACAAATTCTGCTTACATCGTAGATCCAGCAGTCAATGTTTGTTTGGAGCTTTTCCACGATATAGCTCCTCCTGCGAGTGTGAATATATAACCTGACGTGGATCTCGTACTATCCCACACCCGGCAAAATCAGAGTCTGAATAACCAACAATTTCTGGGTTATCAGTTCTTTTATATGTAAGCATGAAATCCTTAGTTCCTTGCATATAACGCAAGACTTTCTTCTTGACCTTCTAGTGGTCCGGTCCTGGATTTGATTGGTATCTGCCAAGCACCCCGGTTACAAAACATAAGTCTGGGCGTGTACACACTTGAGCATACATGATGCTTCCAACAGCTGAAGCATAAGGAACCGACTTCATCTGATCAGTTTCACATCGGTTCCTCGGACATTGAAATGTCCCAAACTTATCGCCCTTAACTATAGGAGCAGGTGAGGGTAAGCACTTATGTATATTGAATTTTTTCAGTACTCTCTCAAAGTATGCCTTTAGTCCTAACGTTCCTATGGACCTATCTCAATGAATCTCGATGCCGAGGACATACGAGGCTTCACCAAGATCTTTCATATGAAAACTGGATGACAGAAAATTCTTGGTCTCATGCAACATATCCTTATCGCTACATGCAAATAATATGTCATCAACGTATAGGACTAAAAATGTGAACCTACTGCCTTTAAACTTAACGTATATGCAGTTGTCCACAACTTTTTCGGTGAAACCAAAAGTTTTGATAATTTTATCAAACTTGAGGTACCACTCTCTTGAAGCTTGCTTCAAGCCATAAATTGATTTCTTTAGACGACATGCTAAATGTTCCTTCCCTTCCACAACAAAGCCTTCTGGCTGAGCCATGTAAATGTTTTCTTTTAAGTCACCATTTAGAAATGTCGTTTTAACATCCATTTGGTGTAGTTCTAGGTCGTAATGAGATACTAATGTCAATATGAATCTAAAAGAATCCTTGGTTGACACAGGAGAGAAGGTTTTCTTATAATCAATGCCTTCTCTCTGTGTATACCCTTTTGCCACTAGCCTTGCCTTGAACCGTTCGACATTCCCTTTGGAATCATACTTGGTTTTGTAGACTCACTTGCAGCCTACTTTCTTAGCTCCATCGGGAACTTCTACTAAGTCCCAAACGTCATTTGAGCCCATAGACTTCAAGTCGTCTTCCATGGCAACCAACCACTTGGACGAATGTTCGCTTTTAATGGCTTCCTTATAAGAGGTTGGATCCTCCACCTTCCCCAGATCATTCATATCCTCAAGCAAGTATGTGATATAATCATCTGATATGGCCTTCTTTCTCTCACAACGTGGCCTGCCCACAGGAGGAGGTGGTGGAGGAGCATCATTGTTCTGAGGGTCATCTTCATTACCCGACTGGTGATCCTCTTCACCTTCTGGATTTACATTAGTTTCAGGATCACCATCAGCCTCAGGACCTGAAGTACTAGATTGGGGATGAGACGTCACCATAGTTTGTAGTGGCAAAACAATCTCTTGGATGGTTGGGGATGGAACACACACCCGTTTCTCCTCAAGATTGATCTCCCTTATTTCGGTGGCTTCGTTATCCTCAAAAAATACTGCTTGTCGAGTCTCCACATACTTGGTGGTGTGACCCGGACAATAGAAACGATATCCCTTTCCCCTATGAGGGTATCCAATGAAGAAACAACTAACTGTCTTTGGATGTAATTTCTTAAGTTGTGGATTGAAAATTCTAGCCTCAGCAGGACAGCCCCATACACGTAAGTAATTCAAGCTCGATTTCTTTCCCGCCCACATCTCGTAAGGTGTGTTCGGTGCTGCTTTAGTAGGAGCGAGATTTAGCACATGTGCGGCCGTCTTTAATGCCTCCATCCATAGGCTGACTGGTAAACTTGCATGACTGAGCATGCTTCGCACCATGTCCATAAGTGTGCGGTTTCGGCGTTCAGCCACGCCATTTTGTTGAGGTTCACCAGGCATTGAATACTAGTTAACAATTCCATTCTCAGAGAGAAACTTGGCAAAAGGTCCTGGAATTTGCCCATAAGGAGCATGCCTACCATAATAATCTCCCCCGCGATCTGACCGTACAACTTTTATTTTAGCGTTTAGTTGGTTCTCAACTTCGGCTTTGAACATTTTTAATTTTTCCAAAGCTTCCGATCGATCACGTATAGGATAAACATATCCATTTCGAGAAAAGTCGTCTGTGAAGGTAATGAACTAATCAAAACCATCCATAGACTTAACATTAAGGGGTCCACATATGTCAGTGTGTATGAGTTCAAGGACACCCATGGCTCTTACCGCTCCTTTCTTAATCGTTTTTGCGTATTTACCTTTTATACAGTCAATGCATTTGTCTGCATCAGAAAAGTCTAATGGAAGGAGTACGTCATTTTTAATAAGTCTTTCAATTCTCCCCCTCGAATGTGGCCTAAACGACGGTGCCACAATTTCAAAGAGGTACTCGTACCCTTCCATTTCTTCTCAATATTACATACGTCACTCACATGCAAGATAGAATCTTTCAATGATAACATATATAATTGGCCTCGTCTGACGCCGAGGCCTACGTTCTTATTACAATAATTCAAAACAAATTGTTTGTTCCCAAACTTGCTCTCAAACATGTTATCATCTAGGCAAGAGACAGAAATCAAATTCCGACTTAATGTAGGGACATAAAGAACATTATTTAAATGAAGACGGAAGCCAGTGTGGAGTTCTAAGGTGATTGAACCTATGGCTTCAACATCAACTTCGACTCCATTTGCCACCTTAAGTCTTCTTGCCCCCCATGCCATGGTTTGGATTATATTTGAGTCCTGCATAGAATTGGAAACATGATAAGTTGCACCTGAATCAATCCACCAAGAGGTACTAGAGTAATCAACATATAACATTTCATCAACGAAAGTAATTTCATCAGTACCTTTCTTCATCAACCATTTGAGAAATTCTGGACAGTCTTTCTGATAATGACCCTCATGCTTGCAGAAGTTGCACTTGTTTTCTTTAGGCTTATCGTCCACCTTCTCCTTTGCTTTATATGAGTTTGATGAATGTTTCTTAAAGAACTTCTTTTGTGGCTGTTGCTTAGAAGAGCTTGCTCCATCGTGCTTTCTCTTGGAGGAGCCAACCAAAAAAGCTTGGTCCTTTCCTTGCCTCTTAATCCTCTCTTCTTCCTCAACAATTCGTGGAGATATCTCCGTGATTGTCCATTTCTCTTTAAGAGAGTTATAGTTAATCTTAAATTGATCAAACTCTTCAGGGAGGAAGTCCAAGATCATGATGACAAGGAGATTGTCATTGAGCTCACATTGTAATGCCCTCAATTTGTTACAAGCATTCACCATCTTTAAAATGTGAGCCCTGACATCACCATCATTATTATACTTCCCAAGGAGCTTGTGAAAAAGTTCATGTGCATAAACCTTGTCGGAGCCTTTGAATTGCTCCTCCAGGGCTGCCATGAATTCCTTAGGATTATCTTTCTTGGGTAGTGCCCCAATGATGTCAGGTGAGATGGATGATCTCATCACAAGCATAGCAATGTGATTTGACTTTTCCCATATTTCCATCTTGGAATCATAAGTTTTCTTTAGTTCAGCATACCCCGTGACACCAGCAGTTGGAGCCATGGGTTTATCCTCCCGTAAAGCATAATCAAACTGATGGACGGCTAGGCATAATTCCATCGAGTTCTTCCAACGAGGGAAGTTACTACCTGTCAACGGTTCGACAGTAAACAAAGCGGAAGCTGTAATGGACATAAAAGAGTTTTATGAGTAATTGACATGAATATGAAATTTTACGTTGGCAACATAAAATAGACATGCCATGTATTTTATTTTAACTCCATGTCAAAACACCGTTGGGCAGAAAAAACATGGAATTAAAATATCATAAGTGATGACTCATAATAATAAAACAACGTTGGTCTGAATTGAAATCAGAGTCATTTCATTCTCAATTTAGACATCAACATAAGAAAAATATCTTTTTTTTATGTCTAAAAAACATAATAAAAAATTCATCATGTAAACACATAATAAATCCTGGAAAAAATATCTGTTGGTTCAATTTTACCCAGAATAATAATGTGTTCACTATATTTTTAGGCATTTTCTGTTTTAAATAGTGCGAACATAAAAGATGTTAACTTACAGTGCACTGGAAAACACAGAAAAAACGCGATGGCCCAAAATACCCACGGTTATTCTACGGCCCAACCCAGCAGCTAAAAACCGTAAAGAAAAAAAAAACAAAAACAAAACGCTGGGCTAAGGGAACCTGGGCTGAAGCCCGTGGCCAAAAAATGGCCCATTAACGCCCGCCGGCCCGGGTCATAGCTCCGCGACACTGTGAGCCGTCCGATCGAATCTGACGGCTCGCGCAGTTTGCGGCCGGAGAAAAACAGTTGACCTGGGCTAACCCTAGGTCGTTTCCCCCTCTCCCCCGCATCTCATTCCCGATCCCGCTGGCTCCATTTCGAGGTCGACGGCGGCGATGAAACGCCGACCACCCCAGTCCATACCGACGCGGCGGCGGTGCTCGCCGGAGGAGCGGGCGCAGGACTAAGTCCACGCGCTCTCCCGCCGAGCATGGCGGCCGGGTCGTGTCCAAGCGGGGCGGGGAGGAGCACCCCGGCGGGCCATCGGCCTTCTGAACGGCGACGTCGAGGCACGGCGGCCCACGGCGTCCTACCGCACGGTCTTTCCATTGGGAGGGAGCGCCGTGGCGTTCCGCGCGCCGACCCGAGGGACGACGGCGTCGCGGCATCGGCGTCCTCGCATGGTGTCGGCCATGCGCGCCCTGGAGGGGATAGACGTCGACGCGGCGCATTAGGTGAGGATTCTCCTCATTTCTTCTCCAATTTGTGTTCATCAGTGCTTAATTTGTGAAAAAACAGGCCTAATTAAGGAATTAGGGTTCAAACGAAATTGGGGATTTTTCTAGGGTTCTTCAACATGGGGTTTTGCTACTGTACGTGTACTATGTATCCCTCTACCTTCTAATTTGATAATCCAAACAGAAACAAATACTTAAAAGGGGATCAAGTTTAATTAACAGAAACTTAATCATGAGCATTAATTATTCAGAGGCTTAATTAAAACTGATTAAGCATAATGGCAGTGGAGATCCGTGGCAAATTAGAATACAACATGAGGGCATTAAGACAGTAGCATGCATATTTGGGCTAACCAGGGGCTAAAACTTTCAATCTTGATCATGAACCCTAAACATGACATTGATCTTAACATGATAGTGATCTACCGATCAACAATAAAGGGATCTATTGCAATCAAGATTGGCGACTGATACCAATGTTGGACTAAAATATGCATCTATGAGATGGCATTAGCAGAATCTAACTGCATCTAGATCACCTCACAACATGAACAAAGAAGGGTTTAGGGTTTCTTTACATGTCACGGGAGTGGACATGATCGCCTGCTCGGTGCAGGCGTGATGCAGGGGTGATGCAGTCGAAGTAGAGGTTCTCCTTGACGTCCTGATTCCTTCAGGACGCCACCGGGACTGGCCGGGGACGGCGGCGGTGGCTGGCTTAGGTCTTCCCGTCGCTGCAGCGCTCCCCCTGATCGGATGGGGTGAGAATATCGGGAGGAGAGAAAACCATACGTGAATTGTGATCGCACAGGTGGCCAGCTCTCTCCCGTATCCTTTTATATGGCGCTGGCGACAGGGGACCCAAAACTTGAGTTGGTTTTTAGGCGCCCCCGATCAAGGCGCATTAATTCTGATCGAGGCTCACGTACGTTGGTATGTGGACCCCTTCACTTATCGTTATCCCTTCTTTTTTTTTCTGTTAGACTAATAGATCTAATCTGGCTTGTTAAGCCGTCAGATCAAAACCAACAGTAGCTACTTCAGTGAAAGGTTTAGGGCGCGCGTGAATATAAATTTATAACGTTCATGCCGATGCAGCACGCTCGATCTCGCACTACCTGGCACTGGGGACGGCATTGCCGGGAAACCAGAAGAAAGGTTACTATGATATGGTTACATTAGTACTGGGCACATCTTTAACTATAGAGATTTACAACGTAGTGCCAGATGCAGCACGCTCTGCCTTATGCATTACTTTACTTGGCACCGGAGACGGCATTGCCGCGAAATTAGACCTTGGTCCTGCCGTGTCTTTCCCCTGTCTATTGTATTGATACTTTGTAGAAAGGTTGAACATTGTAGCAGTATTATATGGTTACATGGTAGTGGTCACAGCTTTTGGACGAGAGAGACAGGAGTAGTTTTAGGTGCGTACGCATGTCGGAATACATATATGAGTGTGGGAACATCGTTGCTACAGCATCTACAGCTGGGCACCACAAACCTTTCCCCCTATACGCCAGGCGGCCGATCCGATCACTGACCGGCCACAAAAACCCGACCTAGACGAGCGCCTCAAACCGGGTTCAAACGCACGATCTGACCGGCATCTCTTATATCTAGCCCAAAAATAAGATGGATACGAGGAGGCCCGGGCGCGATCGGGCGCATCCGCCACGCCGGACAAAGCCCATGCTGGCCCGATCCCAAATATATTCATGCCATCTGCTCCGCAGACCAAATCTAGCCACACCACTTCACTTCACTCTCCTCCACTCCACTCCGCCATCCAACCTGCCATCCGGCGATCGCCATCCAACCTTCCATCCGGCGATCTCCGGCATTCCCCGGCATGGCTTCGTCTACTGGGATGTTGTCCCATGCGGGTTGGAGGAGGCAATGGCCTCTCCATTGTATTCCACCGCTCCTGGGGGACTGCGCCCGACCGACGGCGGGATATGTCCAGCGCGAGTCCATTGCGTCTATGCATCAGTGCGAGTCCCGGCAAAGAAGAATTAGTGTCAGAGCTGTAACGTAACGATGTCGTGTTTAAGGGGGTGATTGTTGGAAGTAAACCCAACATCCGGTACGACTACATGTGTGTACCTGTGCAATAAGTGCACCAATTAGCAACCTTGTAGGATTAGTATACTTGGCTGATTCGGGCATGGAACTAGGCAGCCTAGCTTATACTAGTACCCATGTGGATCCCTGTAAACATCACTGAGAAACCCAAATAATAAGTGTTATATGTGTGGCAGAAGCAATCTGGTCTTGTTGCTTTTTACAACTAAAGTCGCCATAAAAAAACTAAAATACTGAAATTTGCCATCTGTAAAGAAAGTTACCACGCTTGACAATTATAGTTGTCATTCTCGTGTCACTAAATTTGCTATAAAAAACGTTCAGAGTTACCGTGTGTTCGTGCCACACATTATAGACTATTGCGAAACCTCTTTCTCCCAAAAAAAGCTATTATTTCTCATTCGCATATCAAACATATAAACACGACAGGAGCAGTATAGTTTACTCAAGTAAAAAGCCCTTAAAGAACAATGATATGCCCATTCACGTTGGACACTGTCTCTTACTCCCTCGGTCTCAGTATAAGTGTCTCAAGTTGTACTAAAGTTGAGACACTTATTTTGAACCAAAGGTGTAGTTAAATTGAACTTACTTACCAAAACATGAATTAAGTGACAAAACCCGTAGACATCTTGCTTGATCGAGTCGACTAGCTGGACACACACTAACGCACTTGTGAACTCGCTGGATTTATAGCGTCAGTGTAGCCCCGTAGGCCGTCGGCATAGATTAGATCCCGACGGCGTCCGTACATCTATGCCAACGGCCCTGGCCGTTGGCAACGTTCCTAGCTAACGGGTGGCTGTGCGCGGCGCCGTCAAGTGCTGGCCAACCGGGAGGCGCCACGTGGAAGATCTATGCCGATGGCCTAGCCGTCGGCATAAATTTGCTACGCCGACAGCTAGGCCGTCGGTTGACGGCATAGGTCTATCATGTGGGTCCAGGTGTGCTGCTGCGGCGGGGCTAGGCCGACATCCCAGCCGCCTGCGTAGTTTATAACTATGCCGACGGCCTAGCCGTCAGCATTGCCCCGGCCCAGGAGCTACCAGTAGCCGCCACGTGGCAGCTATGCCGACGGCATAGTTATCGGCGTAGTTTAAAACTATACCAACGGCCTTGCCGTCGGCATAGGTGCCACGTGTCGGCTACTGGTAGCTCATGCCAGCCCTTGCCGTCGGCATTGTTTGTGACTGTTTTTTCTTCTTTTTTCTGTTTTATTTCAGTTCAATTCAATTCAAAATAGACAACAGATATGAAAGATGCAAATAGACAAACATATCACATATAAGTATCATCCAGCACCCTCACAACAATATATGCATCGTCACACAGCATAAGGATCATCGCAAAGCATAAGCATCTCACAAACAACAAATTGCATAACAATAACATAAAGACCACCACAATTGTATCATCAGCACCAAGACCGCCACAAGTCACCCAAAGGCTTAAGCGCCAGGATGTCGAGCACCGCCAAGGTCGTCACCGCCAAGTCCGCCGAAGCCCAGGTCATCACTGCTAGCGGCAGCGCCAAGACCGCCAAGACCGCCACCGCCACCGCCTCCGCCTCCATGGATCGGAGTGATCGAGCTCCATTACTCGAGAGTGGTGCCAAGACCAGCACCACCACCAACGGTAGATCCACCGGTTCCCTAGATGTTAAAAAGACATGTTACGGGGTTATATGATTGTGTTGAATAAACGATATGCTTTGGGTGAATAGTTTGGGGATGTACTAACCGGCGAGGGGCCAGGATTCTGTGCCAGAAACTCCTGAAAGCTAACCAGCACTGGTTGTGGTGAAGGAGTTGGTGCTGCTTGCAATTGAGGAACCCTGCCGGCCGTCATGCACTCAACAAGGTGTTGCATGTTAATTGACCAAGCAAACAAGAATGTCAGAAGAAATGCAAGGGGCCAAACTAACCGCCATCATGCGAGAGTTGTGCTCATGAAATGCTAAAAGACTCGCGTGCCACGCCATGGTCTCCTGGCGTGTGTACTCCATGTAGGCCTACGGTATGACATGATGGAACTCATAAAACATCTCAATGCGGAAAATAAAGTGAGCAATGAAGATGAGAGGGAAATACTTACAGATTGCCGCTCAACAAAGAGGGACTGTGACTGCACACTGGTCATGGGCTTGCTCGTGCGCTGGCTCGGGCTCAGGTCCGTAGCTCAGAGCTGTGTGTATGAGATAGAAGGAGTGATCACAGCATCCAGAACCGCCCCCCGACCATGCTCCCTGGGCCCCATGCCCACCACTACCCTCTCGTCTAGATCCGCCGCAATGGGATCAGGTGTGCCAGGATGTAACCTCAGATACCCCTCGGAGTAGTCATTCTTCTTCTCTGCGGTCTTGCCTTAGTACTTGGCCTCGACAGGCTTGGGCTTCCTCCGCGTATGGGCGATCTCCCACGCCTCCATGTGTGAGCGGCCGCTTCAGTTTCTCCTCCTGCACCACCAAACAACCAAACAGAGGTTAGTCATAATAAGAAAGTGATGGTAAATAGAAGAAGAATGTTTATTGTACATAGATATACCTCAAGTGTCTTGTGGAGAAAGTGGTTTCGGTTTCCCTGAGCATGTACTCCCTCCTTCCCTCGGTTAGCCTTGTTTTTAATGGTCCTAGCCGCCCAGGCTCCATCCTTATCACACCACAGATCCACCAATGCTGCCAGGACTCGTCTTTTCCATAACACCAATTTGGACACACCTGAAAGCATACTGGCATGTCAACACGAAATGACGAAATGTACCACAAACATCGGAAATAGAAATCTTTTATACTTACCGCCAAGTACTCGTGCCTCTCCAATGTAATGCCCATCCTCCACGCTTCTTCCTTGGTCATCTTCACACCAAGAGTGTCGTGATAGTATGTCGAGATGGCCACCCAACGCATCTCGTACTACATCTGGCGGGCCTTCTTGTTGGCTTGGCGCATCACGATCTAGTCGGCAGTGGCCTTGTGCTCCGGAAGAACTCGATAGTAGTTCTACAATCATTCATGAAACCAGAATGGAAGAAGCCATGAGTTAAATCATTCATGAAACCAGAATGGACTTGTGCTTCTGAAGAGAACTCACCCAAAAATTAGTTATCACGGCCTTGGCATGGGTCTCATGGTCCGCGTGGGGGGCCACTTCCTAGTGGTCCCAGCTCGTTGCCAAAACCCGATGGTCCGGGTGCCTGACTGGATCCGGACAGTACAACCCCAGTCAGTGTACCTTCAGCAAGACGGTGATCAGGTCATTGGGAATACAGGCCCCTTTAGGATAAATCTAGTTCCTGCAAAAGAATGAAATATTAGCATATGACAAGCAAAATAAAGAAAAATAGAAGCATGTGACAAGCAAAAGAATGAAATTATTATAAAGTGGCACTCACTCTTTCCCCATGGGCTCAATGAGCCACTTCTGCTCCTCGGTGGCAGGAATCTGCTTTGGTAGTTTTGCGTCACCACACAGCCACCCTTGTTGCCAACCCCCTCCCCGCCACCACCATCATCCCCGCTACTACCCTCTCGCCTGCCTCCTCATCCTCCTCCTCCTCGTCCCCCTCCCCAACCTCCTCCTCCACCTCCTCCTCGGCCCCATCCCGAACCTCCTCCTCATCAGAGGGTACCTCACTAGAGAAGGGTACCTCACTAGAGGAGGGCCTCGAAGACAACACCCCTAAGTCAGTGAGGGTGCGCTCTTTCTGGCCGCCACCCCCTGTAGTGGCTCTTCCCCCACCCCCTCGCCCTCTATGGGCTCTTCCCCGCCCCCTCCTCCCCTCGGGGCACCTCTCCCTCGACCTCCCTGTGAGGAGTCATTGTCAAGTAGTCGGGGGGGGGGGGGGATTACGTGCTCGACCACTCCGACTAGGCATGCCGACGACCTAGCCTAGGAAACCCACGCCGTCGGCCTTCCCCTTGCCCATGTCCCACACACCTGCATTGAAAAGAGAATAAACAATTACTACATTAATAAAATGAAGGAAAAGGCATAATACTAAGTAATAATAAACACATTAAATAAAAAAGCATATAAAGGCATATTCCTAAACCATAGAAAAAAAGACTTGAAACGTACATCTGCTAGAACCCATACGAATCACCACTCTTGTAACCTCTTCCCCGGTCGGTCTCATCATCACTATCAATCATATCATATTCGTTGTCTGACGGAGGTGGAGGCTCTTCCTCGTCATCAGCGTCTTCGTAGTAGTCTATTGAATTTTGACCGGGGGTGTACACTCAGGTATTTATAGTTTTGGGATCAGGCCGGCTATTTTGGTGCTCCTCTGTATGGAAGCGATACCCATTCACATCACACTTTTTACATGTCATGACGGGAGGGTCAAAACCCATGGAAACCCATCTCAATTCATCATCCATAGATATGTTCGGATCTTTTCCCTACAAGTATAATTGAAATTGTTGGGTGCATTAGTTCGGTTAACTAATAAATGTTGAACTAGGTATTTAATAGAGGAATGTGGAAAATTACTTTCTCCATGAACCAAGCCACAAAATTTTTACGTCCAGGGTTTCAATGACGGAGAAGAGTACACTACTAGAAAAAGGCCTACTAATGGCGCACCGGTTTTGCTTACTAATGGCGCACTACCGGTGCGCCATTACTAGCACGCCACTAGTATTTTTCACTAATGGTGCACCACTGGTGCGCCATTAGTATCTGGTATACTAATGGCGCACCATGTAGTGCGCCATTAGTATAGCCCATGGTGCGCCATTAGTATCTGGTATACTAATGGCGCACCACATAGAAGTGCGCCATTAGTAACATTTTTTTTTCAAATTTTTTTCAGAAATTTTTCTTAATCTCAGTTCACTATGGCTTAATCTCAGGTCAAATCGCACTCCATGGTCAAACTTCCCGAAAGGTCACCCATCCTCACACTACTCCAGCCCAAGCACGCTTAACTTCAGAGTTCTATCCAACCCCAGCAACAGCTCACTTCACAGGCACTTGTTGATATATGTAGCATATCAATCCTGTTATACCTTGTTGATGTCTAGGACTTTGTTCATGTTCATGACTATAATGAAATTTTGAAAAATATTTCAAACTTCTCGGTCATATTACGTATCATTTTTTGAAAAAAAATTCAAAAAAAATTCAAAACCAATTTTTTTTCTGTTACTAGTGGCGCACCACATCCACGGTGCGCCACTAGTAAGTTTGAATTTTTTTTGAATTTTTTTGCCGCTAGATCTTGAAAGCCCTGTAACTTTTTTTCTGTTAGGTTTTTGGGGATTTTGAAAATGTTTAACGGGGATCCCCCGTTAAATTTTGATGTAACTTTTCGAGTAGATGATTTTTCATATAAAAAACTTTTTCATCTGAGTTCGTATGCAAAAGTTATGCCCATTTTTCAAATTTCCAGAGAGATTTTGCAAATAAAGTCAAAATTCATATTTGTAAATTTTCCCAAAAACTAGAGCACATATCACATGGGAAGCATATTTTCTTTTATTTTTTTGACATTTCCATCATTTTCTTTTATTTTTTTTAAACTGAAAAGGCGATCCACTAGGGGGGTGCATTCGGTGTTGGGGCAAGTTAGTAATGGCGCACCGTGGGGTGGTGCGCCATTACTAGTTTTGAAAAAAAAATTGATATTTTTTTTGATTTTTTTTGAAAAAAACTTAGTAATGGCGCACCAGTGGAAAGTGCGCCATTACTAGTTAAAACTAGTAATGGCGCACTGAGACATGGTGCGCCATTGGTAACAAATTTATTTTTATTTATTTTTACTTTTTTTTAAACTACTAATGGCGCACGATGGATGTGGTGCGCCATTACTATGTCAATTAGTAATGGCGCACTATGCAACGTGCGCCATTAGTAACAAAATTTTTGTTTATGTTTTATTTCAAAACTACTAATGGCGCACAACACACCAGGTGCGCCATTAGTAATATATTACTAATGGTGCACCGAGACATGGTGCGCCATTAGAATATAGTAATGGCGCACCACATCACAGGTGCGCCATTAGTGGCCATTCCATCTATAGCCCTTTTTATAGTAGTGGTAAGTGCCTCCACCTCAGTAGGAGGGTTCATCCCGTCCATTCCTCTTGAACGAAATCACTAAAAGAAGAAAAGCAGTGTTAGACCAGGACTAAGTGAACATAGAATATGATGCTGTGGAAGACATAAAGGAATGGTGTACTGGTATTACCTCATCCACACTTCCTCGACTTCCTTGAAGTTGTGCAAGATATAGAACATGAGGTCTTCCCACTCTTGTTGTGACATGTTATAAGATTTCGAGGCCCCAGCCTTGCCATCTTGCATGTTGAATATATGGATCCTGGGTTGATACTTGGGCTCTTCTATATTGTATCGAGGCACCTTGTTATGAAGATGGGGAACGTGGTCTGGATAGTATGATATCCTGAGGTCTGACACCTCCTCTAGGATAACTGTCTCAGCTATGGAAGCTTCAATCTTAGCTTTGTTTCCACATTTCTGCCGGAGATGCTTGTTCTGTCTCTGAGGGCCGTACTGCCAACGATTCTGCATTGCCCCCCCCACAAACAATACCTCGTTCGCGAGGTGTAGAATGAGATGTGTCATCGGAGTAAAGAAGCCTGGTAGAAAGATCTTCTCTATCTTGACTATCAACTCCAGTGCCTTCTTATGTAATTGTTCAATCACGTCTTTACTTACTTCTTTAGCACAGAGTGTGCGGAAGAAATTTCTTAGCTCGGCAAGCACTCGCCAGACATGCTCGGGGACATAGCCTCGAACCATCACCCGCATTGTCCGCTCAATCCATACATGGTAGTCATGACTCTTCTGGCCGGTCACTTTGCCCATTGAAAGATTGACTCCCTTACTCATATTCGATGCATAACCATCGGCGAACTTCAAAATGTGTTTCAGCCAGATAAGTACTTCCTTTTTTTTCTGGAGGTTTAAGGACAAAGTCAGTATTTGACTTAAACCAATTTTTTCGACCGCATGTGGGAGGCTTCATGTTTAGACGTGGTCTATAACAAATTCTCTGTTGGTCGGCTCTAGCTTTAACGTTATCCTTCGTCTTATCAGGAATGTTGAGGACCATGCGGAAAAAGGGACTCTGCAATATTCTTTTCAGTGTGCATCACATCGATGTTGTAAGGAAGTTTGAGGTCCTTGAAATAGGGAAGCTTCGAGAAGGGGGTAATGTGAGTCCAGTTGTGCGTCTCACCATATCCCTCGAAGCCTTTGGCTTTGGCTTTTGCTTTGACTTTAGGATTGAGAGCTTTCAGCTGAGCAAGAACATCTGCCCCCAAAAATGTTGGGATCTCGGTTACTTCATGAACAACCCTTCCTTCCATGAAGTTCTTCTTGTCTTCCCTGTCTGGATGGTCTGGAGGGAGGAACTGGCAATGCAAGTCAAAGGCTACATACTTGCCACCCTTACTCAGCCAAATCATTCGCAGAGCTTGCATGCACACCGAGCATGTCATCTTCCCACTTGTACACCATCCGCATAATAGAGCATAGCTGGGAAAGTCATGCATGCACTAATGCAACCAAAATTTCATCAAGAAATTTCTCTTTAGATCCCGGTCGTATGTCAACCTCGGAAAGTACCAAGAATGGTGCAAATCATCCACCAGCGGCTCCATAAGCACACCCAATTGCTTCCTGATGACCCACAAGTATAGGGGATCTATCTTAGTCCTTTCGATAAGTAAGAGTGTCGAACCCAACAAGGAGCAGAAGGAAATGACAAGCGATTTTCAGTAAGGTTTTCTCTGCAAGCGCTGAAATTGTAGGTAACAGATAGTTTTGTGAAAAGATAAATTGTAACGAGTAACAAGCAATGAAAGTAAATAAAGTGCAGCAAGGTGGCCCAATCCTTTTTGTAGCAAAGGACAAGCCTGGACAATTTCTTATAATGAGAAAAGAGCTCCCGAGGACACATGTGAGTTTTCATCACGCTCATATGATTCGCGTTCGGTACTTTGATAATTTGATATGTGGGTGGACTGGTGCTTGGTTACTGCCCTTACTTGGACAAGCATCCCACTTATGATTAACCCCTATTGCAAGAATCCGCAACTACAAAAGAAGTATTAAGGTAAACCTAACCACAACATTAGACATATGGATCCAAATCAGCCCCTTACGAAGCAACGCATAAACTAGGGTTTTAGCTTCTGTCACTCTAGCAACCCATCATCTACATATCACTTCCCAGTGCCTTCCTCTAGGCCCAAATAATGGTGAAGTGTCATGTAGTCGATGTTCACATAACACCACTAGAGGAAAGAGAACATACATCTCATCAAAATATCGAACGAATACCAAATTCGCATGACTACTAATAGCAAGACTTTACCCATGTCCTTAGGAACAAACGTAACTACTCACAAAGCATATTCATGTTCATAATCAGAGGAGTAATAATATGCATTAAGGATCTAAACATACGATCTTCCACCAAGTAAACCAATTAGCATCAACTACAAGAAGTAATCAACACTACTAGCAACCCACAGGTACCAATTTGTGGTTTTGATACAAGATTGGATACAAGAGATGAACTAGGGTTTGGAGAGGAGATGGTGCTGATGAAGATGTTGATGGAGATTGACCCCCTCCCGATGAGAGGATCGTTGGTGATGATGATGGTGATGATTTCCCCCTCCCGGAGGGAAGTTTCCCCGGCAGAACAACTCTGTCGGAGCTCTAGATTGGTTCCGCCAAGGTTCCGCCTCGTGGCGGCGGAGTTTCATCCCGTAAGCTTGCCTCTGATTTTTTTTTCGAGGGTAAAAGCCATCATATAGCAGAAGATGGGCACCAGAGGGCCACCAGGGGGCCAGGAGACAGAGGGCGTGCCCGAGGTGGGCGTGCCCCCACCCTCCTGGCCTGGGTGTGGGCCCCCTCCGGTAGTTTCTTCGCTCAATAATTCTTATTAATTCCAAAACTGACTTCCGTGGAGTTTTAGGATTTTTGGAGCTGTGCAGAATAGGTTTCCAATATTTGCTCCTTTTCCAGCCAGAATTCCATTTTGGCATTCCCCTCTTCATGGTAAACCTTGTAAAATAAGAGAGAATAGCCATAAGTATTGAGATATAATGTGTAATAACAGACCATAATGCAATAAATGTTGATATAAAAGCATGATGCAAAATGGAGGTATCAACTCCCCCAAGCTTAGACCTCGCTTGTCCTCAAGCGGAAGCCGAAATCGAAAAATATGTCCACATGTTTAGAGATAGAGGTGTTGATAAAAATAAAATACGGACATGAGGGCATCATGATCATTCTTATAGCAGCAACATACATAGATTTTGTCATATGATTTCTTATGCTCAAGTAACAATCAATTCACAATGTCAAGTATGGTTCAAGAACTTCATTGGGAACTAACAAACTATAATCTCAGTCCTTGAAGCAAATGCAATTTATCATAACATCAGAAAGAGTCAAGAATAGAGCTTTTCAGCAAGTCCACATACTCAACTATCATGTAGTCTTCTACAATTGCTAACACTCACGCTATACTTGTGGTTATGGAGTTTCAACCGCACACTGAGAAAGATAGGGGCTTATTGTGTTGCCTCCCAACGTATTCACCTTTAGGCGATGTCAACAATAATAATTCATGCTAACTTACATCCAATTGGATATATATACCATGATATTTCAAACACAAGGAGCTTGCCAAAGGATAAAGTGAAAAAGGTAAAGGTGAAGATCACCTTGACTCAAGCATAAAGTAAAAACATAAAAAAGTAAAAAGATAGGCCATTCGCAGAGGGAAGCAGAGGTTGTCATGTGCTTTTAGGGTTGGATGCATAAAATCTTAATGCAAAAGAACGTCACTTTATATTGCCACTTGTATGTGGACCTTTATTATGCAGTCCGTCGCTTTTATTGCTTCCACAACAAGATCGTATAAAGCTTATTTTCTCTGCACTAATAAGTCATACATATTAGAGGGCAATTTTTATTGCCTGCAACATGACAACTTACTTGAAGGATCTTACTCAATCCATATGTAGGTATGGTGGACTCTGATGCCAAAACTGGTTTAAGGATATTTGGAAGCACAAGTAGTATCTCTACTTGGTGCAAGGAATTTGGCTAGCATGAGGGGAAAGGCAAGCTCAACATGTTTGGAAGGTTAATGACAATATACTTTAACTGAGATGTGAGAAAATATAAACCATTAAGTTGTTTTCCTTGTCCAACATCAACTCTTTTAGCATGTCATACTTAATGAGTGCTCACAATCATAAAAGATGTCCAAGATAGTATATTTGTATGTGAAACCTCTCTTTCCTTATTAATTCCTATTAATTGCAACGATGACCAAAACTACGTTTGTCAACTCTCAACGACTTTTATGCCTCATACTTTCTATGTGTGAAGTCATTACTATCCATAAAATCAATATGAACTCTTTTATTCTTTTCTACTTCCTCAAGATCATAGCAAGATAGCAAAGCCCTGGACTCAACACTAAGCTTTATTATAAATAGCTCACGGACTCGATTACATAAAGAGATCACAAAGCAAAACTCAAAACTACTTGATACTTAAAACTTTAATCTACTAGATCAAGATACTACTAAAAGGATCGAATTAAATAAAACGGTAAAGATAGGAGTGTGATGGTGATACGATACTGGGGCGCCTCCCCCAAGCTTGGCAGTTGCCAAGGGGAGTGCCCATACCCATGTCATTATGTCCTCGGAGGTGATGGAGGTGGTGATGATGTAGGCTTGTTCCTCAATATACGCTTAAGGATAATATTTTGCTCCTTTAGATCATCGATCTCCTGCTCAAGACTCAATATTCTTTTGCATAGTTCATGTTTATTTTCCTGCAAGAGATGAAAAGGGATAAACTCGATCTTTAGCTTCTTTGCTCTATCAGGGAGGCTTGACTTTTTAAACTCCACATGCATGTCCCCAGGTTGAGGTAATGGGGCTTCGTCTTCATCTGAACTTGGCTCCTCCTTTCCCTTAGGCTCATAGTCTTCCTCTTCTTCAGTGGTCCAGCCATCATGCTCCAAGTCCCCGTAGACCTTAGGGTCAGCAAGGTAATCAACCACATAGCTCTCCCCTTCCGAATCCTGAGACGACATATTGCTCTAAATCTGTAATAGAAACAGCTTGAAACGAAAACAGAGGATATTTGCGTGATACGGTGGTTAAAGCCTTCGGGAGATTATATAGTGAATTTTTACTGACCAAAATACGTAACGTGCAAGAAAACGGAGTCCGGGAGGCACACGAGGTGGCCACGAGACAGGGGGCGCGCCCTCCAACCTCGTGGAGGCCTCGTGTCCTTTCCGAACTACTTCTTTCTTTCCAAAATCCTTAAATATTCCAAAACGGATAAAAATTTCCATTAGAATTGTTTTGGAGTCGGTTTACTTACAGTACCACATACCTATTCCTTTTCGGTGTCTAAAACATTCTAGAAAGTTTCCCGTATGTATTCCTCCGGGGTTACGGTCTCAATAATATTAGTTTCAACATTGATAGGATTACCTGAGATATAATGTTTAATTCTTTGACCGCTCACCACCCTCAGACTTGTGCCTTGAAGTTGTCGATTTTATAGCACCGTAACAATAGACCTCCTCGATAACGTAAGGACCTTCCCAATTAGAGAGAAGTTTTCCTGCAAAAAATCTTAAACGAGAGTTGAATAATAACACATAATCACCTACGTTAAACTCAAGCTTTTGTATCCTTTTTTCATGCCAGTGTTTGACTTTTTCTTTGAATAGCTTGGCATTCTCATAGGCGTCGGTTCTCCATTCATCAAGAGAACTAAAATATGTGTATAACCATTAGAGGCAGGAAAATGTCCCATATAATCAAAGCCCCAAACATCAAATGGTTCAATAACAAGAGAATAATTCATAGGCATTTCTTGACGTCTACTAATGTTACCAATTCTTTGGCATTCATCATAAGATAGGACAAACTAACGAGCATCTTTGAAGAGAGTAGGCCAATAAAAACCAGATTGCAATACCTTATGTGCAGTTCTATCTCCAGCGTGGTGTCCTCCATATGATTCAGAGTGACACTTGCGTAGGATATGTTCCTGTTCATGCTCAGGTACACAACGTCTAATAACACCATCTACTCCTTCTTTATAAAGGTGTGGGTCATCCCAGAAGTAATGTCTTAAATCATAAAAGAACTTTTCCTTTTGCTGGTATGTGAAACTAGGTGGTATAAATTTAGCAGCAATGTAATTAGGATAATCAGCATACCAAGGAGCAGTATGAGAAGCATTAATGACCGTTAATTGTTCATCAGGAAGCTATCATCAATAGGCAGTGGGTCATCAAGAACATTCTCTAACCTAGACAAGTTGTCTGCAATGGGGTTCTCAGCTCCCTTTCTATCAATAATATGCAAATCAAGTTCTTGGAGCAAGATAACCCATCTAATGAGTCTAGGCTTAGCATCTTTCTTTTTCATAAGATATTTAATAGCAGCATGATCAATGTGAATAGTAACTTTGGAATCAACAATGTAAGGTCTAAACTTATAACATGCAAACACAACTGCTAAGAATTCTTTTTCAGTAGTAGCATAATTTCTCTAGGCAGTATCAAGAGTCTTACTAGCATACTGGATAACATTCAATTTCTTATGAACTCTTTGCCCTAGGACAACACCTACAGCATAATCACTATCATCACACATAATTTCAAAGGGTAAATTCCAATCAGGTGGCTGAACAATAGGTGCAGTGATCAAAGCTTTCTTAAGTATTTCAAATGCTTCTACGCAATCATCATCAAAAACAAAAGGAATATCTTTTTGCAATAAATTAGTCAGAGGCCTAGACATTTTAGAGAAGTCCTTAATGAACCTCCTATACAAACCGGCATGACCAAGGAAACTTCTTAAACCTTTTATGTCCTTGGGACATGGCATGTTTTCAATAGCATCAACTTTAGCTTTATCAACTTCAATACCTCTCTCAGAAATCTTATGCCCAAGACAATGCCTTCATTAACCATAAAGTGGCACTTTTCCCAATTCAAGACGAGACTAGTGTCTTCACATCTCTACAAAACTCGATCAAGGTTGCTCAAGCAATCATCAAAAGAGGATCCATAAACGGAGAAATCATCCATGAATACCTCACAAATCTTTTCACAAAAGTGAGAGATATAGCCATCATACATCTCTGAAAGGTAGCTGGTGCATTACATAAACCAAAAGACATACGTCTATAAGCAAAAGTACCGAAAGGAGAAGTAAGATTAGTTTTTGATTGATCCTTCACTGACATAGGTATCTGAGAGAAACCAGAATAACCATCTAGAAAGCACAAATGTGTGTGTTTGGATATTCTTTCTAGCATTTGATCGATATAAAAGGTAAAGGGTAATGATCTTTCTTAGTAGCTTTATTTAATTTACGGAAATCAATTACCATCCTATAACCTGTAATAATTCTTTATGGATCAATTCATCTTTATCATTAGGAGCAGCGATAATACCTCCCTTTTTAGGAACACAATGAAAAGGGCTTACCCAATCACTATCAGCAACGGGATAAATTATACCTGCCTCAAGGAGCTTTAGTATCTCCTTTCTTACCACCTCTTTCATCTTAGGATTCAATCATCATTGAGGATCTCTAACTGGTTTGGCATCGTCCTCCAAATTAATTTTGTGTTGACATAACGTGGGACTAATGCCCTTGAGATCATCCAGAGTGTATCCAATAGCAGCACAGTGCTTCTTCAGAGTTTTCAATAATCTTTCTTCTTGCTCTGAAAGGTTAGCATTAATAATAACAAGATATATTTTCTTTTCATCAAGATAAGCGTACTTAAGATTATCAGGTAATGGTTTGAGTTCAAACACGGGATCACCCTTGGGTGGAGGGGGATCCCCTAGGATTTCAATGGGTAAGTTGTGTTTCAGAATAGGTTCCTGTTGAAGGAACACTTCATCTATTTCCCTTCTTTCCTTCATAAACATGTCATTTTCATGGTCTAGCAAATATTTTTCTAACGGACCAGTAGGAGGCACGGCAATAGAAGCAAGACCAATAATCTCATCCTTACTAGGTGATTGTCTATCACGAGGTTGTCTACGAAACTTAGCAAAATTAAACTCATGAGACACATCCTCTAAGCCAATTGTAACAGTATCCTTTTTCACAATCAATCCTAGCATTAACAGTATTCAAGAAGGGTCTACCAAAAATAATGGGACAAAAACCATCTTGTGGGGAACTAAGAACAACAAAATCATCAGGATATTTAACCTTCCCGCACAAGACTTCAACATCTCTAACAATCCCAATTGGTGAAATAGTATCTCTATTGGCAAGCTTGATAGTAACATCAATACCTTCCAATTCAGCGGGTGCAATATCATGCATAATTTCTTTATACAAGTCATAGGGTATTGCACTAGCACTAGCACCCATATCACATAAGCCATGGTAACAATGATCTCCTATTTTAACAGAAACAACAGGCATGCCTACAACAGGTCTATGTATCTTAGCATCTGGTCTAACAATATTAACAGTCTCACCACAGAAATAAATAACATGCCCATCTAAATTATGATCCAAGAGATCTTTAACCATAGCAATACTAGGTTTAACTTTGATTTTCTCAGGAGGTGTATAAGTCCTAGTATTACTTTTACGAACAACAGTCGAAGTCTTAGCATGATCCTTTATCCTAACAGGAAAAGGAGGTTTCTCAACATAAGTAGTAGGAACAATAGGATCACTATAAGTGACAGTCTTTTCTTCAACTGAAATAGGTGCAACTACTTTTACTTCAATGGGAGGATTATATTTAAACAACTTCTCCTTAGGGAGATCAACGTGAGTAGCAAAAGATTCACAGAAAGAAGCTACTATCTCAGAGTCAAGTCCATACTTAGCGCTAAATCCACGGAAAGCATTGGTATCCATAAAATATTTAACACAATCAAACTTAGGTGTCATACCTGACTCTTTACCATCATCGGAACCCCAATATTCAGAGTTGCGTTTAATTCTTTCCAATAAATCCCATTTGAATTCAATAGTCTTCGGCATATAAGAACTAGCACAGGAAGTATCGAGCATGTTGCGATCATTGGGAGAAAGCCGAGCATAAAAATTTTGAATAATCATTTCTCTGGAGAGCTCATGATTGGGGCATGAATATAACATTGACTTAAGCCTCCCCCAAGCTTGAGCTATGCTTTCTCCTTCGCGAGGCCAGAAATTATATATGTAATTACGATCACGATGAACAAGATGCATAGCATAGAACTTCTGGTGAAATTCCAACTTCAATCGTTTATAATTCCAAGATCCCGTATCATCACATAGCCTATACCATGTCAATGCATCTCCTTCAAAGATAAAGGGAAGACCTTCCTTTTGACAACATCATCGGGAATACCTGCAAGCTTAAATAATCCACAAACTTCATCCACAAAGATAAGGTGTAAATCGGGATGCAATGTTCCATCTCCTGCAAAGGGATTAGCTAGCAGTTTCTCTATCATACCCGAAGGAATCTCAAAGTAAATATTTTCAGTAGGTTCAGTAGGTTGAGGAGCAACTCTTTGCTCTTCTGGTCGGGGTGAAGATACCCCGAACAAGCCCCTCAAAGGATTAGTTTCCATAGTAACAAGTGACAGAAAATTTCAGCACACTATATAAATGTTTCCTTACCAAGTTCCACTCACCAAAGGCGCTTCACTCCCCGGCAACGACGCCAGAAAAGAATCTTCATGACCCACAAGTATAGGGGATCTATTGTAGTCCTTTCGATAAGTAAGAGTGTCGAACCCAATGAGGAGCAGAAGGAAATGACAAGCGGTTTTCAGTAAGGTGTTCTCTGCAAGCGCTGAAATTGTAGGTAAAAGATAGTTTTGTGATAAGATAAATTGTAACGAGTAAAAAGCAATGAAAGTAAATAAAGTGCAGCAAGGTGGCGCAATCCTTCTTGTGGCAAAGGACAAGCCTGGACAATTTCTTATAATGAGAAAAGAGCTCCCGAGGACACATGGGAATTATCGTCAAGCTAGTTTTCATCACGCTCATATGGTTCGCGTTCGGTACTTTGATAATTTCATATGTGGGTGGACCGGTGCTTGGGTACTGCCCTTACTTGGACAAGCATCCCACTTATGATTAACCCCTATTACAAGCATCCGCAACTACAAAAGAAGTATTAAGGTAAACCTAACCACAACATTAGACATATGGATCCAAATCAGCCACTTAGGAAGCAACGCATAAACTAGGGTTTAAGCTTCTGTCACTCTAGCAACCCATCATCTACTTATTACTTCCCAATGCCTTCCTCTAGGCCCAAATAATGGTGAAGTGTCATGTAGTCGACGTTCACATAACACCACTAGAGGAAGACAACATACATCTCATCGAAATATCGAACGAATACCAAATTCACATGACTACTAATAGCAAGACTTCACCCATGTCCTCAGGAACAAACGTAACTACTCACAAAGCATATTCATGTTCATAATTAGAGGAATAATAATATGCATTAAGGATCTGAACATACGATCTTCCACCAAGTAAACCAATTAGCATCAAGTACAACGAGTAATCAACACTACTAGCAACCCACAGGTACCAATTTGTGGTTTTGATACAAAATTGGATACAAGAGATGAACTAGGGTTTGGAGAGGAGATGGTGCTGATGAAGATATTGATGGAGATTGAACCCCTCCTGATGAGAGGATCGTTGGTGATGACGATGGTGATGATTTCCCCCTCCCGGAGGGATGTTTCCCCGGCAGAACAGCTCTGTCGGAGCTCTAGATTGGTTCCACCAAGGTTCCGCCTCGTGGCGGCGGAGTATCGTCCCGTAAGCTTGCCTCTGATTTTTTCCAGGGTAAAAGCCTTCATATAGAAGAAGATGGGCATCGGAGGGCCACCAGGGGGCCCAGGAGACAAGGGGGCGCGCCCAGTAGGGGTGGGCGTGCCCCCCACTCTCCTGGCCTGGGTGTGGGCCCCCTCTGGTAGTTTCTTCGCTCAATAATTCTTATTAATTCCAAAACTGGCTTCTGTGGAGTTTCAGGATTTTTGGAGCTGTGTAGAATATGTTTCCAATATTTGCTCCTTTTCCAGCCAGAATTCCAGCTACCGGCATCCCCCTCTTCATGGTAAACCTTGTAAAATAAGAGAGAATAGCCATAAGTATTGAGATATAATGTGTAATAACAGCCCATTATGCAATACATATTTATATAAAATCATGATGCAAAATGGACGTATAACTTCCCCGACTATTCAGGCCCCGAAATGATGAGCGACAAGAACATGGTCTTGCGTTGCATTAGGGCACTGGGAGGGAGATTGAGCGGAATTACAAACACGGGCCAGCAGCTGTTTGTATTGGACGACATACCATATGGATTGAACCCATCACCTGATATGGCTATTCTGACATTCCCAGCCTAGGCTGCTTCCTCGGGGTATTCTTCGTCGAACGACTTCCATGCTTCACCTTCCGATGGATGTACGATTTTATTTGGATTGTACCTTATATCTTCCTTGTGCCACTTCATCATTTTGGCAGACTCCTCCGTGATGAAAAGGCGCTGCAGTCTTTCTATGAATGGAGATACCGAAGAACCTTAACGGGGATGGCTAGCTGCCTTTTCTCACCATCCTCACCGACCACCTCACGGTACCGAGACGAACCGCACTCCCTACAATACTTTTCATCCGCATACTCGTGCCTAAACAAAAGGCAGTTCTTTGGACAAACATCTATTTTCTCATAATCCATAGAGAGTGCCTTCATGATTTTCTTTGTAGCATACATGCTTTTCGGCAATTCATGACCCTCGGGAAGGATGTTAGCCCATACTCCCAGGAATGCTTCGAAGCATTTCTGGCTTCAGCCGAACTCAGCCTTTGATCGCAAAACAGTTAAGTAGATGGCATCCAGCTGAGCTATTTTCACACCCGCATAAAGAGGTTTCTCCGACGAGGCCAAGACCTCCAAGAAGGCCTTTGCGGTTGCCTCTGGCTCCTCCAGTTCATTCTCTGAAGGTGTCGCATATATCGTTTCTGCAGCACTGACATCATCTAGCATGTCCCTGACCCCGTCGTCTGCATAACCATCGATGCATTGTCGCATCACCTCCTCTCTACCATGGTCCTGCTCGGCTAAGTTTATCAGCGGCATGTCAAAGTTTGGCATATATCCGTGCGCGAGAAGGTGGTCAGTCATGTCCTTCTTATTTCTACGGTGACGTCTGGCACATCTGGCACAGGGGCATGGTGGGATAATTCTCATTGGACTACGAAATATCTCCTTCAAATACACATCAGTTTTGGTGATCCACTTTGATGTTACTCGATTCCGGCGGATAAAACCATTGTACATCCACTGATTATCTGCCGTCCTTCCGCTTTATTGGGAGCCACAAAATTAATTAAGGATTCAATTAAATTAATCACATCAAATTTTCATTTTCTACGCGTTGAATCCACGTACATCTCTAATAGGTAAAGATGGGTCCTAATCTCACTCGAGGATGTGTAGATTGAGACGTTCTCCATGCTCTACCCGTTCGAGACAAAATTTTGGCAGCACCTCCCCGCTGTTCTCTAGATACACGTCTCGACAAATAGCCGAGAGAATGTTCTCCGGAGAACAACGGGGAGGCGCCGCCGAAATCCTGTCTCGGAATGGGGTAGAACATGGAGAACTTACCCAATCTACACATCCACGGGTTGTTCGTAGAAAACGCTGGAGAATCCGAAAGAGCTGTGGTGATAAATATGCAGTTAAATGCATATTTATCGATTCAACCCATTAGGACGGGAGATGCCTAGGTTATGTAACTTGACTTGAGAATGAAATCTAGTGACATGAAAAAATGGAGGAGATGGACTTCTAGCTCACTCTCAGTTCTAGGGGAAGGAGCCGAACAACAGAGGGATGCTCAAGGACCAACGCGTCGGAGGACGGTCACTCCAATGAAATGCGACACCATAAAGCCTGCAAATTCCATCGTGACAAAAATTTAGAACATCACAACTCATAGAGCATATTTAAAACGTTAAACATGCATTCATTTATTTTTGCATCATGTAGGAAAAAAACTAACAACATTAACAATATATTCATCATCGTCATCACATATTCATCGTCATCATTATCATCTATTCGTTATCATCATTGATTCATCTCATCGAACCAAATATTTTTGCAAGATATGCAATATTTAGCATCTCATTGAACCACATATATAGCATTTTAACAACATCTCAAATTGTAAGATATGCTTCATATAATTATTTCTTACATTCTAAATACCAAATAAATTCTACCTATCTAACTACATAGCCAATAAAAAAACATAAAAAATGCCTAAAGGGGATGCCGGTTCCATATGTTTACTACCTATCTAACTATCTATCTAACTACATATCTAACTATCCATCTAACTACCTATCTAACCATCTAGCTAAAAAACTACTAAAAAAACTAAAAGAAAATACATAAAAAAACAACTTCGAAGAGGAGATCGAGCCCGGGCAGGGGACGGTCATCTGCAGCACTTCACGCCGGCCGGAGAAGAAGAGGAGCTGGCCGGAGCTGCAGCCGAGGACGCCGGACGAAGCAGCAGCCCAACGGGACGAGGAGGGCCGGCCGGCCGGGGTTGGGGCAGACGACGCAGGCTCAGGCTGGGCATCGCGGGGCCGGCGTGAGGTCGGGCGGGAGGCGACATGCTCGGGCGGCCGGGGTCAGGGCGGCGTCGGGGTGGCGGGCTTGAGTCGGGCGGCCAACGCAGGGGGACAGAGCCGCACGGGCAGGCGGTGGCGGGGCGTCGGGCACGGGGGTTGGGGATAAGGTGGATAAGGTGTCCTGTCAAGTGGATAAGGTAGCCCTGTGCCGACGGCTTGGCCGTCGGCATAGGGTGGGCCCACATGTCAGCGGCAGCGAGTGGAGTGGATAAGGTTCACATAAGCCGAAGGCCTAGATACGAGGCCTATGCCGACAGCCAGGCCGCCGGCATATGCGTGACTTAGCAAACTTCAAAGAATAGTCCCACCTCGCCCAAAGACAAACAACATGACTAGTTTAAATAGTTGGCTAATCTAGAAGATGTCACCTCTAGTATTCATTAGACTTTTGTTAAGAAAATGGACAATTACGATGAAACTTTTAATGGCGGGCCCGGTGCCCGAGCATTGAAGGTTTCACCGTGATATTCCGTTTTCCATGACGGATGCCGGTGTTTTTATAAATTCAATTATTACAAATTTTTAGTTTGTTGTGTGTAAGCTGTGGTTGCCGTTTCCCCCCTCCGGGACACGGCGGCAGCGACGCCCGTGAGGGGGGCACACCCCGGAGCCACGTGTCGGGTGCCTGCACCTGCCACCACGCTTCCACAAGCATACGAGGGTACTGCAACACCTGGCGGCATTTCTACCCCTCCAGGTACCCCGTCCCGTCTAACCCTGACACAGACGACCGTCAGATCTAGCCCTTTGACTTTCGCCGAATGGGGTTTGACCGGTGGACCTTTTCACCTAGTTGCCATAGCCCAGTCCACAGCCACACCCCCGAACACCGTCCCGGCCCAACCCACCCCAAGATTCCCTCCGTGTCAAGCCGACATGGTCGTTTCCCCCCTCGAGGACACGGTGACAGCGACGCCCGTGAGGTGGGGCGCACACCCCGGAGCGGCGTGCCGGCTGCCTGCGCCTGCCACAATGCTTGCACAAGCGTATGAGGGGCCACCACAACACCTCGCGGCATTGCTACCCCCCAGGTACCCCGTCCCTTCTAACCCTAACACAGACAACCGCCGGATCTAGCCCTTTGACTTTTGCCAGACGGGGTTTGAACGGTAGACCTTTTCACCTGGTTGTCATAGCCCAGCCCATAGATACACCCCCGAACACCATCCCAACCCAACCCAACCTAAGATTCCCTCCGTGTCATGCCGACGTGGCCGTTTCCCCCCTCCGGGACACGATGGCAGCGACACCCGTGAGGGGGGCACACCCCGAAACCGCGTGCCGGGTGCCTGCGCCTGCCACCATGCTTCCACAAGTGTACGAGGGCCCACCGCAACACCTAGCGGCATTGATACACTACTAGGGAAAACCCTAGCAGTAGCGCTGATTTTGTGCTTACTAGTAGAGCGGGTAGGCGCGCTACTAATAAGGCGCTATAGCTATTGCTTAGTAGTAACGCGTGCCTACACGCGCTACTGCTAGGACAAATAGCTGCAGCGTTTGTTCACTCCCACGCTACTGCTAATGTAACTAGTGGCAGCGTGTTTTCACTCCATCGCTACTAGTATTTTTTTTATTTTTTATTTTTAGTGTATTTGTGCGCCATCGTACAAATATTGGTACAATACCAGTTATGAGGATTACATCATTATGTCCATAACAGTGTGCCAAATGAAGGTGGATTAGGTTCAAGTGGAGGCAATATGTGGTGCATGTCAAAAGTATACTACTAATCCAAACTTGATCTAGTTTGGACTAGTAGTACTTTCGATGTGCACCACATGTTGCCTCCACTTGAATCTAATCCGCCAAAGACAAGCTATTTAATCATCATCATAGTCATTACCATCAATAGTATTTATTTAATCACCACTGACACTAGCTAATAATAATCATCATAGTCATTACCACCAACACTAGCTATTTTATCATCATAGTAATAGTGTAGCACATCATCATCTTCAAACTCATTTCTAGCTAGCTCATCACTCCTGCTGCTCTCTCTTAGGTAAAATAACATAAAATATGTATAGCTCTCCTCCTTGATCAAGTTGGAGCATGCAGATGAACCTGTCTCCTAATCGTGGGTAGCGCATCTGTTTGCTGCCCCCTAGTACTTCTCTGCGCTCCCCCATCACATATTCGGTCCAGTCTTGCACTATTAAGCATCTGTCGCTAATCTTGAATGCACTAAAGTAATCTGTAGGATATCTTGGCCGTAAGCTAATAATACTCATAGTACCTTTAGTCTCGATCCCATAAGGCACAACATTCATCGAGAGTCCCGGTTGAAGAACATCGTATGGTAACATACTTAGCAATGAAGTTTAGCTTCAAAAATAATGTATGGAAAAGATGCACTCAGGACAAATAGTAAAAATCTTACCATCCTTCCTAAATAGATGTGACCGTAGTTCATTACGAACACTATTGGTCGCACGTTTTCAGTACTAACATTTCTAAATGCAGGAAGAAAATTTGTCTTGACAGTATCAAGATCCGCAAGCCATGAAACATAATGACTGAGCTCCTCGTAGTTGAGTTCAGCCCCTCACAAGATACGGTCCTGTCTACCAAGCGCTGGACATGTTTGCTTGCACGGAAATAAGCTGACAATACAAATTAGTTGTCAACTATTTTGAATAAACAATATCAAATACATAAATATGGTTGAGAAACTTACATAATGGTATAATCGAGGCGTCGCACATCGACTCCAGATGTCGGTATTACCTTCAATATCATCTTCCTGGACGAATATCAAAGGTTATAACCATATCAGGCTCAAATGCATAAGTCTTGCATAGTGCTCGCCATGTTTTGCATCCAAAATAGGTGTAGTCGTCTGAATTGTATAATTTTACGTTGAAAATATAACCATGCTCGGTCTTCAAGTAAACTTTCTTTACCTCCATAGTACGAATGAAACCTATCTTATCCAATACAAAAACTCTTGCATGGCAGGGGATACGCTAGTAGAATAGTAAAAATAAATAAATTATAAGTTCAAGCAAATGAAGCATATGTCATGCTTAATTATGAAAAAAACTTGCCGTTGTGACTTACTGTATCCACTTCGAAGTTCTCGTCCAGCTTGATGCTGAAGCGTCTATCATCATCTAGGAAGATTCCGTCGCACAGGTCGCGCTCGTCTTCGCAGTATTTGCAAGTACCAAAATCCTTTTCGTCGTCAGAAATTTCCTATGTTCATAGTTGAAACATTAATTGAAAATCGATCGAAGACAACTACCAAGATACTCAACACCCAAATCCGGGGCACTCGATATTTCCTACATATTCTGGCACAAGTCATGCCAAAATTTACGGAAAAATCCGGCATGACCTTTGCTACAATAGGACATATCGAGCGCCTGAAATTTTCTGGAATGGAAATGAATCAACACTCCGGCAAAACATTGGCCACTCGGAGGTGTAACCTGCAAACATGACCGGCCACTTGGGCAAGCACATATCCTATTTGAGCAACACAAGATATACATTTCAAAATATCTTATAGGACTCAAATTAGCATGCATTCAATAAGCAAAAGTAAATCATCTCATGCATCCGTACATCATCGAATATTGTCACTAATACATCCCGAATAGTGTCATACATATAACATCACTAATACAACTAAAACTCTAGCACACGACGGGTAAGCGGGCGGTGGACACCCACAGAGAAGGAACCATCACGGGATCATAGCTCCAGTGAGATCCCTGGAGAACCTGCCAGGTATTGGAGAACCTGTGCTCCAACGCAAACAAGTAGCGACGGACGTGCGCGTCCTCCTCACTGACACGGTGACGCACCACCTCCGCGGGGTCCTCGAGCCTCTGGACCGTCACTGGCCCACGCGACCGCCACCAAAGAAGGTTCGGGTCAACGACAGGCTGGCTCCTCACCAACCTGCGCCCCCCGGTAGGTAGCGCCTCCCAGTACCACCCTGGCGGAGCCCAAGACGGACATGGCCCATCTGGTCAAGCAGGTGTCGTCCTCCGCCGACTCGACGACGAGGATGCGGGATAGGCATCATCCACGTCGATGCGGGAAAAATTGCTTTAACTAAAAAATAGCAACAAGTTCTTACTAACTAGTTCTATTAATTCAATTAGTTCTTACTAAAAATAAACTTACTATAAGTAAAAATAAACTAGTACCTAGCTAATTAGTACCTAGTTCTTACTAACTAATTAGTACCTAGGAACTACTACCCTAATTACCATAAGTATCCATTTTTTAACTAGGGTTCGTACTACCTAATTAAATAGGGTTAATACTAATTGTAATTAACTAACTAGCACTAAAAATAGCCTAGGGTTCATACTCACTAGCACTAAATAGCTAGGGTTCATACTAAGCAAACAAGAGGGATCAGAAGGGGGGAGTGCTTACAGAGGGTGGGGAGAGAGATGGGGTCGGGGGAGACGACGGCACCGAGGCGCACCGAGGCGGAGTCAGGGGGAGACGGTGGCGAGGCAGGGTCGGGGGAGACGGTGGCGAGGCAGGTCGAGGGAGACGGCAGCGAGCCGGGGTCAGGGGAGACGGCGGCGTGGCGGGGTCGGGGGAGACGGTGGCGAGGCGGGGTCGGGGGAGACGGCGGCGAGGCGGGGTCGGGGGAGACGGCGGCGAGGCGGAGGCAAGGCGGAGGAGACAAGGGGGAGAAGATAGAGTGGGGAATTGGGGGAGGAAGCAGAGGAGAGGGAATCAAGCCGCGCGGGGGGTTAGGTGAAAATAGCTTTACCAGTAGCGTAGGGAGGCAAAACGCGTTGCTGCTAAAATCCGTAGTAGTAGTGCCGTTTCTAGAAGGGCGCTACTACTATACCTAGCACGTCGGGAACGGTGTGGCAATTATAGTAGTAGCGCGTTATGTTCCTGCCACGCTACTGCTAAGCGGGTATGATGGCGCCATTTTAGCCGACGCGCTACTGCTAGCGCCTCATTTTAACAAGCGCTACTGGTAAGATTCTGTGTATAAGGTTTTCCCTAGTAGTGATACCCTCAGAAGGTACCCCGTCCCGTCTAACCTTGACACAGACGACCGCTAGATCTAGCCCTTTGACTTTCACCGGACGGGGTTTGACCGGTGAACCTTTTCACCTAGTTGTCATAGCCCAGCCCATAGCTACACCCCCGAACACCGTCCCGGCCCAACCCAACCCAAGATTCCCTCCGTGTCATGCCGACGTTGCCGTTTCCCCCCTCCGGGACACGACGGCAGCGATGCCCGTGAGGGGGGCAAACCCCGGAGCCGCGTGCCGGGTGCCTGCGCGTGCCACCACGCTTCCACAAGCGTACGAGGGCCCACCGCAACACCTGGCGGCATTGCTACCCCCCAGGTACCCCATCTCGTCTAACCCTGACATAGACGACCGCCGGATCTAGCCCTTTGACTTTCACCGGACGGGGTTTGACCGGTGGACCTTTTCACCTGGTTGTCATAGCCCAGCCCATAGCTACACCCCTGAACACTGTCCCGGCCCAACCCACCCCAAGATTCCCTCCGTGTCAAACCGATGTGGTCGTTTCCCCACTCCGGGACACGGCGACAGCGACGCCAGTGGGGGGCACACCCTGGAGCCGCGTGTTGGGTGCCTGCGCCTGCCACCTTGCTTCGACAAATGTACGAGGGGCCACCACAACACCTGGCGGCATTCCTACACCCACAGGTACCCCGTCCCGTCCAACCCTGACACAGACGACCGCCGGATCTAGCACTTTTGCCGGACGGGGTTTGACTGGTGGACCTTTTCACCTGGTTGTCATAGCCCAGCCCATAGCTACACCCCCGAACACCATCCCGGCCCAACCCAACCCAAGATTCCCTCTGTGTCATGCCGATGTGGCCGTTTATGCCCTTCGGGACACGACGGCAGCGACGCCCATGAGGGGGGGCACACCCCAGAGCCACGTGTCGGGTGCCTGCGCCTACCACCACGCTTCAACAAGCGTACGAGGGCCCACCTTAACACCTGGGGCATTGCTACCCCTCCCCCCAAGGTACCCCTATCCCGTCTAACCCTGACACAGACGACCGCCGGATCTAGCCCTTTGACTTTCACCGGACGGGGTTTGACCAGTGGACCTTTTCACCTGGTTGTCATAGCCCAGCAAATAGCTACACCCACCGAACACCGTCCCGGCCCAACACACCCCAATATTCCCTCCGTGTCAAGCCGACGTGGCCGTTTTCCCCCTTCGAAACACGGCGCCAGTGACGCCCGTGAGGGGGGCACACCCCGGAGCCGCGTGTCGGGTGCCTGCGCCTGCCACCATGCTTCGACAAGCGTACAAGGGCCTACCGCGACACCTGGCGGCATTGCTACCCCCAGGTACCCCGTCCCGTCTAACCCTAACATAAACGATCGCGGATCTAGTCCTTTGACTTTCCCCGGACGGGGTTTGACCGGTGGACCTTTTCACCTCGTTGTCATAGCCCAGCCCATAGCTACACCCCCGACTACCATCCCAGCCCAACTCACCCCAAGATTCCCTCCGTGTCATGCCGAGGTGGCCGTTTTCCCCCTTTGGGACATGGCGGCAACGACGCCCGTGAGGGGGTGATACGTCTCCGTCGTATCTATAATTTTTTATTGTTCCATGCCAATATTATTCAACTTTTATATACTTTTGGCAACTTTTTATACTTTTTTGGGACTAACATATTGATCCAGTGCCCAGTGCCAGTTCATGTTTGTTGCATGTTTTATGTTTCGCAAAAAACCAATATCAAACGGAATCCAAACGGGATAAAAACGGACGGAGAATTATTTTGGAATATTTGGGATTTTCCGGAGGAAGAATCAACGCGAAACAGTGTCCGAGGTGGCCACGAGACAGGGGGCGTGCCCCCTACCCCTGGGCGCGCCCTGGGCTTTCATGGGCCACCTGTAATGCGGTTGAGGCTCTACTTTTGCGCAAGAAAGCTAATTTTATGAGAAAAATCTGGGTGAAAGATTCACCCCAATCGGAGTTACGGATATCCAGATATAAAGGAAACGGTGAAGGGGCAGAAACACAGAACGCAGAAACAGAGAGATAGATCCAATCTCGGAGGGGATCTCGCCCCTCCCACGCCATGGGAGCCAAGGAACAGAGGGGAAACCCTTCTCCCATCTAGGGAGGAGGGCAAGGAAGAAGAAGAAGAAGGGGGGCCCTCTCCCCCTTGCTTCCGGTGGCGCCGGAGCGCTGCCGGGGGCCATCATCATCACCACGATCTTCACCAACACTGCAGCCATCTTCACCAACATCTCCACCAACTCTTCCCCCCTCTATGCAGCGGTGTAACTTCTCTCTTACCCGCTGTAATCTCTACTTAAACATGGTGCTCAGCGCTATATATTATTCCCCAATGATGTATGTCTATCTTATGATGTTTGAGTAGATCCATTTTGTCCTACGGGTTAATTGATGATCGTGATTGGTTTGAGTTGCATGTTTTATTATTGGTGCTGTCCTATTGTGCCCTCCGTGTCGCACAAGCGTGAGGGATTCCCGCTGTAGGGTTTGCAATATGTTTATGATTTGCTTATGGTGGGTTGCGTGAGTGACTGAAACACAAACCCGAGTAAGTAGGTTGTTTGCGTATGGGATAAAAGGGGACTTGATACTTTAATGCTATGGTTGGGTTTTACCTTAATGAATCATTAGTAGTTGCAGACGCTTGCTAGAGTTCCAATTGTAAGTGCATATGATCCAAGTAGAGAAAGTATGTTAGCTTATGCCTCTCCCTCAAATAGAATTGCAACATTGATTACCGGTCTAGTTATCGATTGCCTTGGACAAATAACTTTCTCATAACAAAAAGCTCTCTACTAATATTTACTTTATTGCTTCTTTATTTAAACAGCCCCTAGCTTTTATTTACGTGCTATTTATTATCTTACAAACCTATCCAACAACTCCTACAAAGTACTTCTAGTTTCATACTTGTTCTAGGTAAGCGAGCGTCAAGCGTGCGTGAGAGTTGTATCGGTGGTCGATAGAACTTGAGGAATATTTATTCTATCTTTAGCTCCTCGTTGGGTTCGACACTCTTACTTATCAAAAACTGTTGCGATCCCCTACACTTGTGGGTTATCAGGGGCACACCCCGGAGCCGCGTGTCGAGTTCCTGCGCCTGTCACCACGCTTCCACAAGCATACGAGGGCCCACCGCAACACCAGGCGGCATTGCTACCCCACAGGTACCCCGTCACATCTAAACCTGACATAGACGACCACCGGATCTAGCCCTTTGACTTTTGCCGGACGGGGTTTGACCGGTGGACCTTTTCAACTGATTGTCATAGCCCAGCCATAGCTACACCCCCAAATACCGTCCCGGCCCAACCCACCCCAAGATTCTCTCCGTGTCCTACCGACGTGGCCGTTTTCCACCTCCGGGACACGACGGCAGCGACACCCGTGAGGGGGGCACACCCCGGAGTCGTGTGTCGGGTGCCTAAGCCTACCACCATGCTTCCACAAGCGTAAGAGGGCCCACCACAACACCTGGCGGCATTGCTACCTCCCAGGTACCCCGTCTCTTCTAACCTTGACACAAGCGACCGCCGGATCTAGCCCATTGACTTTCGCCGGACGGGGTTTGGCAGGTGGACCTTTTCACCTAGTTGTCCCAACACGGGCGGCTACGCATGCCACAACCCTTTCACAAGCATACGAAGGCCTGCGCCCGTGAGGGTGGGTAGACCCCGGAGCCGCGTGTTGGGTTCCTGCGCCTGCCACCACGCTTCCACAAGCATACGAGGGCCCACCGGAAAACCTGGCGGTACCCCGTCCCGTCTAACCCCGACACAAACGATCTAGCCCTTGGACTATCGCCAGACGGGCTTTCACCAGTGGACTCTTTCACCTGGTTGCGATAGGTTAGCCCATAGCAGCATCCCCGAACACGGTCTGGACCCAACCCACCACTAGATTCCCTCCGGTTCTACCGCACCCGCACGCTTCCCCCCTCCAAGTGATGGCGGCACTACCGTCCATGGAGGGGGGGCACACCATGGAGCCCCAACACGGGCGTCTATGCATGCCACAACACTTTCACACATGCATCAGGACCCGTGCGATGTTTCGGTGGCATAGCTAAACCCCGAATCCCAGTTGATCAGGAGGTCTAGCCCTTTGACTATCGTCGTACGGGCTTTCACCAGTGGACTCTTCCACATGGTTGCAATAGGTTAGCCCATAGCAACATCCTCGAACACGGTCTGGACCCAACCCACCACTAGATTCCCTCTGGTTCTACCGCACCAAGACGCTCCCCCCAAATGACGGCGACACTGCCATCCGTCGAGGGGGGGGGGGGCGGGCACACCACGGAGCCCCAACACGGGCGTCTACGCATGCATCAGGACCCGTGCGATGTTTCGGTGGCGTAGCTACACCCCGAAGCCCACCCCGAATCCAAGTTGAGCACGAGATCAAGCCCTTTGACTATGATTGGACGGGCTTTCATGAGTGGACTCTTCCACCTGGTTGCGATAGGTTAGCCCATAGCAACAACCCCGAACACGGTCTGGACCCAACCCACCACTAGATTCCCTCCGGTTCTAGCGCAGCCACACGCTTCCCCCCTCCAAGTGACGGCGACACTACCGTCAGGTGGAGGCGACCTCCCCAAGCCCACCTCTAACGAGATTCCCTCTGGGTCGTCCGTTTCCCCCCTCCGTGACACAGCGGCAGCGACATCCATGAGGGGGGCAATCGATATACCATTGGGGTATGATTTTTGTTTAGATAAGGCACATTTATATTGTAAAAAAGGAAATAATAAATAATATAAATAAAATAAAATAAATAAAATATAGCTATGCCGACGGTAAGGCCGTCGGCATAGCTGAGCACACGGAGCTACAATGCCGTGGATCGATGATGTGGCGATGCACGTGGATTGATGACGTGGCAGCTAGGCCTACGCCGACGGCTATGCCGTCGGCATACCATGGACCCCCCCTCCTCTCGGATCGATGACGTGGAGACGGCGGGGATATATATATTATTCATCACCTAGGGTGCAGAATAAGTTATTCTTCACCCGAGGTAATCTTACGATCGCTTCCTAAATAAATTACGTTTGAAATTCAAAAAGTTACATTCTTATTAATTCACTACGTCAAATTTGGCATAAGAAAATAAAAATGTAGGTCATAAGACAAGAAAATTTGTAGTTTATGTATATTTTACACTATGTTTTTACGTTTGTAAATTTACATAACATAAAATATTTTTTACAGTGACTATATGTTTTTTTACAGTCTCTTTTTACATCAGAAATCAGAAAAAATTTACGGAACGTAAAATTATGGTGCATTGATGGTAAAATAGAGGTGGGGTGAAGAATAACTATTCCTCACCCAGGGTGACGAATAGTCGATCCCTATATATAGTTATATATATATACACATCTGGGCTATTCTGTTACGCGTAACAGAATATTATTCTGTTACCCTTTTTGAACTGACGGTTTCAGGTGGTTGTACTTATGTTTTCGAAGCGGTTGAACTGATGCTTTCAGTTGTGTTTAACAGATCGTCTTCTTTACTTCAAAAACATTTTTTTATTTTTTTGTCGGAACATGGCGTATAATATATCGTTGGAAAGCTTTTGACAACCATATTTCAAATATATTGAATGTTTTTGCAAAATCATTATGGTTTAAGAGCAGTTTTGAAAAAAACCTTTTTTTCAAAACCGAAAACGTGAATCGTATTTTGGACTCAATTTTCAAAGGTTTGTCGGAATTGAGCAAATAAGATGGCGTTCGAAAGCTGGTGAAAATCCGCATCTTCCATATATGTATTGTTTTTTCTAATTCTATATAATTTTAAAAGTAATTTGAAAACGGTGAAAATTTTGGGCGAAAAGTATTTTCACGATTTTTTGCAAACGGTTTCTCGGATTCACGCAAATGATACGGCGTTGGAAAGCTATGGAAAATGCGCAACTTTTTCGTATAGAAATGTTTTTCTAATTCCTTACAGTTTAAAAAATAATTCGAATACGGTCAAATTGTATTTTGAACACGATTTTTTTAAAAAGTTTGTCGAAATATGGCAAATAATATACTGTTGGATAGGTATCAAAAATGCGAAACTTAGTCATGTTGAACGTTTTCTCTACTTCGCAACCGTTTAAGAGTAATTTTGAATATGGCATGACGGATCCTACTGTTTTCTCGTCTGAAAAACAGAGTAGTCGTACTGATATATGTGTATGTTTGTACTGAGCTATTTTTTTAAGAGTAATTTTGAATGGTTCCGAAAAAAGATACGTGTACTGATGCTTGCATGGGTTTATACTAAGCGTGTTTTCACTAACTAGACTTTGCTCTGTTTTTTGGGTAATATTTTTCTCGTAAGTTTTCAACGGTTTACTGTATCGTCGCCCCTGTACTTGTATGGTTTGTATCATCGAACTGAATGATATTTTATTCAAAAAGAAAATGTGTTTTTTTAACTCAACATTTTTTTGACAACGTTGTTCTAGACTTCTCTCGTTTTACTAGTTGTACTGAGGTACTCCCTCCGTTCTAAAATAGATGACTCAACTTTGTACTAATGTTAGTACAAAGTTGAGTCATCTATTTTGAAACGGAGGGAGTACTTACTAAGCAGGATTTTCATGGGGTTTCTTTTTTTGCTTGAACTTTACAATTTGAATTTCTGCAATTTTCTTTTATTCCGAACGGACCACCGTTTTTAACTCGTACTGAGGTACTTACTACACCCGAACTGGGGTGGTTGTCGCGTGTCTCGGCGTGTTTTGGACTCGATGATATTTTTCATCAATTTACTGTCCATTTTTTTCATCACACTTGAGAGAGTGATTAATAGGTTTACTTACTGGCCAGTAACACATGAACTCCTCATGCAATAATACATGAACTACTAGGGACATAAATTTTCATCGAGCACTTGAAAACATAAAACAATACATAAAGAGAAGCACCGAACAGTGAATGTAAAAATAACTCCCACATCCATCATATACTGGGAGCTTCCACTTGAATAGGAAAATTTGTTTATCCCTCACCAATTAAAAGACGAAACCTGAAAAAAAGAAGTATTGGTTTCTCATTGACATACTAACAAACAGGAGCACAAAATCATAGCTTTTCATCAACGTCAGCATGATGCATCGTTGCATTTTCTCGTTGTTGTTGTTGTTGTTGTCTTCCTGGACTATTGAAAGTGCTCTTCTTGGTCATTTATTGGCATGGCCAATAACGCCTGAAAGTGCTCTTCCAGGTCTCCACTCTCCCGAAATCCCTAAAACATTAAAAATCAACAGATTTACACAACGAATATAGAAATGCACAAATGAATCTCCTCCTCAAGATCAGTGATGAAGGATGCAATAAATATCATCGACCAAATGCCAAAGCGTATTATAAATGAGATACATGCTTCTCAAGCCTTAACGAAGGCAAAAAAGTTGATTTTTCAATGCATTATAGGCAAGAACGGATCCAAGTCAGAACTGATGCGATTTATTCCATCGAACCACTACGAAAGTTTGTTTATATTGTTACGTTTTTAACACACAAGTATTGAACTGTTTTGCTGCCTTTCCATTATGAATTGATGGCGTAACACACAGTTTGTTGGCAATGTTTCTATCGAACTGTTGGTCGGTAATGCTTATTTAGGCAACTGACTGTCGGTCGGCAATAATCAGACATTTAGTGTCTCATTGTTGGACGGCAATATGCTTACACCCAGCCAACCATCGGTCGGGAAACAATACCGACCGACTGTTCGTTGGGCCAGCAAATAGCCCGCGCCAATCGTTTGGGCCAGCGAAATTGAGCTCCCGCGCGGGCCGAAAAAAGGCTTAGCGCCAACCGGCCTGAAAAATCCTCCACTAGCTTTTCTCCCTTTCCCCTACCAGCCATCACACAGTAACCCTATCCCTACCCACGCGTTCTTTCCGGCGATGGCGCCGCCATTCTCTTGTTCTCCGCCCCGCAGCCGCCCCATCTTCTCCTCACCTGCCTGACCTTATGCCCACCTCCTCCCACTCTCTCCGCCTTTCTGTGCTCCCGTCCTCCTAGTGCCTCCTCCCGGCTCCCGCATCCAGATGCGTCCGCCTAGGGCTTGCTGCCGCCGGAGATGGCTACCATGGAGGTCGGCCCCTTCAGATCTAGCGGCGCGGTCCTCTACCAGGTGAAGTAGTCAAGGAGGACGCAGCGCCGTCACCTGGCTGGTGCTGGGTGCCGCTCTGGCCCTCCTTCCGGGCGGTGTGTACCTTGCTCCTGGGGTAGCGCCGAGCGAAGACGACCACTACAAGCAGCAGCAAAAGCGGCGCATGGCCAAGGATCTAGGCCTCCGACCATTGGTGGTCGTTCTTGTGGCAGAAGCGGCAGTACAGAGTGCACGCCTCCCCCCAGTTCAGCCTTCCTCCATCAGATCTGGAGCCCCCGGTAAGCATATTCATAGTCCCGTCTTCATCGTGATTGTGGCAAAAGCTGGATATGGATGAAGACGAAGACCAAGGGCAGCTTTTGTATATCTGCTAGCTTTACATCCGTTTTTATCTGTAATTTATTTTTGCCACGTGAAGCAGGATGGGTTTAGATTTGTTCATGAAATTGGATGGGATAGAGATTGGACTGTAATGCGCAGATGTATTTTCAAGTGGATACCTACTGCCTAAACTACAAGAACACCTTACAGAAAGTCACTGAATCCAATTTTATGTTCTAGAGCTCCCAAATAGACACTGTGCTTCAGAATCAGCTCCAAATTCTTAATCCTGTAAAACTAACATCATTTGGTAAAACAGTAAAAATATGTTTCACAACGTGTAAAAACCATATGCATATGGGGAAACAAAAAGCGGCACCCAAATCAAGTGCATACCATTCTTAATCATGTCTCTAGTTACTTTAATGTCCAAGGAAGTGTGACCCTCAACAACCTTATTATCTTGAGTGATTCCTGATCTTCCATCAAAGAATATCATTTCATTGCAAATACAGCACCATTGTTATCGATTTCTTCGTTGCTATAACGTACTATATCCATACCAAAATGTAAGACGTTTTTGTAGGCCTACAAAAATGTCTTATATTTTGATATGGAGGTAATAACTTTTTGATCGTAATCCAAATCCATACCATGAAAATCATATTATTTGCAGGATTCTTCCTCCCGGCAGCAGTGCAATTTGTTGGCTTGCTCATCAGCTCCTAGCGGTGGTGCCCCGTGATACCCCATGGCCCCTGTCCACACCTGCTGGTGAGTTCTTCCGGAATGCTTCTATGTATTCCTTGGTTGTTACTTATTGCATGAGAAAATAGGTTCCATGCTTTTTCTTTTCCATTTGAACCATGTCAAGACCCATCCCAGTACTTCCATTAATTATATGCATCCTCTGGTTCTGGTATTATTCTATTAGGATTTTACTGTTGATTCAAACATACTGGCTATTTAGCCTTTTTCCGCCTTGAGTTATTTGGCGAGAAATTTGTAGCTATTCCGAGGGTGCTCCTTCAGTAAATATATTCTTACCTCCGCCATGTCAGGGGCACTTAGACATGAAAGGGGATGCTTCAGATATGAAGGTATAAAAATATATAAAGAATCATCAAGCAATGGAGGAAACTATAGCAGATCTCAAAATCAACAAAAAGAAATGCGGAACTTAATTAGTTCCTGGAGCATATACCTAGATGATCATAGATCATGCAGGTTCATAACATGGAAATGCTCTTAGAAAGGTTGTTTACGTGGATGTTGTCCTCTGTTTGTCTAACCAAAAGTATGGTGAATGTTACTAAGTACAATTTAGTAGTTACCTGTCGTTCATTTATAGTAAAGTGATTATTTTTTTGCTTCTGCTTCACATGGTTGTTTGTTGGAAAAAAATGTTTAAATCTTTTGTGCTACATAAGTTTGCTCAATTCTCATGAAATTTGTAATTGGGCTGTTTCGGTCGTTGTTGTATATATTTGTTTCTTTCTAAAAAGTAGGTTTTTTATGCAACCCTTCGTAGACACTACCACAGATGTCGAGTGGCGAAATGTCGACAATGCTGGGAACTGTTTGGACACGTGTATCTTTTAAGTGTTCTCCCTTCCTACCCAAAACAATGTTAGGTGAGCTAAGATAATACTTTTCGGCGTTCAGAAAGAGTCACATCTATAATTAGCTTTCAGCTTGCTATATCCAGTGTGAACTACTAGAAATCGGTACATCTACTGAAAGAGTCACAGTTATATATATATTCAATTGTCAGCTCATTGTATCCACTATCTGTAAAGTTGTATGTTTATTATTTTGAAAATAAGTGTTGGAATATTGCCTGCTGGTACCTATGTACAATAACTTAAGTATATCCCCAGGAACATTATAAGCTCAACAATCGTACAAAGTAAATGATGCATTTCCTTTCAATTGATAGACAAAAAGTGGACGGAGGGCTTCTATGACACATCCATGGCCTACTGCTGGAAGTCGATTGGCGGTCTCCATGTCCTGAAATGCTAGTTCTATAATTAGGTAAGTGTATTCTTCATTTTATGATGTTGTTTGTGCACAGCGCACATGTGAATTTTGCATGCATTCAATTTCTTAAATTAATTGAGCATTATAAAAATTGAGACTTGTTTAACCTTTGTAGGAAGCAACCGTAAGGACTGGACTCACAAAGACCCATGAAGCCGTACTGGACTCACAAAGAACCATGAAGCCAACAGTCCACGTCAACTGGATGTTTGAGCTTCCATTTTGTACAACTGATGTCTCATACTTGCATTTTTATCTATCCTTTTCTGATCATGATGTATGGTGTCTTAGTGGTTATGTTTAGAACAGACTGAAGTGTATGTATGTGACAATTAGTTAATGGAATAAAAAAATGTTTGGTGCACCTGAAATACGGTGTCTTGGTGATTATGCTTCGAATGCATGAACTACATGTATGTGACATCGTACAATAGCTAAATTAAAGTTGCAGTTGGCTAAAAAAATGTTGTTGACTTACTGGTTAGCAAAGGAAAACACTGTCTGATTGTTGGTTGGCAAAAAAACCCTGTTAGACAGTCGGTCGGGAAAGCCCAACACCAGGCCCATCAAAATGTTGGTCGGGAAAGCCCCATTGCTGCCCCAACATACAGTTGGTCGGGAAAGGCCCATTGCTGCCCCAACAGACTGTTGGTCGGGAAAGGCCCATAGCAGGCCCAGCAGACTGTTGGTCGGGAAAGGTACTCAATAGCCATCAAACAGTCGGTCGTGAAAGATATGTCGGTCGGGAAAGGGTTTTCCGTCTGGACTTTTCCTATCAGACGGTGTCGGTCGGCAATAGTCTTTCCCGACCGACTGTTGTTCGGTGAAAGCTGTATTTCCGACCAACCTTGCTGTTAGGGATATAGTGCTATGGTGTAGTGAAGATGCGGCACCGGGGGGCTCGGTTTGCGAGATGATGTAGCGGAGGTGACCTGTCTGGGAGGTGGGATTGGACTGACGTAGCGGCCTTAATCACCACCAACCTGATACCGGTTTATTTCACCATACTCCATGAAGAAGATTCGATGTCTGAAAAGGAAGGATCAACCGCATATCAATAGCATAAGTTCAGAGCGCTAGATGGTGTTAACATACTGATTTACCACTGATGCTAAAAATATATTTTGAGAAGAAAATATTGATGTCGATTGCCTAAAATATACATTTAGTTATATTGATTGCTTACTAATTAGTATAACATGTTCTGACACCGACGCAGAATGTGTAAGGAGTAGCTCTATTCTTTCCGTGTGAATGTTTAAGAGGAAAATGAACCTTCCATTGCAGAAGAGAAGTCTATGGGCACGGGGCAACGACGGTGTCCGCTCCCCTCTAGCGCCGATATCCAGCAGGGAGCCTTGCAAGATGTTCAGAACCATGCCTTGATTGACTAGCAGTAATCAAATAATCAAAAATAAGTTTTTGCTAACCAGTTTATGTACTATCAATCTGTCCAAATAATCTAGCATTTAGTAACGACTATTAATCAGTTCAACAAATGAGGTTGTTAACAAGCCCGTTAACAATAAAATGAAGTCAGCTAATAACTTACAGTCCGAATCAAATTTCTGTGTTTTGAAGCAGCAGCAATAGTCGGACTGAGGGAGACATCCATGGGGGATATATAGTTGAACTTGCATGATGTGCAAATGACAACATGACTTCTGTACTTACTAGATGAGCACAACTTCTGTGCTTACTAGATGAGCATGACTTTTGTACTTACTAGACAATACTACACGAACAAGTATAATGCTACGTGAACTTTTGTGATGGATGACCTTTTAGTTTTTATTACCAGTACTTGTTGAAAATAAATATCTAAACCACCAGACTTTGGTCTGGGAACCAAAATTCAGAAGAGTAGCATCTCTACAGGGATTACACTAGCTTTGACATTCTGACAATAGTGACGGCTCAAATGCCAAATAATGTACAGTAACTGAAAAGGCATCATTTTCTGACATTCGATTCTGAAACTATGTGGACCTAAGTAATTATTGGCAGTCAAGAAATGTACAAGTTGCATATATTTCTACCTAGTAAATTATGCTACCAAGAAAACCAAGACAAAAAAATATTCTTGAGAATAATCTGGTCAGGATCCAAACTTTTCAATGAACATGCAGCACAAATTGCAGGCTGCTCCCATCTCTGTTCTCCAAAAGAATCATAGGGACGGATGAAAAAGGAAACCTGCAACAAATAAAAAAAATTACGTAAGGAAAAACAATCAGGCAAAGACACCGACTTTCAACAAGAAGTGTGTAATATGTGTTTTTTTTCAACACATGCACACCAAAATTACTGCAGTTTCAACATGTACACTGAAACATGCAGGTTTTAGACTTAGAAGTGCCATTGGAGGTTTCAGAAGCTTCATCTAGAGTAGCACATGTAGTTCTGCAGCTAGAAAATTTATTTATATAGGAAAATAAACTTATTCCGACAAACTGGATGAGCTAGGAACACAATATTTATCTTTCAGGCATAAGTACAAAGACCCACAGGCAGAAATGCTATTAACTTTTTCGCTCCCCTGCATTAATATTTGTACACAAAGACTTGTAGTCCTGTCAGGAGCATTCGTACTCTTTGAATCTTTTTTTGTTCACTGTATTTTCATGTGGTTTCTTATATGGACCTTTCTAAAAATCTGAATTACTCGTGATGATATCTGCGAACCTTTCTTAGACGATGATGTTGAACTTGCGCTCGATTGCATATGTAATTGAAGGGATTTTTACTAAACACTACAATCATCTACGTGTATTCTTACTGCTCTCACTAGTTGGAAGGACAACAGACCAATCGAGTGGCATGAGTTACGGTGGCCCATTACACATATTATTTCAGTCCGCTCGATCTTCATCAGTACTAGAATGACTAGACAAGAAGTTTAGATTTGTAGCAGCACACGCTCCAAACTTAGAGATTTTTTTCTTCAATGTTTTTAGGTGATTGCATCAGTACTAGTATGATTGGAAAAATATTCAGATTTTAGCAGCACACACATGAAACTTACAGAATTTTATGGAAATGGACGAGTTCTGATTTTTTTTGAACTCCTCCAATGGTTGCACATGAACTGAGCAATATAGCGATTAACGGTACATCATTTTTGATCTGAAAAGCTACTTGACTGAAAATTGACATACACATCCAAAAGTTCAAAACTACAAGACATGCCCTATGTTTTTCTGCTACCACACTATCAAAACTTTTATTCAAAATGTCTCTGAACTTTAACCCTCAACCTTCCTTCAACTGTAATTTTCATTTTGCCCAACAAACTAGATGCACAGTAACTACAAAAGCAGAGCAATCTTCCTCATGTGCGCTGCTTGGTGCCTAGCATGGCAAAATACGAGTAGCATACCTGGAGTTCGACCGCGCCCAGAAGCAGAGATCCATTTGGCGTGCTCGCGACAAGAAGAAACCAACTTGTATCCTCAACTTGGAGGCGACCAGCCAGTGTGGCTGCTAGCCAAGAGCTGCGTGTGTGGTCGCACGAAAATGGGTCACTCCCGGGGGCAAGTGACAGAGATGGAAGGTTCAGCAAAGGCGCTCGGGGCGGTTCAGGGAGTTGGAGAAAGGCGGTTCAGCTAGCAAGGGAGGGGAACACGGGTAGGAAGCAAGCAAGGGGAGCCTAGAGGCGGAGGGCCATAGCGACAGGGGAAGAAGCGGAACCTTGTGGCGGCGTGTTGGGTGCGGGAATTCCAGAACCTCCACCAATGGAAGCATCAGTCCAAATTTCGAGAGGGAGCAGGCGGAGGAGAAGGTGTTGCAGTGAAAGGTGTGCAAGAAGACCTTACCACTGTTGCCCACCAGCTCCGTCGGAGAACCAGAAGGTGGGGAAGGTGGGTGAGAACCTCGTGGCGCTGACGGAAGTAGTCGGGAGGACAGCTAGCGTCGTGGATCCAGGGTGGACGCGGCACACGGATCCGGTGGTCAGGCGGCGGCGAATCCAGGGTCGGGCGGTGGCGCTTGCAACCGGAGGTGGGCGACGGCGTGTGGTTGGGGCCGGCCATGGGCGTGGCCAGCGCCGACGGGGTGGAAGGTGGCGGCGCGGGGAGGAAGGAGGTGGCGTCTTGCGGGGAGGGATCTTTCTTGTTTGTCATCGGGCTGAAAAAGTTATCCGACGGGTGATCGCGCCCTTATAGAGCCGGAGTAACAGAATATTATATATATATAGCTCATCCTATATATATATATATATATATATATATATATATATATATATATATATATATATATATATATATATATAGTCGTCGGCCTAGGTCTGCCGACGGCCGCCGTTAGCCCCCGTCGGTGTAGTTCTGAGCCATCAAACGGCCGCCGCTGACCGGGTAGGCGGGCCTAGGCTATGCCGACGGCTTCATATATGCCGACGGCACCCGTTGGCGTATCGTGAGCGGTCCCGACGGTTGTAGTATGCCGACGGGGGCCGTCAGCATAGAGAGACATATGCCGACGGCTTTCCTACGCCTACCGCATGCCGCGCCCAAGGCCGTCAGGATATGTTCATCTATGCCGACGGGCGCCGTCGGCATAGATGAGGCCGTCGGCAACTACATAAATTCTGGTAGTTGCTTGTCCTTCAACCTATGTAAATTATGGAGCAAGAACAAACGTTCACACAACAGACTCAATATGTTGCTTGTCCTTCAACCTACCAGGGAAGGTGGTTCCTGTAGAGAGTTGTAATATCATCTTAGAATTCAAACTTAAAGCAATGCTAGTAGCCACCTCTCAATCGCACCCAGTTAGCATCATTGTATTCAGTTCTTCATAGTATTATTAATCCATTGTGATGATTTAGTGTCCTGTTTATTACTGAAGTTCAAAATGATGATTTTGTCGGGTGTGGAAGCTTAACTTATTCAGTTGATTCATTTCTTGCGTTGGTCCTTGGGTTGTCATCCATTGCATTGTGGCCTATGTTGAACAAGATGTTGGTGTAAGGTATGCGCCTAAGGAGCATATGAGGGTTCTCTTATTTGTTAAGTATCTGATGCTCAGTGTTGTATGAAAATGATGCGTATATATTGCTGATAAATGACTCGATCTTCTGTTCGACCTGGTGAAACACAATGTCGGATCATTGTGTTTCGGGGTTAACATGGCATTACAAAATTGAAATCAAACGGTTACCAAGATGAATGGATGGATGGATGGATAGATGATGCCCTTGACTTATGGGACTACTGTATTATACCATGAATATAGAATACTGTTAATTTATATTGTTTTCTAGTATCACGAGCAGACCGGTGCCTGCTGCCTTGATATAATTAATCAAATTTATCATCCCTATTTTTCTGTATCCATTAAATACTAAATATAGAGTGGTAGTTGTTGTAGCTGAGGACCAGAATAAATAATGAAGTGCAGCTAGTGCGCATGCATGTTGATCCAGTTGGCCTTTGTTTGGTCTTCACCTTGAAAGCTACGCGCTTTCTGGTAGACTTCGAGGAATCAGGGTTCACACTTGTGAGCGTCTACATCTACTCAGTAGTCAATCATCACTTTTAATTTAAGGCTATATCAAGCTTGCTCGGTCAGGGCAAGAGGTCCTACTCACCTTCAAATTCTCCAATCTCCATCATCTGCTGTTTCGTGGAGTTTGGTTTGATTTGATACATCATACATCACCGTTCATGGCAAACTGCTGCCGGAGGCCATCGACGATGGTGCCCGCGGCCCCTAGGAGCGAGGACGAGATCCTCCAGCCAGCCAACCTCAAAAGTTTCACCTTCAAGGACCTCAAGAAGGCCACGAGGAACTTCCGGCCGGATAGCGTGCTCGGTGAGGGCTGCTTCGGATCGGTGTTCTGTGTTCAAAGGGTGGGTTGACGAGGCCTCCTTCGCCCCGGCAAGCCCTAGGACCGGCATGTCCATCGCCATCAAGAAGCTCAACCAGGAAAGCTTCCAAATCCCCAAGGAATGGCTGGTCAGTGTCGCTTACCAACCATTTTTTTTAACTCAGTGCCAACCAATTCCAATTCATTCATGAATCTGTTTCTGAACCTTATGTGCAGGATGAAGCGAATCACCTAGGCCGATTGACGCACCCCAATCTGGTGAAGATGCTAGGGTACTGCCTCGAAGACGAGCAGCACCTACTCGTCTATGAGTTCATGCCACAAGGAAGCTTGGATAACCATCTTTTCAGGAGTAATTATCAGTTTACTACATAACCTTCTCCTAGCCTTCCACTGATCAGTTAACACCTCCCAGATTAGTAACTAATGGGGGTGATATAATAACAAGTTCAAGTGAATGTCTGAATGATGATGTAGGGGCCTCACATTTCCAACCACTGTCATGGGATCTGAGGATGAAGGTTGCTCTTGGGGCAGCCAAAGGGCTCGCATTTCTCCACAGCGACAAGGCCAATGTCATCTACGGTTATTTCAAGACATCAGATATTCTTCTTGATTCGGTATGTTTCCGTTATTTCATTCTAATTAGATCGAGAAGATGATTTGTTTTATTAATATTAATACTGTTTGTCAATTGATGGAACATGGATTGCAGGGCTACAATGCAAAGTTATCTGATTTTGGGAAGCCAAAGGAAGAAGAACCAACCGTTGGTTCGAGCTTTTATATTGATGAATTGCCGAGCTACTATGCAAAAAGGCTGTCTGATCTTGGGTGGTCGACCGGTAATACAGGTGAATTAAATTACCTCATCTTGGAGCTTAGATTGTTTCTTTAAAGCAATGATCAGCTGCATATGTTATATTTACATGCTTTGGTGTTGCTGAAACGCTTATATTCATTTTTGTTAAACCTCCTATTTATTACTAAAAAGGCTATGAAGCTTGAGCATCATAGTTTGCTTCTCAGGGTTGAATGATGTTGTTGCTATGCAGTAGCCAGTAGGTATGGTTGCCAAGAAGCACTACGGGAAACAGCGAAGAACACTATTAAAATTCTTTGGTTGGTTGTTGATGTCTTGAAGAGGTCATATTAGTTAGGTACAGCACAGCTGCTCCAAACTTCTTATGGTTTCAAAGCAAACTGGACCCCATCACCACACACGCTAAACCTTTAGATTAGTTAAGTACCACCACCAGCTATATGCACTTTAAATGTAAGGGAGGAGTAGCAGGGGACCGGTCCATGAAAGATTCCTGCATAATCTTGCCGCTAGATAAGCATCCATGTACTCGTCTTCGAGGCAGCGCCGGTCCCGGACCCCGTCGGCACCGTCTTCCCTTGCAATCACCGCCCCTGCCTCGACAGCACGCCGCGCCGCACAGGCCGACCTCCGCAGCAGCCGCTCCATCGTCCATGTCCCCGCCATCCGCAGCAGCAGCAGAGACTTTGGGGAGGAAGGGGATGAGCAGGGCGGTGCCATGGGAGGAAGGGGAGGAGAGGAGCGGCGCCATGGGGAGGAAGGGGAGGAGAGGAGGCAGGGAAGAAGCAGAGGCAGCGCTTGTCGCATAGCGCGTCTTTCCCCGACCAAGTAGCACCTGCACGTGGGAATCGCGAGGAGACGCAGGAGATCGTGCGGCAAATAGTGTGCATGCACTTTTTAGATTTTAGGTTTATTCAGTGATGGCCTTCAAGAAAGAGTAACAACCAACAGTAATTTGCATAAATTGACATGGTAAATAATATATAGTGAACTAGTAAGCTTGCACGTGCAACACACGTCTAAATCGTCATTAAATAATTATCAAATGGTTTTTGGATATGAATGTCTTTATCAATCTGATGTTTTTGGATAACATTCCAAGACACAACATTGAGTATTGAGTGACCCTGTGCAATTTTAGAGGAGATTTGGATTCATCAAGGCATTAATACATTAATAAGCAAATAATACGTCTAACAACAGCATGCAACATGTATCAAGATAGGCATACGAGTGGACGGCCCCGAGTCCGCATGTGTCCGCAAGAGCAAAATTAAAGCATGCATGAAATTGAAGCAACAAGGATTAGTACGTTTCCGGCCACCGCGGACATGTCCGCTTGCATCCCTATATATCAAGATCTTGTTTAAATATATCCACAGTGCTATCACATCATGTCTTGCATCTCCTGAATCACTTACATCCTTAAGCTAGGAAGAAGATGCAAAACTGAAATGAAAGGATGTCGCGGACTTGGTTTGAAAGACACAAATATTCTAAGAACATATTCGTCACCAAACTTTCGATTTAATATTATCCTGAAAGCAACTACCAAATGAGTCCACTATTTAACTTGAATAACAAAATACATATGGTGTGATGCTACAGTGTTTTGTTCCAACTCTTCATGAAATATCATAGTTTATTCAGGAGTATAAAACTTGCTAGACTAAAGAGGTGTTAGTGTCCACTAAATTACTTCTGGCACATATGATGGTATAAAAAATAATTATCTCCCATACACTTCTGCAAAATTCAGTTAAAAAGGAGTATACTGACCTAGTGGGTTTATTTCTTGGGATCAATATTCTCATTAATTTCCTTTGGAATTCTAGTTGGTGCTAAGAAAATCAAATACATGCATATAACTGAATCAAATCTAATCATTAGAATGCTCCATTGACCTCTGCAAGAACTTCTTGCTGCTCAATTCAACACAACAATCACCTGCAAACATGGAATCACAAATGTATATACGTCAGAAGCGAGCATAAACATGGGATAAAATCAACCAATCTTCTAAGAGAGGATTTTACATAAGGAGGCTACATGCTACGAGCTGGAGTCTGAAATATCAATGGTATAGAAACAATTTTTTTAGAGTAAGCAAAATGCATAACATTGATTTATAGAAGGCAGAGATTAGTTACAAGAATTACAATTGATGGCCAACCCACAACCGGATGACACATCGAACTCACCACTCCAACTCACGCACTCTTCAATGGTACCTCAAGGTATAGAAACATCAAGCATAGGCTCCGTTAAAAAATGGAACCTCTTCAATGGTATTAGAGATACATAAATGGATAAAATAATAGATTAAGTTACATCAGAGAGATATAGAAAGTAACATTTGTAAAAACAAAACTGAAATTTGCATGATGGGGAATGATATGATATATAGATGCTATGGATGTTTGTCAGAAGATAAAATATGGAGTAGGGAACATTAGCAAACATTGATATAAAATACATATGTAGTGCCCAAGATTTGATATCTTATCAAGTGCCCCATGTTCTCCATGTGGCACTGCACCTATTTTTTAGTTTGTCTCATTGCAACAACAAAACAGAAGAAACTTATGCAGCGGTCGGTTGCTAAGTATAAGCTTAAGTAAAATAATCAAAAAAAGGAGAACAATTACTGAAATATTTACATTTGGCGCATATTTTGATTTGTACAGCAGCAATATCAAACTATTGTTATGTAATATTTGTTTGAGAAGAGACTCAAAAATGTCTAAGATCTGTTGCTTTGTACAACTTCAGTTAGAAAAATGTATGCCAGTGTGCAAACTTCACTGTGTTTGACTGCTTAGATAATACTAAAAGACTGGGGGGTTTCACATCAACTCGTAGTGGTAGCAAATATATGTGCCTAGATAATAAGACTGGAGGATTTCACATCAACTCACGACCGGTACGTAGTACCAAATACATTCTTTATATGATGTTAAAGACTGGGGCATTTACTAATGAAAAAATATACAACAAAATGGCGTAAGAAACAGTAGAAGTACTGTACCTGTACGTAGTGGATATACGGTGAGAGAGGAGATGGGCAGCTGAACATGGAAAGAAAAGAAAAGAGGAGTTGCTGCAGGTGGGTTGCTCCGCTGGACATGGGAAAGGGAAGGAGAGAAGGCTTCAGGGGATGGCGGAACTCACCTGCGACCCATTTGTCTTCTCCTTCGTCGTTGTTACTTGGTAGTGGCAGCAATGGATGGTGGGCAAGCTGCCGACGCGGCGTAACTTCGGACTGCAGGGAGGCAGCATTGGAGGAAGAGGGGGAGTGGAATGGGGGTACGTGGTGGCGTCGGGAAGGGCAGAAGGCAGGCCGCGCGTGGAGTGCGCCGTCGATGGCGGCCGCAGCCAGGTCACCACATCCGGCCCGCGACGTCCAGGACTCCAGGTCGCGCTTAAGGAGGCGACGGCCTGCGCCGCCGCTGCGCTTCACTTCGATCTCGCTCTCTATCTTCCATGACCTGCGCAATGAACGGGCCGGTGGCAAGCACTCGTCTAGATCTACCACAGCCGGTACCGCTTCTCTCCCTCTCTCTTCCACGGCCGGCGCGAGGAACGGGGCGGTGGCAACCCCTCGTCTAGTTCCAGATCGAATCGTGGGGTGGTTTTGAAACCTCTCCACGCGAAAGAAGGAAACCACAATGAAAGTAAATCACGGTGCGGCGGCGCGGCGATAAGGTGGGGCGGGGCAAGCGGTTGGTGGCGTCGGCACTGGGGGCCGAGCAGTTGACGCAGCCTTGAGAAGTGGGGCGTGCAGGGTTTTTTTGCCGAGAGAAGAGAGGACGCGTAGTGATTTGGTTAGCGATCGATTTCGTTAACGATCAATTTCGTTAACAAAGGCTTTAGGCCGTTAGACTTAGTAATTAATGGCTGAGATGGTGATTTGGATCTGTCATCTCGTGTTTTCATAGTGGTAGTAGATGAAAGGCGAAACGATTCAGTTTCCCCGGATCAGCAGGAACCACGGATCAACCAAACTATGAACCATTAATTACATACAGATACAAAGTACAGGATAAACAGAAACCATGAACCATTACATGCAATATATATAGGGTACTACCGAGAATATGAACAGAAACCGAGAATGAGAAGGACACTACCGACAGACAAGAGAAAGCATGCATGAACCATTAGATACATATAGATACAGGACGCAAGTCGGCAACACGTACTACATGCATGCATGCAGCGTACGTGCTACTCCTCGGCGGCGGCCTTGTTTAACTTGTGGAGGACTTGAACTTGCCTGCCTTGTTGTTCTTGGGGAGCAGCACGGGGTTGATGTAGGGTACGACGCCGGCCTGGGCGATGGTGACGCCGGCGAGCAGCCTGCTGAACTCGCTGTCGTTGCGGATGGCGAGAAGCAGGTGGCGAGGGGTGATGAGCTTCTTCTTGTTGGCCTTGGCCGCGTTGCCGGCCATCTCCAGGACCTGCAGGCATGCATTCATGCGATGCGATTCAATTCAAGAGGCGACCCACCACACTAGAAAGGAAAGGAAGTGGAACACGAGGAGAAAGAAGAAGGGAGATGCATGGTCGAGGAGGGAGGGAGGGAGGGGAAAGGAATAATAGGATCGGTTGTGACCTCGGCGACGAGGTACTCGAGGACGGCGGCGAGGAAGACGGGGGCCAGCGCCGCGACGCGACGCGCATAGCGGCCCCGCCTGAGGTACCGGCCGACGCGGCTGATGGGGAACTTGATCCCGGCCTTGTGGGGCCACGACGTGCCTATGTTCCTCAGCGCGGTTCGTATCCTCCTCTTCACTTCTTCTTCTTCTTCTTGTTGTTTTCTCAGGTCGGCCGGCGACGGGGAACGAACTGCAGACATCGTGTGTTATTTTGGCGCTGGATCGGAACTGCTTGGATTGGTGGATTGGATTTGGATGGGCGTCGAGGGAGCGGGTTTCCTTTTTTTATATGTGGGGCGTGATCCGTGGGAGGGTCAAATCCTCCAATCACAACGCTTGTGCGTGCGTGCGTGCGTGTGTACAGTTACCATGCATGCCCACGATCTAGATCTCCGTTACGTGCATGCGCTAACTTCCTCTTCTCTTTTCTCTTCTTCTTTTCCTCGATCGTTTTTTGGCTGAGGGAGACGAAATTCGAAATTTGGGGAACCGGCCGTGAGAATGATTTCGATTCATAGGCATGCGCGTGCGCGTTTCTTCGATCGGGACGTTTTTTTTTTTGAAACAGTAATTAGACGCTCGTCGCTCCCAACTGTTCGCATCTGGAACCGCTCCAGAGCGGCGATACAGGAGGCGACTCCTGCTTTCCTCTACATCGCCGGCCACGTTGGGTCCTCGTCCGTCTCCGTCTGCCGCTCCAGCGGCGGGAGCGGGCGGGGACCCTGGCTGTTTCTGTCCAGTAGGGATATAGGATAGGCATAGTTTGTTTTCGGAGATGTTGCATCAATGGTGTGGACGGCGCCGTGTCAAAATAATTTGCTTATGCTCTTCCTCCATCTCGGTGACGCTCTGATGGGCGGCGCTGGGGAGCAGGTGGCTCGGTCTTCTTGCCGGTCTTCAAATCCGGTAGGATTTGTGTCTGATGGTCGGCGCTTCACACTCTCTCGAGTGGTGTTGGTGCCGGCTGTTGCAGTCGTGTTTGGTGTGTTGCAGTGGGGTACGTGGATGGCGGAATGCAGCGGCGTTCCTCTTCTTCGACCTAGTCGAATGAAGTTGACGGCGCTGGGATCTAGCGGACACGGGGAAGAACCCTGGCTGACGTGCCATAAAGTCTCGGTCTCGTCGCTTGCGGCGGTCCGGTTCATCGGCTCGAAAAGCATCGTTGTATGCAAAGGTGCTCCTCTAGATCTTGGTATGAAGGCGGTTCCCCTCTTTCTTCGACGTTGCCTCAGCGGCGGAGGAGGACGATGGTGGGCGACATTTGGACATGGTACAAGATTCTGCTAAAGTAAAATTCTAGTTTTACTTTTTGTGAAGTCTTTGATGCAATATTGCGAGACATCTATGTATCTCTTCTGTAATGACCACATATGTACTCCTTGTAATACGTTTGTCTAATGAAATATATGTGGTTATTTCTCAAAAAAATGTTTTTTTCCTTCCTTCTTTCGAGATAACGTATGTGCGTTAGCTGAGGCATGCACGCACGCATATATGCATGCGTTGACATGATGCACTCGATCATATCAGCTTCTCCTCCTTGTTCGACTAGTACAAACCACGTGTTTGTGTTTGGCCGCTCTATCTTCTTCTTCTTGTTTGTTCTGCCGCTGTTCAAACCTTTCTTCTTCTTTTCGGTGAAATCGGCCTATCATACGGAGTGGTGGCATCAACAAGGTCATAAATTAATGAGGGATAGTTCATCATCTACACATAGTCCTGTGTGGAAAATTTTGTGGGGTATTCAGGTTCCAGCAAAAGTTAAAATACATTGTTGGAGAACACCCCATGGGACTTTACCGACTATTATTGTTCTATCTAACCGACACATCCCAGTGCCTCATACTTGTCCGATCTGCAAAATTGATTGTGAGGATATTAAACATGCTTGTTTTGGATGTCCGCGGGTTAGAGAGGTGTGGGAAAACCTGGGCATGCTGGAGGATATTATCATGGCATCTCTAGTGGACAGATCGGGGTCAATCGTATTATAGGAACTTCTTCAAGGGCTGACGCGAAAGATCCCTATCCTGCCTCAACTGGGATCTCGTGAGCCGTTGGCCTCTACTCTTTGGTACACATGGTGGCAGAGGAGGCAGGTTAAGCACGGGGAGGCGATTCAGTCTCCTGCTCAGACAATTTTGTCAATCGCTGCTTTCACTTCAAATCACATGAAGGCTATGGACAGGAAGAAGTGCATCAAGAAACAAGGTTGGTCGAAACCTCCCGAGGGCTATGTCAAAATGAACATCGATGCTGCTTTCTGTCTCCGGGAGAAGGGGGCTACTGGAGTTGTGATCAGAGATGACCATGGACACTTTGTGGCGGCAAGTAACAACAGAATTGAATATGTAATCTCGGCAGCTACTGCTGAAGTTAGAGCGTTGAAAGACGGGCTCATCCTGGTAGGTCAAGTTGGATGCGAAAAGGTAATTATCAACTCGGACCGTCTGGAAGTAGTCCAAACTATGCATGATGGAGCTTTTTCAGCGACAGAAGCTTCGGCAATATATGAAGCGTGTGTGTTCTAAGCTATGAATTTCTCTCATGTAGTCATAGAACATTGTCCGAAAGAGAGAGGAATATTGTAGCTCATCTGTTAGCTGCCCATGTAGAGGCATCCCATACTTTTGTTTGGAAGGGGGATCCTCCGTGTTTTATTGTATCTAGCCTAGTGCACGATGTAACTATATATATGTTCGAAAATTAATAAAGCCGCCTTGATGGCTTTTCCTCAACAAAAAAAATGTTTCTTCTTTTAGAGTTTTTGTACCACGTACACTTAGCTATCTATCTTCTTCTTCTTGTATGTGTTTCTTCTTTTATTATTCTTGTTTATTTGACTTACTCCCCTCCTCTGTAACTAAATAAATAAAGAAAGAAATATAAGTGTTTAAACGCCCACTACTTCTCATGTGCGCCCCACGACATGCATTGCCATCGTCGTCCCCAATCGAGGGGGGGGGGGGGGGGGGCCCAACAAATGCGCCCCGCCGTTCAACGGTCACCAAGCAGCCATAATTAACGAAACAAACGACAGACAAATTTTAACCCACGCGCACAACGGGCCAGTTCATTAGACCCGAGACTGGTAGCGCAAAACACCTAGCTACATGCGCGTGGGTGGCACAACAACAATCAACCTTCTTCTTTCACCTCTCCCATGCCCCGTTGGCAATCGGCGCCGCCTTCACCTGTAAGCCACATCAGCGGTGATGCCGGCCCGGTCCGGCAAGCTAGACCAAATCAAACCAATTAATGGGGTACTAAAAAAAGATGCAAAATATCATTGGGGCATGACTCTCTTGGCAACAACACATCAATATCTTCCTCGTATGCAGCTCCTCGGCGCCCCACGCCAACGAAGAAGTCACCACCCACACTCTAAATGCAATGCTGGGGGTTGAAGCCGCGCCGCGTGCGCGTCGTGCGTGCGTTCAAATGGGTATGCACGCGCTGACGTCATGCACTCAACTAAGCTATCTAGCTAAAACGAATTACACACGCCAACTAGCTAGTTTATTATTTCTTTCTTTCTTCTTCTTCTTTTTTGATTTTTGGTACGTTACCTGAACGAGCTATCTATCCTCTCCCACGGCCGGCCAAAAAAAAAACAAAGCAGTTGCGCTGTTCGCGGGCAGGGGTATATATAGGCCTCTCTTTAGTCCCGGTTTGTAGCTAAAACCAGGTCTAAAGGTCAACATTTGGTCCCGGTTCAAGCCATCAACGAGGACTAAAGGTGCTGGACCAGGAGCGAGGCCCATTGGTCCCGGATCATATCTGGAAACCAGGACCAAAGAGGTCAGACGAACCGGGACCAATGGCCACCGAGGCCCGGCCGGCGCCCTGGCCTCACGAACCGGGACTGATGCACCATTTGGTCCCGGTTCGTGAGTAAACCGAGATTAATGCCCTTACCCAGGCCTCAACCAAAATCCTGTTTTTTACTAGTGATTGTATGTATATTATCATGCTACTTACACACAAGATATCGGGTGATGTTTTTCAACAAAAAGATTCGTATTAAAAAAATTACTGTGGTGTTTGTATATGAGTTATCAGCTTTATTATGTGTATATTACCATGCTCCGTGCGACCAGTTACCTGGTATGTTTTTCAACAATTTCTTTTCCATTCAAAGTTAACGATGTTCGTAGGTGAGTTATCAGTTTAGCCTATATTACCATCATATTTACATAGAAGCTATATATCGGCGTATATATTTTTCATCAATTTTCAATCCATGGTGAAAAGTTACCATAGTATTTACCGGGGTGCGTTTTCATAACTTTTCCCTGGCTCAAAATTACAATTGTATTTTGCATGTGTAAAATTACCGCATAAAAATCCCGAGCATGAGTGCTAAAGTAGCTCTTTAAAAAATCTCCATTTATAGTCGTGAACGGAAAGGGCATGGTTCGGTGGAAAAGTAGAAAAAAAAATTGAGTTGTTACGCTAGTACGAAAGCAGTGTAGCTCATATATCTAATCTAAACATGGAGGTGCTCATGGTTACCTAGTTTCTTCTTCTAAACAAGGAGTCTGCGGTTGTGATCACTGGTGGAAAAACAGGCTTCCGTCCAGCCCCATAAGTCGCGAAGCTGTAGGAACCGCGACTAATGGGACCTTTAGTCGCGGTTCTGGAGGTGAACCGCGACCAAAGGCCTGGGCCCAGGGCGCTCGGTGGCCAGCTGGCAAGACGTGAGGTCTTTAGTCGCGGTTTGCCGGGACAACCGCGACTAAAGGCCTTCGGGCACCTTTAGTCACGGTTTGCCAGGCCAACCGCAACTAAAGCCCTCCCTATATATACCCATCCAGCAGCCAACACTTAGCCATTTGGAGCCATTCTCTTCACAAGTGGGTGTAGGTTTGCTTTTGGTTCCTCTTATGCACATAAGGTGTTTGATGAAATGCCCCAAGAGCATGAAACAAACATGACATGAAGTGTTGGAGCCACACTCCTCGATCGCGGTTAGCAACTTGATGAACCTTTGATGTGTCATTGATAAAATATGCATGTGTGTAGTTCATTGTTTAATTTATATTGTTTGTAGCTAGTTAGTTTAACAAATGCATGATGGTTAATTATATATTTTATATTATAATAATGCAGATGAATCGGCAATGGATGTACGGTAACCGACTCTCCGGCGAGTTCACTACGGGTTTGAAAGATTTCCTCGTAGTGGCTAATGCGAACAAGCGGGGGGTTTTTGTTATCTGTCCATGTGTTATCTATAAGAATCGGAAGGGTTACTCTTCCTCAAGAGATGTTCACATGCATCTGCTTGACGCAGTTTCATGCCAAGCTATAATTGTTGGACCAAGCATGGAGAAAGAGGGGTTATAATGGAAGAAGATGAAGAAGGGGATGATTTCATCGATGAAAGCTATCTTGCTCATTTCGGTGATACTTTCATGGAGGATGCTGAAGGTGAAGGGGAAGGTGAAGAAGAGGCGCGTGATGATCCCGTTGATGATCTTGGTCGGACCATTGCTTGGCCTTGCGGAGACGCTGCCGAAACTGAAAAGGAGAGGGAGAATTTGGATCGCATGTTAGAGGATCACAGAAAGGCGCTGTACCCGGATGCGATGATGGTCTGAAAAAGCTGGGCTGCACTGGATTTGCTGAAATGGAAGGCAGAGGCAGGTGTAGCTGACTCGGCATTTGAAAACTTGCTGAAAATGTTGAAGAATATGTTTCCAAAGGATAACGAGTTGCCCTTGATCACGTCTGAAGCAAAGAAGGTTGTCTGCCCTCTAGGTTTAGAGGTTACGAAGATACATGCATGCATCAACGAATGCATCCTCTACCGCGTGAATACGAGAATTTGAATGAATGCCCGGTATGCACTGCATTGCGTTATAAGATCGAGGCGATGACCACGGTGGCGATGTTGAGGGCGAAACCCAGGAAGAGGGTTCCGCCAAGGTGATGTGGTATGCTCCTATAATACCACGGTTGAAACGTCTGTTCAGGAACAAAGAGCATGCCAAGTTGTTGCGATGGCACAAAGAGGACCGTAAGTCGGACGGGGAGTTGAGACACACCGCAGATGGAGCATAATGGAGAAAGATCGACAGATGGTTCAAAGATTTTGCAGGTGACGCAAGGAACATAAGATTTGCTCTAAGTACGGATGGCATGAATCCTTTTGGTAGCAGAGCTCCAGCCATAGCACCTGGCCCGTGACTCTATGCATCTACAACCTTCCTCCTTGGTTGTGCATGAAGCGGAAGTTCATTATGATGCGGTGCTCATCCAAGGTCCGAAGCAACCCGGCAACGACATCGATGTGTACCTAAGGCCATTAGTTGATGAACTTTTACAGCTGTGGGGTGGTGTCCGTGTGTGGGATGAGCACAAACAAGAGGAATTTGACCTACGAGCGTTGCTTTTCGTAACCATCAACGATTGGCCTGCTCTTAGTAACCTTTCGGGACTGTCAAATAAGGGATACAATGCATGCACGCACTGCTTACATGAGACTGAAAGTGTACATTTGCCAAATTGTAAGAAGAACGTGTACCTTGGGCATCGTCGATTTCTTCCGAAAATTCATCCAAAGAAGAAAGAAAGGCAAGCATTACAACGGCAAGGCAGATCACCGGCGAAGCTCGCGAACCTGCTTGGTGCTGAGGTATTTGATATGGTCAAGGATTTGAAAGTCATCTTTGGAAAGGGTCTGGCGGACAATCAGTTCGAAGGAGCTGGCGGGCATGCAGCCATGTGGAAGAAGAATTCTATATTGTGGGTGCTAGTATATTGGAATGTCCTAGTGGCCCGCTCTGCAATCGAGGTGATGCACTTTACGAAGAATTTTTGCGTGAACCTCCTTAGCTTCTTGGGCGTGTATGGGAAGACAAATGATACAAAGGAAGCACGGCAGGACCAGCAACGTTTGAAAGACCACGATGACCGGCATCCGGAATGGTTTCAAGGTCGTGCCGACTACGCTCGACCAAAGAAGAGAAGGTCATCTTTTGAATGCCCGAGCAGTATGAAGGTCCCGTCTGGATTCTCGTCCAATATAAAGGGAATAATAAACATGGCGGAGAAAAAGTTCCAAAACCTGAAGTCTCACGACTGCCACGTGATTATGACGCAATTGCTTCCGATTGCTTTGAGGGGCTCCTGCGGAAAAATGTTCGAGTAGCCATTGTGAAGCTATGTGCATTCCTCAATGCAATCTCTCGAAGGTAATCAATCCGGAAGTTCTACCACAGTTGCTGAGCGATGTGATCCAATGTCTGTCGATTTCGAGTTGGTGTTCCCGCCATCCTTCTTCAATATTATGACGCACCTCCTGGTTCACCTAGTCGAAGAGATTTTCGTTCTCGGTCCTGCATTTCTACACAATATGTTCCCCTTGAGAGGTTCATGGGAGTATTAAAGAAATATGTTCGTAACCGTGCTAGGCAGAAGGAAGCATCGCCAAGGGCTATGGAAATGAGGAGGTAATTGAGTTTTGTGTTGACTTTGTTCCTGACCTTAAGCCGATTGGTCTTCCTCGATCGCGGCACGAGGGGAGACTAAGTGGAAAAGGCACGATCGGAATGAAAACAACGATATGTATGAACGGCCATTCTCTCGATCAAGCACACCACACTTTGTCTTGACCAATTCCAGCTTGGTGGCTCCGTGCTTTGAGAAACACAAGAATATTTTACGTTCGACAACCGGGAAGCCTGAATCCTGGATTAGGAAGGCCCACATGGAGACTTTCGGCAGTTGGTTGAGAAAACATTTAATGAATGACAATGATGTTGTAGATCAGCTGTACATGTTGGCCAAGACACCATCTTCGACTATAACGACTTTCCAAGGGTACGAGATAAATGGGAATACATTTTACACGATCGCCCAAGATAAAAGAGCACCAACCAAAACAGTGGTGTCCGCTTTGATGCAGCAACCGAGAATGGGCAAGAGGTCACATATTATGGTTACATAGAGGAGATATGGGAACTTGACTATGGACCCTCCTTTAAGGTCCCTTTGTTCGGTGCAAATGGTTCAAGCTAACAGGAGGTGGGGTAAAGGTGGACCAGCAATACGGAATGACAATGGTGGATTTCAACAATTTTGGTTACCTTGACGAACCATTCGTCCTAGCGAAAGATGTCGCTCAGGTTTTCTATGTGAAGGACATGAGTAGCAAACCGAGGAAACGGAAAGATAAGAAAACGATCAGTACATCATGCGATGATCCAAAGCGCCACATTGTTCTTCGGGGAAAAGAAACATCGTGGGAGTGGAGGACAAGACAGACATGTCGAAGATTATAATATGTTTGCTGAAATTCCGCCCTTCAAAGTGAACACCGACCCAAGCATTAAGTTAAATGATGAGGATGCTCCATGGATACGGCACAATCGTAAGCAAGCAGGGACACAAGGGAAGAAAAATGATGTGTAATAATTTATTGTACCAAACTTTGTTGAATGGATCATGTGAATTATATTACCCGTGATGTGTTTGGTGTCCATTTTGAATGATTCGAGATACCACTGATGATACATGAAATTTGGAGTGATTTAGTCATACTCCTGCCTAGGCGTATAATATGCATACTCGTAGTCTTCATAGCCGCGTTTGTCTTGGTAGTCGCCTTCTAAGTTGCCGCCGATAAATGCCGTCGCTGCTGTCGCCGCTCTTGTCGCTGTCGTCGGGCGGCGCTCGTGGCTCGAACTGAGGGTAGCGCAGGCGGGGGATATCGCCGGCCGTGATGTAGTCCATGACGCTCTGCAGAGTCCGGCCATACCACCATAGCCGACGGCCGGCCTCGTGGAAGTTCCCAGGAGGCAGACCGTCCTCCTCATACCTGGCGAGCGCCCTCTCACGCCGATTGATGAAGAAGGTGTTGGGGAACGTAGTAATTTCAAAAATTTCCTACGCACACGCAAGATCATGGTGATGCATAGCAACGAGAGGGGAGAGTGTATGTCCACGTACCCTCGTAGACCGTAAGCGGAAGCGTTATAACAACGCGGTTGATGTAGTCGTACGTCTTCACGATCTGACCGATCCAAGTACCGAACGACGGCACCTCCGAGTTCTGCACACGTTCAGCTCGATGGCGATCCCGGACTCCGATCCAGCAAAGTGTCGGGGATGAGTTCCGTCAAGACGACGGCGTGGTAGCGATGACGATGCTCCACCGACGCAGGGCTTCGCCTAAGCTCATGACGATATGACTTCACCGGCGCGGGGCTTCGCCTAAGCTCATGACGATATGACTTCGCGGCGCGAGGCTTCGCTTAAGCTCCGCGACGATATGACGAAGTGGAATATGGTGGAGGGGCACCGCACACGGCTAAGGAACGATCCGTAGATCAACTTGTGTGTCATGGGGTGCCCCCTGCCCCGTATATAAAGGAGCAAGGGAGGGGTGGCGGCCTAGGAGGAGGCGCACCAAGGGGAGTCCTACTCCACCGGGAGTAGGATTCCCCTTTCCTAGTCCAACTAGGAGTCCTTCCATGTATTAGGAGTAGGGAGACAAGGAAGGGGAAGAGAAGGGAAGGAAGGAGGGGTGCGGCCTCCCTAGTCCAATTCGGACTAGGCCATGGGGCGCGGCCTGCCCTAGGCAGCCCTCTCTCTTTCCCGCAGGGCCCAATAAGGCCCAATACTTCTCCCGGCGAATTCCCGTAACTCTCCGGTACTCCGAAAATACCGAATCATTCGGAACCTTTCCGAACTCCGAATATAGTCGTCCAATATATCGATCTTTACGTCTCGACCATTTCGAGACTCCTTGTCATGTCCCCGATCTCATCCGGGACTCGAACTCCTTCGGTACATCAAAACTCATAAACTCATAATATAAGCACATCGAAACCTTAAGCGTGCGGACCCTACGGGTTCGAGAACTATGTAGACATGACCGAGAACTATTCTTGGTCAATAACCAATAGCGGAACCTGGATGCCCATATTGGTTCCTACATATTCTACGAAGATCTTTATCGGTCAAACCGCATAACAACATACGTTGTTCCCTTTGTCATCGGTATGTTACTTGCCCGAGATTCGATCGTCGGTATCCAATACCTAGTTCAATCTGGTTACCGGCAAGTCTCTTTACTCGTTCCGTAATGCATCATTCCGTAACTAACTCATTAGCTACATTGCTTGCAAGGCTTATAGTGATGTGCATTACCGAGAGGGCCCAGAGATACCTCTCCGACAATCGGAGTGACAAAACCTAATCTCGAAATACGCCAACCCAACATGTACCTTTGGAGACACCTGTAGTACTCCTTTATAATCACCCGATTACGTTGTGACGTTTGGTAGCACCAAAGTGTTCCTCCGTAAACGGAGTTGCATAATCTCATAGTTACAGGAACATGTATAAGTCATGAAGAAAGCAATAGCAACATACTAAACGATCAAGTGCTAGGCTAACGGAATGGGTCATGTCAATCAGATCATTCTCCTAATGATGTGATCCCGTTAATCAAATATCAACTCATGTCTATGGTTAGGAAACATAACCATCTTCGATTAACGAGCTAGTCAAGTAGAGGCATACTAGTGACACTCTGTTTGTCTATATATTCACACATGTATTATGTTTCCGGTTAATACAATTCTAGCATGAATAATAAACATTTATCATGATGTAAGGAAATAAATAATAACTTTATTATTGCCTCTAGGGAATATTTCCTTCAGTCTCCCACTTGCACTAGAGTCAATAATCTAGTTCACATCGCCATGTGATTTAACAGCAATAGTTCACATCACCATGTGATTAACACCCATTGTTCACATCGACATGTGATCAACATCCAAAGGGTTTACTAGAGTCAGTAATCTAGTTCACATCGCTATGTGATTAACACCCAAAGAGTACTAAGGTGTGATCATGTTTTGCTTGTGAGATATTTTTAGTCAACGGGTCTGTCACATTCAGATCCGTAAGTATTTTTGTAATTTCTATGTCAACAATGCTCGCATGAGAGCTATTCTAGCTAATTGCTCCCACTTTCAATATGTATCTAGATCGAGACTTAGAGTCATACAGAACGGTGTCAAAACTTGAATCGACGTAACCCTTTTAGACGAACCTTTTGTCACTTCCATAATCGAGAAACATATCCTTATTCCACTAAGGATAATTTTGACCGCTGTCCAGTGATCTACTCCTAGATCACTATTGTACTCCCTTGCCAAACTCAGTGTAGGGTAATAGATCTGGTACACAGCATGGCATACTTTATAGAACCTATGGCCAAGGCATAGGGAATGACTTTCATTCTCTTTCTATCTTCTGCCGTGGTCGGGTTTTGAGTCTTACTCAATTTGACACCTTGTAACACAGGCAAGAACTCTTTCTTTGACTGTTCCATTTTGAACTACTTCAAAATCTTGTCAAGGTATGTACTCATTGAAAAAACTTATCAAGCGTCTTGATCTATCTCTATAGATCTTGATGCTCAATATGTAAGCAGCTTCACTGAGGTCTTTCTTTGAAAAACTCCTTTCAAACACTCCTTTATGCTTTGCAGAATAATTCTACATTATTTCTGATCAACAATATGTCATTCACATATACTTATCGTAAATCTGTAGTGCTCCCACTCACTTTCTAGTAAATACAGGGCTTCCTTTGTGAGTCTGTATAAACTATATGCTTTGATCAACTTATCAAAGCGTATATTCCAACTCCGAGATGCTTGCACCAGTCCATAGATGGATCGCTGGAGCTTGCACACATTGTTAGCTCCCTTTGGATCGATAAAACCTTCTGGTTGCATCATATACAACTCTTCCTCCAGAAACCCATTCAGGAATGCAGTTTTTACATCCATTTGCCAAATTTCATAAATTGTGGCAATTGCTAACATGATTCGGACAGACTTAAGCATCGCTACAGTTGAGAAAATCTCATTGTAGTTAACACCTTGAACTTGTCAAAAACCTTTTTGCGACAAGTCGAGCTTTGTAGATAGTAACACTACTATCAACGTCCGTCTTCCTCTTGAAGATCCATTTATTTTCTATTGCTTGCCGACCCTCGGGCAAGTCAACTAAAGTCCACACTTTGTTTTCATACATGGATCCCATCTCAGATTTCATGGCTTCTAGCCATTTAGCGGAATCTGGGCTCACCATCGCTTCTTCATAGTTTGTAGGTTCATCATGGTCTAGTAACATGACTTCTAGAATAAGATTACCGTACCACTGCAGTGCGGATCTTACTCTGGATGACCTACGAGGTTTGGTAACAACTTGATCTGAAGTTTCATGATCATCATCATTAACTTCCTCACTAATTGGTGTAGGAATCACTGGAACTGATTCCTGTGATGAACTACTTTCAAATAAGGGAGAAGGTACAATTACCTCATCAAGTTCTACTTTCCTCCCACTCACTTCTTTCGAGAGAAACTTCTTCTCTAGAAAGGATCCATCTTAGCAACGAAAAACTTGCCTTCGGATCTGTGATAGAAGGTGTACCCAATTATTTCCTTTGGGTATTCTATGAAGACGCACTTCTCCGATTTGGGTTCGAGCTTATCAGGATGAAACTTTTTCACATAAGCATCGCAGCCCCAAACTTTAAGAAACGTCAACTTGGGTTTCTTGCTAAACCACAGTTCATATGTTGTCGTCTCAACGGATTTAGATGGTGCCCTTTTAACGTGAATGCAGCTGTCTCTAATGCATAGCCCCAAAACTATAACGGTAAATCGGTAAGAAACATCATAGATCGCACCATATCAAATAAAGTGCGGTTACGACATTCGGACACACCATAACATTGTGGTGTTCCAGGTGGCGTGAGCTGTGAAACTATTCCACATTATTTTAATTGAAGACCAAACTCGTAACTCAATTATTCGTCTTTGCGATTAGATCGCAGAAACTTTATTTTCTTGTTACGATGATTTTTTCACTTCACTCTGAAATTCTTTGAACTTTTCAACTATTTCAGACTTATGTTTCATTAAGTAGATATACCCATATCTGCTCAAATCATCTTGTGAAAGTCAGAAAATAACGATACTTGCCACGAGCATCAACACTCATTGGATCGCATACATCGGTATGTATTATTTCCAATAAGTCAGTAGCTTGTTCCATTGTTCCGGAGAACGGAGTTTTAGTCATCTTGCCCAAACGGCACGGTTTGCAAGCATCAAATGATTCATAATCAAGTGATTCCAAAAGTCCATCGGCATGGAGTTTTCTTCATGCGCTTTACACCAATATGACCTAAACGGCAGTGCCACAAATAAGTTGCACTATCATTATTAACTTTGCATCTTTTGGTTTCAATATTATGAATATGTGTATCACTATGATCGAGATCCAATGAATCATTTTCATTGGGTGTGTAACCATATAAGGTTTTATTCATGTAAACAGAACAACAATTTATTCTCTTACTTAAATGAATAACCGTATTGCAATAAACATGATCAAATCATACTTATGCTCAACACCAAATAACACTTATTTAGGTTCCATACTAATCCCGAAAGTATAGGGAGTGTGCGATGATGATCATATCAATCTTGGAACTACTTCCAACACTCATCTTCACTTCCCCTTCAACTAGTTTCTGTTCATTCTGCAACTCCGTTTCAAGTTACTACTCTTAGCAACTGAACCAGTATCAAATACCGAGGGCTGCTACGAACACTAGTAAAATACACATCAATAATCTGTATCTCAAATATACCTTTGTTCACTTTGCCATCCTTCTTATCCGCCAAATACTTGGGGTAGTTCCGCTTCTAGTGACCAGTTCCATTGCAGCAAAAGCACTTAGTCTCAGGCTTAGGTCCAGACTTGGGCTTCTTCACTCGAGCAACAACTTGCTTGCCGTTCTTCTTGAAGTTCCCCTTCTTCCCTTTGCCCTTTTCCTTGAGACTAGTGGTCTTGTCAATCATCAACACTTGATGCTCTTTCTTGATTTCTACCTTCGCCGATTTCAACATCACGAAGAGCTCGGGAATCGTTTTCGTCATCCCTTGCATACTATAGTTCATCACGAAGTTCTAGTAACTTAGTGTTGGTGACTAGAGACTTCTGTCAATCACTATCTTATCCGGAAGATTAACTCCCACTCGATTCAAGCGATTGAAGTACCGGACAATCTGAGAACATGCTCACTAGTTGAGCGATTCTCTTCCATCTTTTAGCTATAGAACTTGTTGGAGATTTCATATCTCTCAACTCGGTATTTGCTTGAAATATTAACTTCAATTCCTGGAACATCTCATATGGTCCATGACGTTCAAAACGTCTTTGAAGTCCCGATTCTAAGCTGTTAAGTATGGTGCACTAAACTATCAAGTAGTCATCATATTGAGCTAGCCAAACGTTCATAACGTCTGCATTTGCTCCTGCAATAGGTCTGTCACTTAGCGGTGCATTAAGGACATAATTCTTCTGTGCAGCAATGAGGATAAACCTCAGATCACGGATCCAATCCGCATCATTGCTACTAACATTTTTCAATACAATTTTCTCTAGGAACACATATAAAAACATAGGGAAGCAACAACGCGAGCTATTGATCTACAACATAATTTGCAAAATACTACCAGGACTAAGTTCATGATAAATTAAAGTTCAATTAATCATATTACTTAAGAACTCCCACTTAGATAGACATCTCTCTAGTCATCTAAGTGATCACGTGATCCAAATCAACTAAACCATAACCGATCATCACGTGAGATGGAGTAGTTTTCAATGGTGAACATCACTATGTTGATCATATCTACTATATGATTCACACTCGACCTTTCGGTCTCCGTGCTCGAGGCCATATCTGCATATGCTAGGCTCGTCAAGTTTAACCTGAGTATTCCGGCGTGTGCAAAACTGGCTTGCACCCGTTGTAGATGGACGTAGAGCTTATCACACCCGATCATCACGTGGTGTCCGGGCACGACGAACTTTGGCAACGGTGCATACTCAGGGAGAACACTTCTTGATAATTAGTGAGAGATCATCTTAAAATGCTACCGTCAATCAAAGCAAGAATAAGATGTATAATAGATAAACATCACATGCAATCAATATAAGTCATATGATATGGCCATCATCATCTTGTGCTTGTGATCTCCATCTCTGAAGCACCGTCGTGATCACCATCGTCACCGGCGCGACACCTTGATCTCCATCGTAGCATCGTTGTCGTCTCGCCAACTATTGCTTCTACGACTATCGCTACCGCTTAGTGATAAAGTAAAGCAATTACAGGGCGTTTGCATTTCATACAATAAAGCGACAACCATATGGCTCCAGCCAGTCGCCGATAACTTCGGTTACAAAACATGATCATCTCATACAATAAAATATAGCATCACGTCTTGACCATATCACATCACAACATGCCCTGCAAAAACAAGTTAGACGTCCTCTACTTTGTTGTTGCAAGTTTTACGTGGCTGCTACGGGCTGAGCAAGAACCGTTCTTACCTACGCATCAAAACCACAACGATACTTCGTCAAATAGACTCCGTTTTAACCTTCGCAAGGACCGGGCGTAGTCACACTCGGTTCAACTAAAGTGAGAGAGACAGACACCCGCCAGCCACCTTTAAGCACGAGTGCTCGTAACGGTGAAACCAGTCTCGCGGAAGCGTCTGGCGTAATGTCGGTCCGGCCGTTTCATCTCACAATACCGCTGAACCAAAGTATGACATGCTGGTAGGCAGTATGACTTGTATCGCCCACAACTCACTTGTGTTCTACTCGTGCAAAACATCAAACCATAAAAACCTAGGCTCGGATGCCACTGTTGGGGAACGTAGTAATTTCAAAAAATTTCCTACGCACACGCAAGATCATGGTGATGCATAGCAACGAGAGGGGAGAGTGTATGTCCACGTACCCTCGTAGACCGTAAGCGGAAGCGTTATAACAACGCGGTTGATGTAGTCAGACGTCTTCACGATCTGACCGATCCAAGTACCGAACGTCACGGCACCTCCGAGTTCTGCACACGTTCAGCTCGATGGCGATCCCGGACTCGATCCAGCAAAGTGTCGGGGATGAGTTCCACAAGACGACGGCGTGGTAGCGATGACGATGCTCCACCGGCGCGGGGCTTCGCCTAAGCTCATGACGATATGACTTCACCGGCGCGGGGCTTCGCCTAAGCTCATGACGATATGACTTCGCGGCGCGAGGGCTTCGCCTAAGCTCCATGACGATATGACCGAAGTGGAATATGGTGGAGGGGCACCGACACGGCTAAGGAACGATCCGTAGATCAACTTGTGTGTCATGGGGTGCCCCTGCCCCGTGATATAAAGGAGCAAGGGAGGGGGTGGCCGGCCTAGGAGGAGGCGCACCAAGGGGAGTCCTACTCCCACCGGGAGTAGGATTCCCCCTTTCCTAGTCCAACTAGGAGTCCTTCCATGTATTGGGAGTAGGAGACAAGTAAGGGGAAGAGAGAAGGGAAGGAAGGAAGGGGTGCGGCCCCTCCCCCTAGTCCAATTCGGACTAGGCCATGGGGCGCGCGGCCTGCCCTAGGCAGCCCTCTCTCTTTCCCGCAGGGCCCAATAAGGCTCAATACTTCTCCCGGCGAATTCCGTAACTCTCCGGTACTCCGAAAAATACCGAATCATTCGAACCTTTCCGAACTCCGAATATAGTCGTCCAATATATCGATCTTTACGTCTCGACCATTTCGAGACTCCTCGTCATGTCCCCGATCTCATCCGGGACTCCGAACTCCTTCGGTACATCAAAACTCATAAACTCATAATATAAGCATCATGAAACCTTAAGCGTGCGGACCCTACGGGTTCGAGAACTATGTAGACATGACCGAGAACTATTCTTGGTCAATAACCAATAGCGGAACCTGGATGCCCATATTGGTTCCTACATATTAGAAGATCTTTATCGGTCAAACCGCATAACAACATACGTTGTTCCCTTTGTCATCGGTATGTTACTTGCCCGAGATTCGATCGTCGGTATCCAATACCTAGTTCAATCTCGTTACCGGCAAGTCTCTTTACTCGTTCCGTAATGCATCATTCCGTAACTAACTCATTAGCTACATTGCTTGCAAGGCTTATAGTGATGTGCATTACCGAGAGGGCCCAGAGATACCTCTCCGACAATCGGAGTGACAAAACATAATCTCGAAATACGCCAACCCAACATGTACCTTTGGAGACACCTGTAGTACTCCTTTATAATCACCCGATTACGTTGTGACGTTTGGTAGCACCAAAGTGTTCCTCCGGTAAACGGGAGTTGCATAATCTCATAGTTACAGGAACATGTATAAGTCATGAAGAAAGCAATAGCAACATACTAAACGATCAAGTGCTAGGCTAACGGAATGGGTCATGTCCCCGTTAATCAAATGACAACTCATGTCTATGGTTAGGAAACATAACCATCTTCGATTAACGAGCTAGTCAAGTAGAGGCATACTAGTGACACTCTGTTTGTCTATATATTCACACATGTATTATGTTTCCGGTTAATACAATTCTAGCATGAAAAATAAACATTTATCATGATGTAAGGAAATAAATAATAACTTTATTATTGCCTCTAGGGCATATTTCCTTCAGAAGGCGTCCCAAGTATGCTGGTTATCGGGATGCCAGCGGGGATTCATCCGCTGCTCCGGCGTGAGGTCGAGGTAGTAGTGGTTCGTGATGGCCGCCCGGCGCGCAGTACCCTGAGGGACGGGAGGGACTGCACGCCGGGCGCTTAGGCTCCAGCCGGTGGGGACGCTTGTAGCCCGGTGGACAAGGGTAGTTCGAGGCGCAAAGCTCCTCCACCTGCTGGTAGGTTAGAGTGGGTGCGGTGGAAGCCATGAGAGAGTGATGAGAGATTGTAGAGATGTGATAATGCTGGCCAAGCCGGGCTACATATATGTAGTGAGAAATGGCGGGAAAAATGGGAGCGGGAAGACAGGAGGCGGGAAGAAAGTGGCGGGAAGAAAGAGGCGGGAAGACAGGGAAGAAATGGCGGGAAGAAGAGGAATACAGAGCTGGTCATCTAACCTTTAGTCCCGGCTGGTTGGTGCAACCGGGACTAAAGGTTAGACAGGACGCGTGGGTAGCGCACGACGCCCTGTCGGAGGAACAAGACAAAGCAGAAGCGGCGCCGTGCCTATAAAAGGAGCATCGATACGCGCGAAGATAGAGGCGTGAAGAAATGGCGGGAAGACATAGGCGGGAAAGAACTGGCGGGAAGACTGGCCGGGAAGAACTTGTGGGAAGACAGAGGCGGCCGGGAAGAACTTCTCTGATTTTTTGATATATTATTTGTATTTTTAGAATTTTGAAATGAATTAGTTCTATTTTTCTGAATTTTTTGATATATTATTTGTATTTTTAACATATTGAATTGAATTAGTTTTATTTTTGACATATTATTTGTATTTGCCTCGTAGGGTTTGGAGACGGTTCGTAGATACAAAGGACGTAGAACTTTATATGCATTAAATTATGTATGGAAACTTGTTCAAAATTGTATATGGTCATCCGATGATATTGAATATATATTGTATATTCCTCTTGAATTCTTTTTGGTTCTAATTTCAAATTTGTTTGAAATTGTACATTCATATGCATGTATGTAGTACCGTAGAATATGTGAAACTCCTTCAAAATTAAAATAAAGCACAAAAGAAATAAAACAATACAAATTAAACAGAAAACAATACAAATTAAAAAGAAAACAATACAAATTAAATAGAAAACAGGTTTGGGGGGCTAAAACCCTAAACTGCATGGCCTTTAGTCGCGGTTGGCAGAACCAACCGCGACTAAAGGTGAAGGGGAGCATAAAAAACCCGCCAAAAAACCCTTTAGTCGCGGTTGGGCAGGCGACCCGCGACTAAAGGGTACCTTTAATCGCGGTCTCGCCGCCAACCGCGACTAAAGAAGCGCGAACGCATAAAAAACCCGCCAAAAACCCTTTAGTCGCGGTTGGGCAGGCGACCCGCGACTAAAGGGTACCTTTAATCATGGGTCTCGCCGCCAATCGCGACTAAAGGGGCTATAAATACAAGGCTCTGATTCTCGTCTTCTCCGATTCCGATTCTCGCTTTGTTCGTCTCTGCGCGCCCTCGGCGCCGCCCGTCGCCCTCGCCCTCGGCGCCGCCGTCGCCCTCGCCCTCGGCGCCGCCCGCCGTCGCCCTCGCCTACAGCGCAGCCGCCAGCCGACCTCGGTACTGCCGCCTCGCTTCGCCCGCCCTCAGCCGCCGACCGGCCTCCCCACGACGCCGACCGGCCTCCCTCGCCCTCGACGCCGCCCGCCATCGCCTCGCCCTCAACGCCCGCCCTCAGCCGCCTACCGGCAGCAGCGCGCCCGGCCCGGCCTCGTCTTGCCGCCTCGAGGGAGAGGGAGGCGAGGCTGAACTGAGGGCCTGGCTGGCTGGGCAGTGGGCCTCGGTCGAGGGGGCAGCGCTCGTTTTTTTAAATTAAAACAAAACGAAATAAATAAAATATCAAACGAACTCCGATTTAAATAAAACAACTTTTCCCCGACTCCTAAAAATGAGTCGAACAAAATGAACTTTTAAAAACTGCAACATGCATAAAAATCTTAAATGCTTATTTTTGCCTAAGCAAAATAAATCTTTCAAAAACCAAATTTGATTTATTTATAATATCTTCGTTTTTCCTAAATGTTGGGAAAGTCATATTATTCCCTCTCTTGAGATTTTTATAGGAAAACTTTATGAAGATAATTTTAAATAAATCCAATGATCCTATTTCCAAAATTTGAGAAATCCCAAATATGAAAATAATGAAACTTCCAACTCTCTCCGAGGGTCCTTGAGTTGCGTGAAATTTCCTAGGATCGGAAAATGCGAGAAAATATGATATGCATGATGATCTAATGTATAACATTCCAAATTGAAAACCAAAAACAAATTGTATTTTTTTACCAAACATTGACAAATGTTTAATTGCTTACAAAGTTTCTTCACAAAATGACATTCGTGAAGACGTGGTTGTCTGTTGTCCTCGCCTCCCTCTCCGTGTGTGTTGTCCTCGCCTCCCCTCTCCGTGGCGCGTAAATGCCTCTGCCGCCCGTCTCGCGCTCTAGCGCGACACCCTCTCCACCCCTTCCTCGCCTCCTTTTGCCACCGCCTTTCGCCACCGCCACCGCCACCGCCCCTTCTTCACTTAATTAATTTGTTTTTACTACATGTTTTCAGGACTGACATAATGGCGGACGATAGAGCTGACCCGATTATGGACAACTATGATCCGGACGGTGAAGCACATATGTTCGGCATCATAAACGGCGATATTCTATATGTGCCGACCGGAGAAGAAGAAGATGATATCTCTTCTTATCTGAACCTTGACGGTGAAGATGAAGGGCGCCGTCAGCAAGAAGATGCCGAAGAAACGTCGATAAACGGCGATCTTCAAATGGAAGTAGCAACCACCTCCGGCGCCGAGGTATATATATACATTGAGCCTCTGGTGATACAAACTAACTGATTTGAATAAATATGTGTGTACTAACGCTGCGACTCTCTTTCTTATTTTAGCCCTCGGCGGATCGTCGAAACAATCGAGTGCGTCGTCAAAGCGTGGGCGCAACCAAGACGATGAAACAAGGAGAAACATGCACCATCGAGGTTGTCGACAAAGGTGCAACCGCAGGTCAGCTGGAGCCCGCAAGAACGCCACCAAGTTTGTCAGCCAATGCGGAGCCATTGTTAGAGACAACGTCTCGATCACCGTCGAGGAGTGGAATGAGACAAAGAAGGCACGAATTGATGGTTTCACTTTTGTCGATAAGAGAACAAAAAAGATTGCTTCAAGAAGCTTATGGAACATTTCGTTCTACCTCCGGAATACAACAAATTCGATGAGGAGGGTAACAAGATTGAGGAAAACAAGGAGAGGAGGAGGCTAGTCAAACAGTTCGCTTCTTCATAAGATGGCCGACGCATTCCGGAAATTCAAGCAAAATCTAGCCCATGACTTTGTCAAGCAGAACAAGACTCCAGATTTCAAAGGACAATATGAGAAACTGAAACATGATTGGCCAGAATTTGTGAAGCAAAAGAAATCGGAGCAGTTCATTCAAATATCGAAAAAATAAGGAAAATGCGGCTAAGAAGGAGTACAATCATGTTATGGGGCCAGGAGGGTATCGCATTTGGGTGCCTAGGTTGGAGAAGATGGAGAACGAGCTGAGGGCGCGAGGAATCCGTCAGTGCGGAGGATGGGACCCAAGGGCCAAAAGCTGGTGGTACGGGCATGGGGAACGCTGAACCCGGAGGCAGGGGAGTGTGTTTACGGGGCAAATTAATTAAACCCACCCAAGCCCTTATTGGCGCAATGAAGGATGCTCAACAGGGAAGATCAAGTTCAACAGAGAGAACGACGCTACCGACAAAAGCCCTCGGGAATCGAACACGGAGGACGTGTAGACGAGGCATGGGGCACATTCCGTGGAAAATAGGGTTCCCCGAGCGATGACCCGACGATTCTGAAGCCGTAGAGAAAGATGGATCGGGAATCAGATGTTGTGGCGCGGTTGGCATCGGAAATGGATGTGATGAAGAAAACCATGAGTGTACTAGTAGCGAAAGAGATGCAGCTACGGTGCAGCATGAAGATCATCCAGCGGATCTCGGAAGCCAGCAGCGGAGAAGCAGCGTGGCTTCCACGGAGGCCCCACCGGCTGGTGCAGATGCACCGACGATCGAAATTACTGCACCGGAGCCTCTGGTGGTCGAAATTACTGCACCGGAGCCTCTGGTGGTCGAAATTACTGCACCGGAGCCTCCTCGCTACCCGTGGGCGATATAAAGGAGATGAAAGAATGTCATCTGTATTATCCTATCGGGAACATGTCCATGAAGGTAGCCATCGGCAGTGCTTTACCATGTTTACGGAGCACTCCACCACAACAACCCCATTCAAGATGGCTATGCTCGTGTCATGGTGGAGGACATAGTCCAAGGGTTTGAGGACACGGAGATTGACATTGCTACACACGAAGGGGAGAAAAGACTTGGAGATGTCAAGCGCCATTTCATTCTATGGCAAAAGAAGTTTATCAAGTTTCCAGGCGAGGCGCCAAGGACAACAAGTCCACCCCCCTACGGTGGTGGTGGTGGCGGTGGCGGTGGTGGTGGTGGTGGTGGTGGTGGTGGTGGTGGCGGTTCACCTACACCTCCGTCACGTCAGCCGACGCCGCCCCGATCCTAACGTCCGGCGGGTGATCAGCCGCCGCCCCGATCCTCGTCCGGCGGGTGATCGACGCCGCCCCCAATCCACCTCCGCAAAGAAGCGAAGCAGTCTGGATTATTAACCCGGACCCTTATGTACCTAAGACCACAAAGGTACCGGAGCCATCATCAAGCCTCTCCCCACAAGGCCTTGGGAACGTAGTGCCGAGGAAGTCGACGCGCTGCGGCTGCTGATTTGGAGAAATGGAAGGCGGACTGCAAGAAGAAAAGAGAGCCCGAGCCCAAGCCAGTATTTTCGATGAGCAAAAGAAGTGGGCTAAGTCATTTTGAGCACACCGTCCCAAGCCGCGAAGAATCTGCCTAACGACTATGCACGTGAACTTCACAGTGCAGGCACTCATGTTCAAGGAGAACAAAGAGCGGGAGAAGGCCGAAAGTAAAATAAGCGGGAAACAAGTTGCCCAGCTCGGGGAACAAAGTAAACAATCGATTGCCCCGCTTATAGTGGAAGCCTTCTGTCCGGATGCCCCCGAGATCATACAAGCTGCGGCAGCACAGAGATTGACTGTAACGAGTGCCAGAGAACAAGCGGCCAACTTAGGTATTACTCTTCGTGAACTGTTAGGCCTTGATGAGGCGCCGGTGAAGGAGTTAGTAATTACATATGTCAAGAATGGGCCTCTCGTCGAGCCTGCGCAGGAAAAGGATCTACCTCCACAAATGAAAGGTCTGCTGAAATGGTACAAGGGTTACATAAAAAATAAAAACGCCAAAGAATATATTTATGCGGAAGTTAGACATGAGCATCACTTCAAACATTACTATGTACAAATTGAACTGAGTGAATTGTTCCAGCTTTTCAATCTCTTGAGCTCGACAAATCTATCATCAGTTGCTACGTTACGTAAGTGATTTATTAATTTCTACCCCATCTCGTTCATATTGCCTGCACTATATATATGTCCTAACTATATTGTTGTGTCCGCTATTATACATGCAGAATGAAGATTAAGGAATGCAGAGTAAGGAACATCCATGATGTTGGGTTCATTGACCCACACATCGTTAATGGACATGTGTTGGAGCGTCACCCTTGACGTGGAGGCAGACCTGTGGCAGTTTCTTACAAAGCAGGAACTCAAAAGTGATATTCTATTTCCTTACCATTTTGGGTGAGTGTTTCTGTCTTGAGCACATTCTCTTTTGTTTACTCCATGCATGGTATGTGGCGGCTAATCGATGAGTTATGCATGACGTACTGTGCATGTATCGTGTCCGCAGGTTCCACTGGATTCTGCTAGTAATTAAAGTTAACACCTCAGAATGTCTCGTCCCACGACTCTCTGAATATGGATCCAAAGCTTTGGGGCGGCATGAGAAGAATGCTGCAGAAGTAATTATTTTCATTCATTTGCGCTCTATATCGATCGGCCTATTTCGTTCATTTCCTAATATCAAGTAACTAATAACTCTCTTGTTCATTTAATTTTCTTTGCCTCGTAGGGTTTGGAGACGGTTACGTAGATACAAAGGTCGGTGAATTCAAAAAGAGCTAGAATTCAAAAGGTCAAAGCCTAAGAATGCTGGGGATATTCAGCCACCGGAGACCAATCTATGTGGATACTATGTTCGTGAGATGATCCGGAGATACACCTCTGAGCGGGTTCCGAGTGATACCAATGCTCGGAGGAATAACCTCCGGATGATGCTTAGTCCAAGCTCGCTTCCGACCACTTCAACAGGAACTAGCTGGATGGTTCAGCAGGGAAGTCCTCCATCCTAAAGGAGAACACTATTACGAGGACGTAGAACTTTATATGCATTAAATCATGTATGGAAACTTGTTCAAAATTGTATATGGTCATCCGATGATATTGAATATATATTGTATATTCCTCTTGAATTCTTTTTTGTTCTAATTTCAAATTTATTTGAAATTGTACATTCATATGCATGTATGTAGTACCGTAGAATATATGAAACTCCTTCAAAATTAAAATAAAGCACAAAAGAAATAAAACAATACAAATTAAACAGAAAACAGGTTTAGAGGGGGCTAAAACCCTAAACCTGTGGCGGCCTTTAGTCATGGTTGGCGGAAAGAACCGCGACTAAAGGTCCTCCGCCCGACGGCTGCCTGGCGCCCACGTGGACGGGCCGTTAGTCGCGGTTCTTAAGCAGCCGCGACTAAAGGTGGGGGCATTAGTCGCGCTTATTTGGTCGCGGTTGCCCAACCGCGACTAATGGCAGTTGCGAACCGCGACCAAAGGCCTTTTTTCCACCAGTGGATGGTGCGTTAGTAGGTTGTCATTCGCTTTGTTGGCCTCCCACCCTCATTGATTTTTTTCTCCCCTGCCCACTTAAATATCCCCCTCGCCACCGACTTTTATTCCCCACGGGCCGAACCGTGGACAGAAAACCAGTAAAAAACAAAAAACAAAAACTACGTACTTCCTCCCTCCCGTCTCCCACAATCCCTAGGCTCCCTCATCTACCCTTCTCCCCCCACAGCTTTCACGATTTGGGTGCCTCTCCTAGGAGGAATCGGCATGTCGTACTCATCACAGGTGGCGGCGGCAAGGGCGCATTCGGAAGAGCAGGTGGCACGTACAAGGTCGCGTGGAGGTCCAATGACCCGAACTTCCCGTCTACCTGTCAGATAGGGTATCGATTTTCGATCCAGGCGATCGATCGAGTCTGTTGTTGATTTGTCTCGAGGTATAGTGGGTGCGTGCGTTCGTTTTTTGGTTGTTCCTTGGAGATTTGATAGAGAACAAGTGAAGCAACAGATGGTGTGATCAGAAATATATGATCATGTTAGTACAAATATATGATCCTGTTATTAGAAATATATGATCCCGGGGCTAATTTTTAATCTGTCAATCAAGACTTGTTAGTAGGATGCTGTTTGCAGAATTTGGGTCATATTTTTTGTTGTGATCCATTGGGATATTTTCAGTTTGTTCCACTAATGTTCAGTTCAGATGTTCATAATTTTTCAGTTTTTTTCAAAGCTGTATCGTTCAGGTTCTGAAGTTTTCTGTACGATTTATACAAGATGCTATGTAAGACGATGGCAAGGTTTAGTTATCTGAAAACATACCATGTACGTACACGTGAAGGTCAGCATGGTTCAATGATGTATGGAATTTCAACAAAAAAAAACATCCCATGACTACCAAGGAGGCAAGGACCTACAATAAAGCTCAGTTCACCCCTTGATCATTTCCAAAATTTCTGTAATGAGATGTATAAGACTTCCTTATTTGTTTGATTTTCTATACACCCAGGGGGTGTGTCAATTTGGTTTGCCATAGGCCTTCATCACTTTGCTATTTGATTCGCATGCTCCTTTTAGACGGAGGTGAGGTGCTCAGATTTAGAGATCGGTTATTCCTATTTTGTTCACTTCCTAATTTGCAAGAAACATGAACAGTCTCTACAATGTATTGTTTTGTTATTCTCATTTGTAAGCACAAATATGTGTATCATCAAATATATTCGAGATGACAACCAAGGCTACTTAAGCATTAACATTTGTATAGACAGTATGCGTTAAAAGAACTAGATGATTCCCCGCGCGTTGCTGCGGGATTGCATGGTCAAAAAATAACATTGATGATTATGTCAAATGATAATTTTGATGATTAGAGTACCCTTTCGGTCACATCTATTCAGTTCTATACGTTATGCGTGCTAACAACAGAAAATCTTCATGAATCAAAGTCTGAAATTAGATTATAAAATACTAATTCATTGCATATTTTCCAAATGCACCAGGTCTCAAACAAATAGTTTATTTATCTACCTTTTAACAATCTCCATCCCTCCAATAATTTAAATGCCTTTTCTTCATGAAAGCAAGAGAAAGTGTTAGCACTGCATGACAAATCAAAAATCCAAGAGAAGTACAGCTATATTCCTCGGCATGAACATGACATAAGGCACAACTGTAATCTAACATGAAGAAGTTTTTACAATGGAGCAGATTTTGTGTGTTAACTTTGCCTTGAAGGAGCAGCCAAAAAATATCTTCCAACTCAGCACTTGAGGTAGCAAAAGATTCCCAAAGTAGAAATGGGCAGGAACTTGAGAGGTGCCCGTCAGCTACTTGTAGTTTTCCGATGTGGGAAAAGAGAATGTATTCACTCCACTTGACCAGCAGAGCCCTCAACTTTTAGTAGGCCCGCCAAGGACTAAGGCACACTGTGGAGCCAGGAACCCTGCCGGATTAGTAATGGCAAATGTTTGGGGAATAAGGAGGCTTGTAGTTATATCACTTAGCAATAGATGGATTATCGTTCGAACAAAAGATTGATCACTTGAAGCCATGACATGGGAGAGAAAAAGACAGAACCGGGGCAAGAACCCAGCCAACTGTTGTTTTTACATTTATTCTAAGATAAATGAATTATATAGTTAGAAAAAAATTGCCATGAGACTGCATAAAAGATCCTTTGCCAGACCACAAGTGAAAGAGCACAAAATTGTGAAGAGTGGGAGTAATAAACAGAAAAAACATGGTCACAAAGTTGATGGCACCTAGATTGGCAATGGCCTCTTGGCAAAGGAGAGAACGCCCCGGTGTCGCGGTTCTCTATAGTATATCATTAAGATTTGACCCGCGTAACCTACAGTAAAAAAGGATCATGTTAGAGAACCCATTTCACTACTCCTTAGAGAAATATTGGGTTGTCGCTACAGGCAAATTCAGATTTATTCTAAAAACAGAACTTTGCAATGTAGAAGGTTCACCATTGAAGCTTAAATCTCCTTGGCCTATTATAGATTAAAAGGGATGAATTATCAAATAATATGTGCATGATAACTTAGGGAAGTCAAGTGGCTAATACATGGGGACGGAGATGTAAGAAACTTGATCAAATGTTGCAATGGATTATGAATTGACTTACCTCAACCACTGAGAAACCAACATGGAAATAGGCATTCAAGATTTACAAAAAAAATGATCTAAAGCCCCACTATGCAGAATAACAAAGCATAAGAAACAAAAGATACTAACATAATGTTTGTAACTGCAAATATAATAACAGTGTAGGAACTGTGAAGTTCTCTTAGAGGAAAACCAAACTTATTTGTGTTAATAAGGGGTTACCTTATCCCTTTCATATCTCTGTCCTGATCAACACACATAGATTAAAATACATGGAGTCAAGATATTTATCTAACTTGCCGGTGTAGCCAAATGAAGTCAAATACATAACAATGAGCTAAATTTGTGTTAATAAATGGAAGATATTGTTACCTGATAAATAATGTGTAGAACCAACAATGAAATATACTGAGCAAATTAGAAACATGGTGTCAATTATATTACACAGATGAAGTAATTTTCCAGCAGAGCAACCATTTGAAGTCAATTATATAATCAACATGGTGTCAAATGAAAAAACATGAATGGACCTTATAAATATCCAATCCATGTCTTGTTGAGATGGCAATCCATGTCGGTACAGTGCTGAAACATAAGTGGTATGGCACCAAATCCACTCATTTCTATCTTTGACTCATCCAATGAAACTTGCCATATGGAACGTCCCCAGCCAACTTCAAGATAAAGAGAACGGATCTGCAACAATTCTGAAGTAATCAGAATGGTATGAATCAGTAATTATAACTATGATACAACACATGTGCTATTGAGATCAAATAGCGCCAAGAGGGAACGACGGATTACTGCGCACTACCTGGCCAGCATGACACCAATTTGAACAAAGGCACAGACATGAACCTGATGTTGGAGACGATGGGAAATTTAAGCGCGGGCTGGGGAACTTGGCGAGAGGCCGCGTCGTCTTCACTTCTAGGTAGCAGGGCGGTGGTGGAGCTCGTCCTTGAGGAGGCGAAGTCGTCGAGGTGGCCAGGGTTGGGCGCGTCGAGGCTGCAGGGTAACCGGCACTACCAGAAAAACTGGGGTTGCCGACGGCGAAATCTATGCCGACGGCCCCCGTCGGCATCTATGGACCTACGCCGACGGCCACGGAAAGGCCGTAGGCGTAGAAAAGCCGTCGGCACACATCCACCTATGCCGACGGGCCGTCCGGCATAGACAAGGCCGTCGGGACCGCCCGAGGTACGCATACGGGGCCCGTCGGCATAGCGCAGGCCGTCGGCAAATCCGCGGGCCCACCCGCGGTCGGTGACCATTTGACGGCGTTGACCCTACGCCGACGGGCAAGAACGGCGGCCGTCCCGGCATATCGATGGCGGTATGCCTACGGCCAAGCCGTCGGCAGAGGCCCCTCCGCCACGTCAGCGATCCGTGTGCCACGCCACGTCAACGATCCGTGGGACAACCTCCGTGTGTGCACAGATATGCCGACGGCCTGGCCGTCGGCATACGTGTATTTTACTTTATTTTTTTATTTTTACTCGGCCCGGTGGACCTCTCCACCCGGTCATGTTAGGTCAGCCAATACGAACACTTTAGAGCAACATCCGGTCCAAACCCACAGCTACATCCACTCCGTGTAGACCCGACGCGTCCGTTTCCCCCCTCCAGGTGCCGGCGGCGCCGCCGTCCGTGAGGGGGTGGGGACACCCCGGAGACAGCGTGCGGGCATTTGCAACCGCCACAACACTTCCGGACTTGTGAGAGGCCGCCACGCAAGATTTGACGGTATACTAGCCCGGAGGCCGCCCGCGATCGTGAAGCAGCGAAGAGCAATCCAGCGTAGGGAAGTGTTCAGATACTTCTCCATCACGAAAAATTATGAAAAATTACCATCGGTCCTATAGCACATGTGCCCACGTCATGTAAAAAACTCATGATTTTATCGCGCTCCGAGTATTTAATAATATTCACGCCGCATCGTTTCATGAGCGTCTACTACCGTGTGTCATCGCCGTCCGTGAGGGCCACACCGGAGACGCGTGCCGCCTCTTCGGACATGCCACCACACCACCCCGCATGTATGAGGGCCCGATGCGACGGCCGGTGGCATTACTACCCCGGGGCCCCGTCCGCCCTAACCTGTAGCGTTTGACCACCGGATCTAGCCCTTTGACTTTGCACGGACGGGATTTGACGGTGGGCCTATCCACCCGGTCATGTTATGTCAGCCCATATGAACACTTTAGAGCAACATCCGGGCCACACCCACAGCAAGATCCCTCCGTGTAGACCCGGCCAGCGTCCGTTTCCCCCTCAAGGTGCGTGGCGGCGCCGTCCGTGTGAGGCACACCCGAGACGCGTGCGCCTCTTCGGACATGCCACCACACCACCCTGCATGTATGAGGGGCGGTGCGGCCTTTCGGTGGCATTACTACCCCAGGGCCCCGTCCGCCTAACCCCGGAGCGGTTGACCACGAGATCTACCCCTTTGACTTCCCACGGACGGGCTTTGACGGTGGACCTCTCCACCCGGTCATGTTAGGTCAGCCAATCTGAACACTTTAGAGCAACATCCGGGCCACACCCACGGCAAGATCCCCTCCGTAGACCCGACACGTCCGTTTCCCCCTTCTCCAGTGCGGCGGCGACGCCGTCCGTGTGAGGCACACCGAGACGCAGCGTGCCGCCTCTTCGGACATGCCACCACACCACCCTGCATGTATGAGGGGCCGGTGCGACGCTCCGGTGGCATTGCTACCCCCCAGGGCCCCGTCCCGCCTAACCTTGGAGCGGTTGACCACGAGATCTAGCCCTTTGACTTCCCACGGACGGGCTTTGACCAGTGGACCTCTCCACCCGGTCATGTTAGGTCAGCCAATCACGAACACTTTAGAGCAACATCCGGGCCACACCCACGGCAAGATCCCCTCCGTGTAGCTCGGTGGCATTGCTACCCCCAGGCCCCGTCTGCCGTGTAGACCTCACAGGCGTGGCTGCCGCCGTGTCCCGAGGAGGGAAACGCCACGTCCGGGCCGACACGGAGGGTATCTTTGGGTGTTTTGGGCGGAATGGTGTTGGGAGTGCAGCACATGCCGTAACAAAAAATAAAAATAAAAAATGCCATAACAAAAAAAAAATGCAAAGTATCTATGCCGACGGCTTAGCCGTCGGCATAGCAAGACATGTCCACGGATCGATGGCGTGGCAAAGGCGGAGCCTATGCCGACGCCAGGCCGTCGGCATAGCAGCACATGTCCACGGATCGATGGCGTGGCAAAGCGAGCCTATGCCGACGCCGTGCCGTCGGCATAGGGCCGACCTTATCCGCTGCGGTTCGCCTCACCACCCATTCACCATCCATCTCCCCTTCCTCCCGACCCACACCCGCGCGCCGCCCACCACCTCCGCCGCCCGCTTTCGAGCACGCCACCGCCCGGCCCCGAGCCCGCCGCCACGCCGCACCAACCGGGCCGCCCGCCCGCGCCGAACCCGCCATCGCCCGCGCCTCCCGTCTCCCCACCACCCGCGGTGCACCGCCCGTCCTCGCGCGCGTCGCGCCGCCGCTGGATCCGCCACGCCGCCGTCGTCTCCGCGCGGATCAGCCCGCACCGCCGCTGTATTCGCCCGTCCCGGCCTCCGTCGACACATCCCCGCGCGGCCGGCCCTCCCACCCCCGACCTCCGTCCCGCCCGACCTCCATCGACCCGCTTGGCCTTCCGCCCGTCGTGCCTGCCCTGCCTGCCTGGCCCGTCGTCAGTGCTCGCCTCCCCAGCCGGCCCTCCCCATGGTGAGCTCCCTCCCTCCTCTCTGTAGATTTTTTTGATAATTTTGTTGTTGTTCATAGTTATGTAACTAGATGGATGCATGCATAGTTACTTGATAGATGATTTGATGATAGTTACAAATGTGAGAAATGCAAGAAAAGCAATTTTTTAACAAGGGGCATGACGTTAGATGATAGATTTTTTGATGATAGTTGCAAATGTATGATGGTTGTTACATGATAGATGATGATGTTAATGATGATAGATGATGATGTTGATGATAGATAATGATTTTTTTTTGCGGAAGAGATGATATAGGATGCTGATTTTTTGATGATTGTTAGATGTTGATGATGAATATATTGTGATGTACTTAATTATTGTCACGGTGCAGGTTCTGTGGTGTTCCATCTCGGTGGAGTGATCGTCGTAGGAGCTGTTGGTCCCCGGTTGTCCCTCCGGTGTTCGACTACTTCCTCTACAGCCGAGGGTGAGCTACGAATCATGTGACTAGATTTCATTCTCAAGTCAACTGGCGTAACCTAGGCGTCTCCCGTCCGAAAGGGTTGCATCGATAAATATGCATTCAATTGCATATTTATCACCGCAGCTATTTCGGATTGTCGGCGTTTTCCACGGACAGCACGAGGATGTGTAGATTGGGTATGTTCTCCATGTTCTACCCGTTCCGAGACAGGATTTGGTGGCGCCTCCCCATTGTTCTCCGGAGCACATTCTCTCGGCTATTTGACGAGACGTGTATCTGGAGAACAGCGGGGAGGTGCTGCAGAAATTTTGTCTCGGAACGGGGTAGAATGGAGAACGTACTCAATCTACACATCCTCCGGTGGGATTAGGACCCATCTTTACCTATTAGAGATGTAGGTGGATTAAACGTGGTAGAAACTGAAAATTTGATGTGATTAATTTGAGTGAATCCTTAATTATGTTGTGTGGGTTGCAAAAAGCGAGGATGGCAGATAATCGGTGGATGTACAGTGGTTTTATCCGTCGGAATCGAGTAACATCGAGTGGATCGCGAAAACCGATGTGTATTTGAAGGAGATATTCCGTCGTCCAATGAGAATTATCCCACCATGCCCCTGTGCGAGATGTGCGACGTCATCGTAGAAATCAGACGGACATGAGTGAGCACCTTCACGCATACGGATATATGCCAAACTTTGACATGCCGCCGATAAACATAGCCGATCAGGACCGTGGTAGAGAGGAGGTGATGCGACAACGCATCGATGGATATGAGGACGACGGGGTCAGGGACATGCTAGATGATGTCATTGTTGCAGAAGCGGCAAATGCGACACCTTCGGAGAATGAACCGGAGGAGCGGAGGCAACCGCAAAGGCCTTCTTGGAGGTCTTGGCCTCGTCGAAGAAACCTCTTTATGCGGGTGCGAAAATATCTCAGCTGGATGCCATCTCGCAACTGATTGCGGTCAAGGCTGAAATACGGTCAGTAGCGAAAATGCTTGAAGCATTCACGGGAGTATGGGCTAACAGCCTCCACGAGGGTCATGAACTGCCGAAAAGCATGTACGATACAAAGAAAATCATGAAGGCACTCTCTATGGATTATGAGAAAATAGATGTTTGCCCGAAGAATTGCCTTTTGTTTAGGCACGCAGTATCACGGATGACAAGTACTGTAGGAAGTGCGGTTCGTCTCGGTACATTGAGGTGGTCGGTGAGGATGGTGAGAAAAAGCAGCTAACCATCCCCGTTAAGGTTCTTCGGTATCTTGATTTTATAAAAAAGACTGCAGCGCCTTTTCATCACGAAGGAGTCTGCCAAAATGATGAAGTGGCACAAGGAAGGTATAAGGTACAATCCAAAAAAAAATCGTACATCCATCGGGAGGGGAAGCATGGAAGTCATTCGATGAAGAATACCCCGAGGAAGCAGCCGAGGCTGGGAATGTCAGAATAGCCATATCGGTGATGGGTTGAATCCATATGGTATGTCGTCCAATCCATACAGCTGCTGGCCTGTGTTTGTAATTCCGCTCAATCTTCCTCCGGTGCCCTAATGCATCGGAAGACCATGTTCTTGTCGCTCATCATTCCGGGGCCTGACTACCCGGGGAAGCAATTGGGTGTGTTTATGCAGCCGCTTGTGGATGCTTTGCACCATTCTTGGTACTTTCCGAGGTTGACATACGACCGGGATCTGCAGAGAAATTTCTTGATGAAAGTTTGGTTGCACTATTGCATGCATGACTTTCCCGGCTATGCTCTATTCTGCGTATGGTGTACAAGTGGTAAGATGCCATGCCCAGTGTGCATGCAGGCTCTGCGAATGATTTCGCTGAGTAAGGGTGGCAAGTATGTAGCCTTTGACCTGCATCGACAGTTCCTCCCTCCAGACCATCCAGACAGGGAAGACAAGAAGAACTTCACGAAAGCTAAGATTGAAGCTTCCATAGCTGAGGCAGTTATCCTAGAGGAGGTGTCAGACCTCAGGACATCATACTATTCAGACCACGTTCCCCATCTTCATAACAAGGTGCCTCGATACAATATAGAAGAGCCCAAGTATCAACCCAGGCTCGATCTATTCAACACGCAAGGTGGGAGGGCTGGGGCCTTGAAATCTTATAATATGCCACGACAAGAGTGGGAGGACCTCATGTTCTATATCTTGCACAACATCAAGGAAGTTGAGGAAGTGTGGATGAGGTAATACCACTACACCATTCCTTTATGTCTTCCACATCATCATGTTTCATGTTCACTTAGTCCCGGTCTAACACCGCTTATCTTTTTTTAGTGATTTCGTTCAAGAGGAATGGACGGGAGTGAATCCTCCTACTGAGGCCCTGGCACTTACTCTTCTCCGTCATGGAAACCCTGGACGTAAAAATTTTGTTGCTTGGTTCATGGAGAAAGTAAATTTCCACACTCCCCTATTAAATACCTACTTCAACATTTATTAGTTAACCGAACTAATGCACGCAACAATTTCCATTATACTTGTAGGGAAAAGATCCGAACATATCTATGGATGATGAATTGAGATGGGTTTCCATGGGTTTTGACCCTGCCGTCATGACATGTACAAAGTATGATGTGAATGGGTATCGCTTCCATACAGAGGAGCACCAAAACAGCCGCCCCGATCCGAAAACTATAAATACTGGAGTGTACACCCCGGTCAAAATTCACTAGACTACCATGGAAGGGTACAAAATATATACGAGGTTAAATTCCGCCAGGGGCGTGAGACCCTAAGTCTGCATGTGTTCAAATGCCGATGGTTCGATCCACGGGAGGGGGTAAAACATACGCCTTCCATTGGTTTGGTCGAAGTTAAACCATCAACCGTCTATGCCGGAGCCGATCTCTTCATTGCGGCTACCCAAGCTACACAAGTATATTATCTGCCTTACCCATGCCAGAAAGTGTATCTAAAGGGTTGGGAAGTTGTGTTCAAGGTGTCGCCACATGGTAAGCTACCAGACCGAATGAAGACGATTACTACAACATTAACCCCATGACATACGAGGGAGTGTTCTATCAAGAGCAACCTGATGATGATGATGATGATGATGTGGTTAGAAGCGATGACGCTAGACCATTGGGTGATGATGATGTGGACCCAAGCGTCGATGATGCACGGAATGATGGTGAGACCATTGTCAATGGAAATGACATACTTATGCTAGAAAAGTTAAGCGAAGACGGCGACGAGGAAGAGCCTCCACCTCCGTCGGACAACGAAGATGATATGATTGATAGTGATGATGAGACGGACCGAGAAAGAGGTTAATGATTCATATGGGTTCTAGCAGATGTACGTTTCAAGTTTAGGAATATGCCTTTTTATGCATTTTTATTAATGTGTTTATTATCATGCCTTTTTCTTCATTTCATTAATTTACTAATTGCTTTTTTCTTTTCAATGCAGGTTCGTGGAACATGGGCAAGGGGAAGGCCGACGGCGTGGGTTTCACGCAAGGTCGTCGGCCTGCCTAGTCGGAGTGGTCGAGCACGTAATCCTCCCCTCGGCTACTTGACGATGACTCCTCACAGGGAGGTCGAGGGAGAGGTGCCCCTAGAGGAGGAGGGGGAGAGCCTCTAGAGGACGAGGTCTTTGGGAGAGCAACTCTGAGTCGCGGCCAGAAAGAGCGCACCCTCACCGACTTAGGGGTGTTGTCTTCGAGGCCCTCCTCTAGTGAGGTACCCTCCTCTAGTGAGGTACACTCTAGGGAGGAGGAGGAGGAGGAGGTGGAGGAGGAGGGACGCGAGGAGGAGGAGGAGGAGGAGGAGGAGGAGGAGGAGGTTGGGGAGGGAGAGGCAGGCGAGGAGGGGGGTGGTGGCGGGGATGATGGTGGTGACGGGAAGGGGGTTGACAACAAGGGATGGCTGCGTGGCAGCATAAAGCTACAAAGCAGGTTCCTGCCATCTTGAGGAGCAGAAGTGGCTCATTGAGCCCAAGGGAAAAGAGTAAGAGGTTCCTTATTTTGATTGTCACATGCATATTCTGGTTGTTATTTATTTTGCTTGTCACATGCTAATAGTTCATTCTTTTGCAGCAATGGATATATTCTAAAGGGTCCCGTATTCCCAACGGCCTCATCACCGTCTTGCAGTTATCTTGGCGAGGTTGTCTTGTCCGGATCGATCAGGCAGCCGGACCGTCGGGTTTTGGCCACGAGCTGGGACCACTGGAAGCGGCCCTCCACGCGGACCATGAGACCCATGCCAAGGCCGTAACCACTACTTTCAGGTGAGTTCTCTTGAAGCACAAGTCCATTCTAGTTTCATGAATGATTTAACTCATGGCTTCTTCCATTCTTGTTTCATGCATGATTGTAGAAATTCTATCGAGTTCTTCCGGAGCATGAGGGCTAGAGCGGACCAGATCGTGCGCCAATGCAAGAAGAAGGCCCGCCAGATGCGACGAGGTGCGCTATGTGGCCATCTCGACATACTACCACGATGTTCTTGGTGTGAAGATGACCAAGGAAGAAGCGCGGAGGATGGGCATTACCTTGGAGAGGCACGAGTACTTGGCGGTAAGTATAAAAGATTTTTCATTATGCTTTCATTACCATGTGGTACATTTCACCGTTTCATGTTGACATGCCATTATGCTTTTATTATGTAGGTGTGTCCAAATTGGTGTTATGGAAAAGACGAGTCTGGCGGCATTGGTGGATCTTTGGTGTGATGGGGCTGGAGCACAGGCGGCTATGAGAATAAAAAATAAGGCTAACCGAGGGAATGAGGAGTACATGCTCAGGAAACCGAAACCACTTTCTCCACTAGGCTGTTATTGTATGACTAACCCCATTAAACATTCTTCTTCTTCTATTTACCATCACTTTCTTATGTATGACTAACATCTGTTTGGTGGTGCAGGAGGAGAAACTGAAGCGGCCGCTCTCAGACATGCAGGCGTGGGAGATCGCCCATACGCGGAAGGACCCCAAGCCTGGCGAGCCCAAGTACTACGGCAAGAAGACCGCGTGGAGGAAGGAGGCCTACTCCGCAGCCTATCTGAAGTTACATCCTGACACACCTGACCCCATTGCGGCGGATCTGGGCCAGCCAGGCGGTGGTGAGCATGGGGCCCAAGGAGCACGCAGTCGGGAGGCGGTTCTCGATCTTGTGGTCACTCCGACTATCTCCTACACACAGCTTCGTCGGATCGACCCGAGCTGAGCCAGCGCATGAGCCAGCCCAAAGGTGTCCAGTTCACGATCCCTCTTTCGGGAGCAACAAAGCTGTAAGTATTTTCCCTCTTATCTTCATTGCTCACTTTATTTTACGCATCTAGTAGTTTTATGAGTTCCATCATGTCATACCATAGGCCTACTGAGTACACACGCCAGGAGACCATGGCGTGGCATCGAGGATTCATGAACACCAAGTCTGAGAGGATCGCCACTGGAAGCGGGCTTTTCAGAAATGGCGGCGGCGGTGTCCTCGATTCAGCCCGACACCATGCCCTCCAAAGACAACCAGTCTTGTTGACCTTGAGGAGTTTGTGGCACGCGAGCGGCTGGCCCCTCGCGGTTAGTTCATCCCCAATCTATTCACCCCAAGCATGTCATGCCTTTCAACACGATCATATATCCCATTAATATGTCTTTTCAACATCCAGGGAACAGATGGATCTACCGTTGGCGGTGGTCTTCGCAGCACTCCGGAGACACGGAGCCCGACCACTCCGATCCACGGAGGCGGAGGTGGAGGTGGAGGCGGTCTTGGCGGTAGCGCTGCCGCTAGCGATGTGACACAGGCTTGGCGGTCTTGGCGGTGGCGACCTCGCGGTGCTCGGCGATCTGGCGCTTAAGCCTAGTGTGTGGTGATGATGCTTGAGATGACTTGTGTGTGGTGATGATCATTTAGAGACTTGTGTGTGGTGCTTTTCTATATGCTTATGCTTATGTTGGTTGTGATGATGATCATTTAGAGACTTGTGTGTGTTACGATGCTTATGCTTTCGTTCTTTGATATGTCTTTCTGATATGTCTGTTATACATGTGCTTTTATTTGAATTGAACTGATTTGAAAACAAGCGAAAAAAGAAAAAAAATCGACGAAACTATGCCGACGGCTCAGCCGTCGGCATAGGCTAGCGTGGCGTGATTCGACACGCGTGGCATGTCTATGCCGACGGCCGTCGGCTTAGTTCTGCCCAGTGCCGATTGCCGACCGTGGCATGTCTATGCCGACGGCCCGGCCGTCGGCTTATTTCTACCCCAGAGTGCCCGATTCTTATCGACCGTGGCACGTCTATGCCGACGGCGAGGCCGTCGGCATAGTTCCAAACTAAGGCGACGGCGGTGCCGTCGGCATAGGCAAGCACCAGGAGCAACGGCTTCTCGCCACGTGGCATGTCTATGCCGACGGCCTCGCCGTCGGCATAGTTCTAAACGAAGCCGACGGCCAGGCCGTCGGCATAGACACGCCACGTGGCGAGCCGCCGTTCTTTCGGCGATTGCGGCAACCGCCGTTAAGGCGATAAGGCGTTGCGGCGATGCCGCGTCGGCATAGATCTCTGACCACCGTCGGGATAGGGTCTATGCCGACGGCCTTTCTATGCCGACGGTCATCCGGGCTACGCCGACGGATACGTTGCCGACGGCCCTATGCCGACGGCCGCCGTCGGCATAGGCCTGTCCCGACGGCCGCCGTCGGCATAGGCCTGTCCCGACGGCAAGTCAGGGATATGCCGACGGCCCTGGCCGTCGACATAGGGTGCGATTCCAGTAGTGCGGGTGGTGGTGGAGGTCGTACTCTCGACGGCGGATCTGGCCGGTGTGCCTGGATCCCTGGAGCGTGGACGGCTGTGCACCTGATGACAACCAGAGAAGGTCCTTGACGGCCGGAGGCGGTGGTGGTACTGGATCGGATCTGGTGTGGGTTGCGAGGCCTTTGCCCGGTGGTTGTTGGGTGGTGATCGGCGGCATTGCGACGCCTGATGCTGCCATGATTCGCCTGCAGCGGCAGCGTAAGAGATGCGAATAGATCGGTGATGGGCTTCCCTTGATCTTATATTACACCGACCGACTACCAAAGAGGCCTCTTCCGCTTACCAGTCGAATCACATGATTATTATTATTTTGTTAAAAAATGCTGACGTGGTGAGCTGCATGATCAAGGTAAATAAAAGTAACTGCTATGTGACAAGGCTGCTGAGGTGGACATGTTGCATGTCAAGAGAAATATGTTAGTGGGGATGAACTATTTAGGTATTATAGATGAGTGCCAGCAATAATTGCAGCCTTTTATTTCTAGAGTCACAAATAAGCTTTATTTGAAATGTTCATATATTTATCTCAATTGAAGTCACAAAATAACCTGATTATTTTTGTCTTCTATATTATCTGTTTTTCAGCCAGCATGTTCTAACACTGAATTTCTTAGATAATTTGGTGACGGATTAGATTCAGAGATGGTGGAGATCCAAACCTTACATGGCTATATTATTGTAGAAGCAATGCTACGAGTAGATGGCATGCACTTGACTATTTTTCTTTTTCGTGCACCTGGAAGCATGTCCTGCCTCTGCCTCGACTCAGGCGCATCCATCGCTGATAACTCCCAACTCCCGGTAATCGACACCCCCACATGATGCTTTCTTTGTCCCCATAAAGTAATCTGTGCCTCCACCGCCCTTATATTTCCCTTGATCTATTAGCTTGTCGATTCAGTTCTCTATTTTCAGCATATGTTTCTTGTTCAACATGTCATTTAGGTTTTGATTTTTCTTTGAAGACTTATTATAGCACCTCTAGATTTTGATCATACACGAAAATTTGTCAGGTTGCAGAAATTCTTGATTTTATGGTACAACCAAATAGCTGTGCCGAGTTGAATTCTGCTTATGCAACATCTTTGTGTTTGCAGAAAAACATGGTGTTGATAAAAAATTTCAATTATTAATTCTTGATATGTTTGTGGATTCCATATTGTGGATGTGAATTATATTACATTCTCACGAAAACCTTTTATTCCTGCTCTCTGATTATAATACTAGGATCACGCCGCGACGAGGGATTGTTCTGTGATGGTCATCTGGCCCTGGTTTGTGCTATGATTTCTTGTACTATTGAGCTATGAATAGGCAGGATTAACTCTGGTCTAGCTTGGTAATTGCTTGTCATTACACCATGGTTTGGGTTGTTACTATCTGAATGTGCCATTGGTTGAACCTAGGGCATGGTTTCAAACTATATGGTGGTAGGTTCTGTTTGTTTTGAATTTTATAATAATAGGAGGGCACTTGCTTGGCCTGATTAGTTGTCTTGTGGGATGCATCTGATGATAAGTAGGCTCTAATTAGGGCTGGCTCTTTGTTTTCTATATAATTGATAATGAACAAATCTATTTGGTCCTGCTCTAGGATGGTTTAATTTAATTAGTGTTTCTCAACACATCTGCCATTCTGTTGCTCTAAACTTGACTCTTTACCAGTGTTACTTGACTCTCTATACTTATCAGGTCTTGCTTTGAAGTGATTTCTAGCTACTGTTTATCTACACTTATTGTGCATTTCATAGGGTGTCGAACGTACATGATAGTCACTTAACTTCTGTTGACTTCCGCATATATTTCTCCAGCATGTATAAGTATATAGCCCACACCATGTGGGGCGAGGAGATTGGCCCCTTCCATTGTGTGGTGAAATCTGATTTGGCTTCTCCCCAACTCACTCATTGATGCAGGTAATTTGCTCTGATCCTTCTGCTGTAGCTTCTCTGCTAATACCGTGCTGAACATTGGGAAAGGTTCATATAACAAATTCAATTCTTCCCTTGCAAGATAATATATTGTGATGCAATATTTTGTCCACTTTTCTTGCACAACTTGTTACGTCAAGCAACGGCGAATACTTTTATTGATTAGCCTCTCTGATCTATGTCCTAAAATACCGGCTATGTGTTACTTTTCTCATGATTTATGTTTAGAAAATATATTCTACCTATGACAGTAGTTGTAGCATCCATGGTGTTGCAGAGTAGTTTTATCAGTATCACATATCTATTCAATTACTGAAGCTGAGGAGCAGGCGAGCAGGTGACACATGATCCCACTACGCTAATCGCAGCCAATAAGTTTTTAACAAGGTGCTTGGGTAAATATGCTCCTTCCATTGAAACTAGGCCTGGCAGAACTGTGTTCGGAAATAGTCGCATTCCACACAGTACCGGTGTTTCTGCAGTTCTGAATGTGAACATTGTTGTCATGAGCACGATTGGTTGCCCCGGGGGGTCGTCTTTACGGACTCATGAGGGCTGCCGCGCTGTCTGCTAAAAATCAAATGGCCTGAGGCGGGCAGCTGCAGTGGCCACTAAAAACGCTGGCTCCCGTTTGGTGTTTGGTAGGCAGCCACATCGCGCCCAACGTGAACTACTCTAGATTACAAGTACATTCTTATGAGAAATTACATCTTCATTTGATTGAAAAAAAATTGTATGTACACTTTCGAGTGAAGTTTTTTATTTTGATTTTAAAGCCGGTGTAGGGTCTGGTTGCACATTTTTCACAATGCGGTTTGGCCACACCTATGTCTTGAAAGTGTTTTTTCCCTTATAGTACCATCATGAGATTTTGACTTCTTACCCTAACTGAATTATGACATTGCAGATTCTGGGTGCAAAGTGCAAACCCCCAATAATACTTCCATCTGCAGCAACAAACTCTGGTCGAGTTAACTCGTGTCAGCATATGGCATGAAGCTTTGGAGTTTGCACAAAAGGTACTTGCATGTCATGATGTTACTTTTGATTTGTATATAACTTGTGTTTCCAGTTAAAATATCTCCTCTATTTTGGTTTAAGAACATATCATGATGTTACTTTTGATTTGTATATAACTTGTGTTTTCTTTAAACATGTGTTAGTCAAAAAGTAGTTGATAAGACTTGTAGAAAAAATGGGTGTATTTGGACCCAGATGGAAACATATGCAGATTTGGAGCAGGCTGATGTAGGAGCAGATTGGTGACGCAATGATCAAAAGAGTTTAAGTGGAAGGGCTTGTGGAAGAAGAGATGGAATGACAACGATGATGCAACCTTGTCGTGTGATTGTTGTATGTATATTTGAGGTCCATAGGAAAAGAAGTATTAGTGAGGTAAAGTGATGGAGACACATCTTAGGTGGAGATGGAAGGAGACCCCGGAGACAAATAGAGCATTATTCGTAGTCAGTTTGGGAATGAACATGTGGTGGAAAGAATGTTTCCATGTCAATGTGCCTCCTTTTCTTATTATTTGTAATAAGGTGAGGTGCATTATATCTCATCATTTGTTGATGGTGTTCCATGTTGCATATGTAGTAGTGCGAGACAACAAAGCACCAACATAGAAGCTACATGCAGAGTCAAGGAGTAATAGATTGAGAGGATGATTGATGTATGGACAAAGAAGGCGATGGATGACAAGTTCAACGGGGAAGAGATTCTAGAGGGGTGCATGCTGTTTGTTCGAACAGAGAGGAAGATACTCGCGTTTGTGTTGTGGTTGAATATTTGCGTGCAATGTGTTTGTTCGTGTGAGTAAAATGAGTATTGTTTACAAATTCATTTGTTGGCCCGTCGCAACGCATAGATATTCTACTAGTGGAATATTAAGAGATCACATCCTTCAAGGTCACGTTCTTCCCTCCCAAAAAAAAAGGGATCACATCCTTCAAGGTCAAAGGTTCGACTCCTACTGGCTCATCAGCAAAATCAGTGCCGCCAGATTGTAATCAATCATCATTCTATGCTACGACAATAGAGCCGCAAGATCCGATTGCGATATCTTTTTTGGGGGAAATTAGCCACTCTTACGATTTAATGCAGCAAAAATCAGTGCCGTCAGATTGTAATCAATCATTATTTAATGCTAAGAAAATAGAGCCGCGAGATCAGATTTTGATATAATGGAGCAAAATCAGTGGCGATTTAATACCAGCGAAATTAGTGCCGTGAGATCGGGATCAGACGAAAATCGGATCGTTCTGATTTGTTGCTAAAATCCATACGTTCAGATTTTAGCTTTTGCGTTAAATCATATAGTGTTGCAACACAAATGTGAACATTTGTCAACAAAAAAAATTAACTTTGATGTACACAGGGTTGCTGTTGTACTATCTCAGTTACTGAGCAAGGCAAACTCAAACGCACCTAGAATTTTCCATCAGCAGCTATAAGGAGAAACGTGTGACAAGATAAGTGTGTTCTGTTTTTGAGGAGTAAATTTCGTCTGATATTTTCAAAGCACAAACGTTGTGCATAAGTTGCCTGCCGAGCCCACCCAGTCCTATATAAGAACCCCCATGGCCGATGAGGAGAGGAAGTGAGGTGCGGCCAGAAGAAACTTCGCTCAGAGTTGTTCGCTCCTGTTTGTCGTTCTACACCAAGTAACCATGGCGACAACTGTGGTGAGACTCCTGCTCGCGGTGACCATGGTTTTTCTCCTCGCCGCACCCACGGCGAGTGGTGGCACCATCACCATGTCCTTCGCCTCGGAGGAGGTCACGTCGGAGGAGGCCCTCCTCTCTTTGTACGAGCGGTGGGCGCAACACTTTGGAAAGGCTCTCCCAAGCGGAGGAGCACTTGACAGCACCCGCTTCGCCGTCTTCGCGCAGAGTGTCCGGCTCGCGCACCAGCGCGGCCCAGGCAAACTCAAGCTCAACGAGTTCGCTGACACCGCCCTCAACAACGACCACAGCATCAGCTGCTACATTCCGATGGCGCAAGCCGTTGTCCCAGAGGGCCAGCGGAGAAAATACCCAGATCCACCGGCGTCCGCGGACTGGCGCTCCGCGGGCGCCGTGACGCCGGTGATGGATCAAGGGACGCACTGTGGAAGTTGCTGGGCTTTTGCAACCGCATCGGCCATCGAGGGGCTTTACAAGATCGAGCACGGGGACCTGATCCCACTATCGCCCCAGCAGCTCGTAGACTGCGACGGCAGCAACAAGCACTGTAGAGGTGGCACCCCGGCCGAGGCATTCCAAACCATTTCACTTGGTGGTGGAATCTCGCGATGGGCGAACTATCCGTACAAAGGTGTTAAGGGCTGGTGCTACCCGGCCCGCAAAGGCGTGGGCATCGGGGCTGGGAGCGTGTGGAGCCGCGGGACGAGACGGCGCTCATGTGGGCAGTGTTCAAGCGCCCCGTCACGGTAGGGGTCGACGCCAACAGCACGGCCTTTATGCAATACCGCGGTGGCCTTTTCGACGGGCCCTGCAATACCACTCTCGGTCACGCCATGACCCTGGTTGGGTATGGAACTACCGGACACAACGACCCTTACGGCGAGCCGGAGGGAGTCGACTATTGGCTCCTCAAAAATACCTGGTCCACGGCATGGGGCGAAGCCGGCTATATGCGGCTCCGGCGCGGTGCCGAGGCCAAAGGTGGGGTCTGCGGGGTAATGCTGGAGGCCACCTATCCGATCCATTCCTATGCGCTATTTTAATTATAGAGGAAACAATGTGCCTATATATGAGCTTTACCTAAATAACTACTCTCTCGGTCCCATAATATAAAAGCGTTTTTGGGGACGAAGGGAGTAGTATAGTTAGTGATGAAATGGAATAAATTAAAGCAAGCCACTCGTTGGTTGTACGCAGGGGCAGAATATAAGATGGTAGCTAGAGATTCCAGTGGGGAGACCGATCTCGTTCGCGCGAACGGTAGCATGAGCGACGTCGGATTCCATGAGATCATGCGTTCCTCTATCCTTGTTTCTTTCCTGCATTGTTCTCTTCTCCACCCCTCGTTATCATCCATAAGCTACCGCTTCTTTATTCTACGTCTTTCACTACGCGCTGCTCCCTGTCATTGCAAGCGTTCCATTCCTCGATCTCCACCATGACTCACCTTCTCTTCCTTCACCAGCGTGAGCCGTGAGGCACAGGGGTGCGGCACTACTACTGTAAACGTCCACCGTTGCTTGCTGCTAGGGCGAGCGACCACATGCGAAGAAAACGACAACACATACCAACGCCTCCTTCTGCCTCTCCCTTCCGACCCACGACATGATGTAATGGCACGGGCGAGGTGACGATGCCCACGACGGTTTTTGCACACAAGTGCTACGACGGCAGCAGATCGTTTGCGATGACCTGAGGAGCTCAGGCGAGGGGCGCGGCAAGCTTCGAGCGGCATCCGCCGATGCTTCAATCGACGACGAAATGTTCTGTGAGCATGTGACGGCATAGCATGGGGGGCGTTGTCAGAGGGGATGCACAAGATGACTCTTCAAGTGGAGACACGAGAGGGTTGGATGGTGTCTATGGCGGGGGTAGGAGGCACACGCGAGGTACCGGTTTGCAGCTCTAACGGCGAGCATGTGCTGCTCGGTAGGTGGAAGTGGTTGGAGACCAAGACTAGTAACATAACGCACGGGGTTGAACGGCCTGCGTAGTGCCAATCCAACGGCACAAAGCGTGGGGATCTGGCCTTCTAGCCGGTAGAAAAAGTGTTTGTCGAGCACCCGACAACTAGAACTTGGGAACCTGTCCTTTGCCCGGAGGGTGTGGAGTGTGGACCAAGTACCCTACCCTAAGCCGAGAGCTAAATTCAGCGCATGTTTTGCCAAGTTTCAACTGGTTTTTGCCGAGTTTCTTGTGCACTTTGAAAATACAATAATTGCAATAGTCACCAAAGGCACAACCTCGGTGATGTGGCTTGTCGGTGAGTGCGCCGCGGTGCTGCTAATATGTCCTCTGGACCGGTGATTCAAGGAAACAATGAAACAAGAAGAGCTAAGCGCTTTAAGATTTGGGAACGTCACATGATGGGGAAAGAGAATGATTTACCCTTTTAACTTAATGAAAAAGGTCTATTTTAATATTCACTACTAATTTGTGTCAAATTGTGTAAAAAATTTCACACTCGTTATACGCCAGGTGAGGCCAACATGGATGCACACATGTAAAATAGATGGTTACATAGAAAATTAGACTACATGTATAAATAAGAGAAAGGAAGTTTATGCCAAGGCCAATTCGTTATGTAAAATATAAAACGCGTACAAACAATCCATTATTGACACGTGCATATTGAACCTAACATGGGAGATTACATAGAATATAAAGTGCATACAACAAATCCAGCATTGACACGTGCATATTGACTCCAACATGGGTGCACACATGTAAAAAACATGGTTACATAGAAATTAGACTGCGTGTATAAATAAGAAGAGAAGGAAACTTATGCAAAGGCGTATTCAGAAGACCACAATTTTTCATAATTTTTGTGAAACCGAAAAGATATGAATTTTGAATTTTTCAAAAAGTCCGGCGTCCATGAAGGCCGAGCTCCATTTTTTTTTAATATCAAAGTTTGGATTAGGATATAAAAAAATCCAAGCCTACCCAAATAACCGGCAGTTATTCTGGTAAGAGACAGAATTAAAATGATGTTTTTGCTATAAATGCAAGGCTTCTGGGTGGAAAGATAAAATGCCCGAAACCAAGCTAACTAAAGAGGAAAGAAAGAGAGCTACGCAAATGAAAGTTCTGAGATACTTTCCAATCAAAGAGTGGCTCAAAAGGATATTCATGTGAAAAGAAATAACATCTCTAGCTCGATGGCACGATAAATAATCTAAATTCGAGACATATTTTCTCCAATTTTTCATATGTTCACCATAAAAAATACTTGGTTTCTCTGTCTCCCACTGCGTTGCCGTCAGTTCGCCTCGTCTCCTTTGGCCTTAGGGCCATGGGAGTGCGGTGGATCCCGACCCTTGCCGACTGGAGGGCTCCATTTTTAGACGGTTCTTTGAGCTTTCTTAGGTTTGTGTCCTGCCCAGGAAGCGAGATGGGGCGGTTCCCTGAAGATGGAATAAGGTCCTCCCCGTCTAGCCCCCATCCCGGTGGTGCATCTAGCATCGCTGATGGGCGTGTGGAGGTGTGTATCTAGCAGATCAATGTTTGATGGATCTGTTCGGATTTGGTTGTCGTTCGTCTGTTTTCAGGTTGGATCCATCCGATCTACGCTACACTTCATCAGTGGTGTTTGCTGTTCCGGTGCGCTGGTCCTATGGGGCCTTAGCACGGCAACTTCTCGATTGTCTACTACAACAAGTTTTGTCCGTCTCCGACGAGGGAGGGGCGATGACAGCGGCTCGCCTACGACTCGCTTCAGTGCTTATAGTCATCGATAGGTCGTCTACTAATCTGGAGGTAATTTTTATTATTTATGGTGTTCGTTGTATTGCCATGATTGAAGATGAATAGATCAGAAATTTTCTCAAAAAAAATACTTTCTACGGAAGGTGGTACTAAATCTAGAAAGGTAAAAAAGTTTGTCTAGAATTCCGTATGTGGTGCGCACTTAGTCATGTCTTTCGGGTCATGAGTTCGGTACTCCGGTCCTTCAACTCGTCTTTTTTTTTGTATTTGTACTCAGGCCTTAGAAACACATGTCGTTACGTTGCCTGGGCCTTTCAGAACCCATGCAACTTAGCCAGCCCAACTACCTGGGAAATAAGGGGAACCATATTTTAAATAGTCTGACATTGCTCCTATACATACAGTGATACCAATGTATATATGTGTGCGGAACTACATGTAGTAAGCTGGATCAGTGGCGGAGCCAGGATTGGAGCAAGCCCCGGGCCCAAAAAAAATTTTGCTGCAAGGGAAAAAAAATCTTAACTTCCATAAGGATTTAACTACCTCAAAAGATACCCCATACAAAATATGGTTCAATTGCACAATTTTTTTTTAGAATTTAAACTCAATGCTTAATGATATAATAAAATAGATAAAAACATGACAAAAACTAAAAAGAACGGTATATGATAAAAAGGAGTACCAAATCAATGGTTTGCTTCATCAATGCCTCGCATAATCTCATCAACGGTGGAAGAAGAGCCAACACCTTCAAGACATCAAAAGCAATATTTCATAAGAGAGGGCATAAACATAAGTGAAACAATTATCATTGATTCAAATCTAAAACCTTACCACCTCGATGGGGTAAAAGCACTTTGCGAGACCTATATGATTGAAAGCGATATACAATATGTAATGAAATTGGCAATTACATTAATTTGAGTTCAACAATTCCCTAGATATATGACTGGATACACACACACACACGCACACATTATTTCAATGAAAGTTCAGTTTGAAGCAAATTATACATTAATACAAGTAAAACATTGTATAAATGGAGAGCATCAGGGGAGAAACAGCGAGAGCATCAAACAAAATTACGTGGTGCGGCAGCGGCAGCCGAGAGTGAAGCAGCCGGCAATGAAGAAGCGCTACGCGGGCGAGGGCGAATGAGCATAGGACAGGACAGGACGGCGGCGGCCGGGAGCCTGGGAGCAGGGAAAGGGGGGGGGGGGGGGGAGGTGCGGAGGCGACATCACGGCGGACGGCGGCATGAGCGCTGGGAGATCGATCTTGTCATCCTGTGTGCGTGCAGACTCGGCGGCGGACTCAGGAGCGTTTCGTCTGCGCTAGATCGTGGGGTTGTGTTGCCTCATGAGTGCGTTCATTCTGGTAAGGCATCCCATCAGGTTTGGGCCTTCGTCTTTTCACCCAGCTACACCCCGGGCCTGGAAAAAATCTCCCTGTGAAACTTTTCACGCCCCGGGCCTGGGCCCTGGGTGCCCGGGGCCCAGCTCCGCCCCTGAGCTGGATGAACAATGGATGGATTAAGCTGGACAAAGGATGGATGGATTAGTACATGCTAGCTAGCTGGAAAAGGGCCCTGAATTTCTTGAGAAAAAGAAAAGATCCAACTACGTGAGCTAGATACATGAAAAATAGAAGACTCACCTCTTCCATATTATGAAACTTCATGCCTTAAATCCCCATGGGAAAATGGATTGAATAAGTTGCGGGCATTCTCTGATGTGTGGTGACCTAACAAAACCCAAGACCTAAATGTTTAAACATCATACCTTAAATCTCCTCGATCAATAAGTGGAACAATAGCGGATTGATTACTTCAGAGGTGGCTATACACTTAATAGATAGTTGTTTACTTGGGATTTGCTGACATACTCAAGCTTTAAGACGAGGGCATAAGTTTTTTCTCGTACCCGTGCTAATGTGGAAAAGAAATAGCTGACCGATCAGGTGTACCTCTGTTTTTCAGTTATGGACAGTCACAATGCCCGCCCGTTTCTTCCAACGAAATTGGGGGACAGTGAAGCAGGAGATTGTGGCGGCGGTGAAGATTTTTTTTTTTTTGAGGAAGGAAGAATGCCGGATGGTGTTAATGAAACCAGTATAGTTTTGATTCCAAAATGCAGCCAGCCGGAGACTTTAAAGGATTTCCGGCCTATTTCACTATGCAATGTGATTTATAAGATTGTTTCTAAATGCATGGTGAATAGGTTGAGGACGATTCTCGACGAGGTAATTTCTGAAAATCAAACCGCATTCGTCCTTGGACGCTTGATTTCGGATAATGCAACAGTGGCGTTTGAGATTATGCATCACATCCAGCAGGATCGAAACCCGGATACGGTGAGCTGTGCATATAATTTGGATTTATCCAAAGCTTATGATCGCGTCGACTAGTGCTTTTTGGAGGGAGCTATGAGGAGGATAGGATTCCCTGATAAATGGATACGATGGGTGATGCAATGTGTTACAACTGTATGGTTTGCAGTAAATTTTAAGAGGAAACTTCTGGATTATTTCTCGCCGACGAGAGGGTTAAGGCAAGGTGACCCACTATCGCCGTTTTTATTCTTGTTTGTGGCTGACTCGCTGTCGAGTTTGATTCAGGATGCAGTGCAAAATCAAGGCTTGAGCTCCCTGGTGATATGTAGGACGGCGCCTGCGGTGTCACACCTTCTGTTTGCTGATGACACATTGCTTTTTTTCAAGGCAACAGGGGAGCAGGCAGGTATAGTGAATAGCATTATTTCTCGGTATGCAAGAGGCACTGGCCAGCTTGTAAACCAGACGAAGTGCAGCATTATGTTTGGGGAGGCTTGCCCACTGGATATCCGTACTTTAGTTAAAAATACTTTGGGGGTGATCAATGAGCACTTTGAGGATCGGTATTTGGGACTGCCAGTGCTGGAAGGGCGCATGAGCAAGGGGAAATTTCAGTCCTTGGAGGCGACATTGAGCAAAAAACTTGTTGATTGGGGGGAGAATCAACCTTCTTCAGGGGCAAAAGAAACTTTGAAAAAGTCTGTCGCGCAGGCAATTTCATCTTATATTATGAGTGTGTTTAAATTGCCGGCTGCTGCTTGTGATGACCTTACATGTATGATTAGGAGTTATTGGTAGGGTGTGGAGAATGGAAGGCATAAGGCTCACTGGATTGCATGGGAGAAAATGATACGCCCAAAGAATCAAGGTGGTCTTGGCTTTCACGATATGAGAATGTCCAACCAGGCTCTGTTAGCACGGAAAGCATGGCGGCATGTGGAAAGACCGGATAGTCTATGTGCGAGATTGATGAAGGCAAAATATTACAGACGAGGGAACTTACTTGATACAGTTTTCTCGGGTAATGCATCTCCGGTGTGGCAAGGAATAGGACATGGTCTGAACTTGCTGAAGAAGGGTATGATTTGGAGAATTGGCAATGGGAAAAATGTAAAGGTATGGCGAGATCCATGGATTCCGCGAGGGGGATCACGAAGACCTCTGACAGACAAGGGGACATGCAGGTTCACTAGGGTGGAACAATTCTTACTGCCGGATGGAACCTGGAACGAGGAGAGGCTAAATGACCACTTTATACAGGCTGATGTTAATGAAATTTTGAAGATAAAAGTGTCCACAAGGGTGATAGAAGACTTTCCGGCATGGCATCCAGAAAAGGATGGTCGTTTTAATGTTCGAAGTGCGTACCATTACCATCTAGCTGTTGCGGAACATTTACAAGGACAGGGTGGACCTGCTACGAGCACAAGACCTGACGGAGACCGACCAGTTTGGCGTATGTTTTGGAAAATAAATGTGCGACAGGGAGTTAAAATATGTGCGTGGAAACTACTTCGTGATGGCTTGCCTACAAGGCAAGTTAAAAAAAAAAAGGCATTTGGAGCTCTATGATCAATGCCAGAGGTGTGGACGTACAATCGAGGATAGCTACCATGCGGTGATAGCTTGCCCAACGGCAAGTGCTGTTTGGGACGCCATGGGAGAAGTATGGTCTATCCCAGCGAAGGAGACAATTGTTAATTCTGGGGTGGAATGGTTATTCGACTTGCTGGTCACACCTAGTGATGAGGAACGTGCAAGGGTACTGATGGTAATTTGGAGGAACTGGCAAGTGAGAAACGATATGTTGCATGACAAAGTACCTGCTACTGTGGACACAACTAGGAATTTTTTGCAAAGCTATGTGCTGTCCCTGGAACAAATAAAGATGACCGATGGAAAGAATTTAGAGAAAGGAAAAGGGATTACTTTTGAAGAAAGCGCCATAAGCTGCAGATCACAGCGGAAGATTCCGAAGGAAACAAAGGTATGGCCTCACCCGCCTGAAGGTTGGCTGGCAGTATCTACTGATGGTTCTTTTGGAACATGCGATAATGGCGCAGGCACATCAATGATTACTAGAGATAGCAGCGGAAGACATGTTCTTTCTGCTTGTTGGTTTGTGCCTCGCTGTAATGATGCGTTTGAAGCTGAACTTCTGGCAATTAGTGAGGGAGTCCGGGCAGCATTGACGCATTCCACGGCACCACTTCAGGTGCAATCTGATTGTGCTGCAGTTGTGAAGATACTAAAAGAGAAGGAGAAGAATAAGTCATACCTGGGCCATGTAGTGGAGGAAATTAAGGAGATGTTAGGAGAGAGAGAGAGCTTGTTCTTCTATGTATTGATTGTTTGCAAAATAGGGCTTCAGATCAACTAGCCTATTTGTCAAGAGCGGAGCGTCGACCAGAGTTGTGGTTGCCGGACGCCCCTGATGCTCTGATTAGCCTTCTGGCTACCGATTGTAATCCTATCAGTAACTAAATAAAGCTCCCTTTTTCACCGCAAAAAGACAATGCTGCAGACAATGGCAAGCCAAAAAACCAAAAGACTAAAATCTATTTGAAGTTGGTCATAATACAGAACTTGAAATATGTATTGGCGATCATTCAAATGGCTCTGATTAGCCTTCTGGCTACCGATTGTAATCCTATCAGTAACTAAATGAAGCTCCCTTTTTCACCGCAAAAAAAACAATGCTGCAGACAGTGGCAAGCCAAAAAACCAAAAGACTAAAATCTATTTGAAGTTGGTCATAATACAGAACTTGAAATATGTATTGGTGATCATGCAAATGCAGAGAGTATTACATATGTTGATCATGTGTATTGCTCGGAACAAGAAACAATACCGGATAAGGACTTACTCATCTATATCATCATCATCATCATCTGTAGATCATCCATTGTTTGCATGCTGTACCTGCATCTTCTTTTCACCAAGCACCCAAATTACTTTCACTGCCAAACACAACAATCAGTGACATGACAAATTTACCAAAACATCATAACGAACAAAAAAATCCATGCAGCATCAAGATCCAGATGAGATGAGCACAATGTGGACGGATCAAATTGACATGGTAAAGACTGAATGGAAGGCGAAACAGATCAGTTTTCAGATTCCGTTCAGCAAGAACCCCGGATCGATAAGCGATACTACCGACAACGACAACCATGAACCATTACATACAGGACGCAACTCGGCAACACGACAGGCTCCCTCCGATCCAATGCAGCGTGTGCTCGCTACTCCTCATCGGCGGCGGCGGTCTCCTCGGTGGCGGTGGTCTCCTCGGCAGCCTTCTTTGGGGACTTGGGGGCGTCCTTCCACTTCTTGGTCGGCTTGGACTCCTTGTCGGCCTTCTCGGCCTTCTCGGCGGTCTTCTTCGGGAGCAGCACGGGGTTGATGTTGGGCAGCACGCCGCCGTGGGCGATGGTGACGCCGGCGAGCAGCTTGCCGATCTCCTCGTCGTTGCGGATCGCGAGCAGCAGGTGGCGAGGGGTGATGCGCGTCTTCTTGTTATCCACGGCCGCGTTGCCGGCCAGCTCCAGGACCTGCAGACGCCCAACCAAAAACGAAATCGGTCATCTGGTGAGGCGAGCACGAGAAGAACAGGGCGGGAGCCGGACAAGGCAGACGCTCGAGGACGGGGAAGATCGACCGCGCTTACCTCGGCGGCGAGGTACTCGAGGACGGCGGCGAGATAGACGGGGGCGCCCTTCCCGATGCGCTGCGCATAGCGGCCCTGCTTGAGGTAGCGCCCGATGCGGCCGACCGGGAACTGGAGCCCGGCCTTGACGGATCGCGTCACGGCCTTCTTCCTCTGGCCCTTCCACCCGGCCATCTTCTCCTCCTTCTTCTCTCCGGCGACGTGGGCAGGAGGGTTTGGCGGCGGCGGCTGGATCGGATTGCGCTCGCTGCTTCGATTTGGTGGATTGGATGGGCGGCGAGGGGCGAGGGGCGCGGGTTTTATAGGGGGGGCGCGATCTGTGGGAGGGTCGAATCCACCAATCCGAACGCACGGATATTTCCTATTCTTCTTTTTTCTTCTTTTCCTCGTTTTTTCACTGTGGGAAACGAAATTCGAAATTTGGGGACCGGGAGAATGGATAAACCGTATTCATTTACTGCTTGTTTGGCTCTTTCGATCTCATTTCATTGGGTTGAAACTTGAAAATGAAATGAAATGAAATGCCATTTCTATAAACCTCCTTTGGCATCCAGCTAGGTTTTCATTTTATTTGGGGAAATGGATGAAAACTCATCCTTGGGAGGATTTCATTTGGTGGGATTGGGATTCCAAGTCAATTTTCTTGTCTGGCTGCCATGCGGTTTGTGTAATGCATGTCATATGTTATTGGAATAAGTCCAATTTAAACCCCGAACTCATAGAGGTTTGGCGAAATAAACCCTCTAGTCGAAATTCCGGTCGACTGCACCCTGAACTATGCAATCCCGGTCTAAATCAAACCCTGGCATCGTTTGAGGCATAAAAATGCTGATGTGGCAACGATTCATCTGGCTGGTGAGCCAAGGAGCGGCGGTGTTGACTGCGGTGCGAACCCATCCCCCGCGCCTGGCTAGTCCATTTGTATTTTTTTGTCGGTTAAAAAATGTCTTTTTTTGCTATTACATTGCTAAAAAATATGCGGCGTGCTCCCGTCCTCGTGCTGGGCCAGCCCATTTGTATGTTTTTTGTCATTTAAAAATGGTTTTTTTTCTTTCTGTTACACTGTTAAAAAAAGGTGTGCAGCACGCACCTGTCCTCTGCGCTGGGCCAGCCCATGTTTATTTTTTTGTCTATTAAAAATGTCTTTTTTTCGGTTACACTGCTAAAAAAAGGGTGCACATACAAGGTGATTCGAACTCGCGACCTCCCCTTTCGGTGCAAACTATCCATACCAACCACATAACCTCACCTCTTATGAATAATGAAATCCAATTTTTTCTTCTTCTTTATTTTGTTTGTGGAAGCTCCTTATACAGTTCTTTTTTTTCCTTTTTATCTAATGCATGAAACTTTTTCTAATTCATTTTTAAAATTCGTAAACCTTTTTACAAAACTCGTGGACTTTTTTGAATCAGTGACCTTTTTTCAAATTCACAAACTCTTTTTATTTTTACAATTATTTTCCAAAATCAGTGAACTTTTCTTTGGAAAATTCGTGAACTTCTTTTCAAAATTGTTGAACTTTTTCTAAATCTGTGAACCTTTTTAAAAAAATTGCGACCTTTTTTCCTTTTGAAAATCTGGTTCATGACGTTCTTTTTTTTCGTTTGCTATTTCGTACTAAGATGACCACGAATTTAAGAAGAAGAAACAATGAAAAACGAAAAATAAAAAAAGAAAGAAGAAAAAAGAAAGAAGAAAGAAGTATAAGTAGAAAAGCGGAGCTATGGAACACAACAGATGTGATGTCCTGGTGGTTTCTTCGACTAACAACATGTGCTCTCGCGAAGTCACCTTGCATGCTTATTTTTTAGTTTTATAAACAGGAAAAAACTAGCATTTAAATAAAGAAGTAAAAAAACTGAAGCGGGCCGGCCCAACGGGGAACAGTGCAAAATGGCACCAATCCCGGCCATCCATCGACAAAGATGTCAGGGTTCAATTTAGACCGAGATTGCATAGTTCAGGGTGCAATCGACCGGGATTTCGACTTGAGGGTTCGTTTCGCCGACCACTACGAGCTCAAGGTTTAAATTGGACTTTTTTCTATGTTATTTGGGTGCTATTTTGAATTGTAATCACAAACGGTCAACATGCACATCTCAATATGTACATTCAACACATTTGCAAGATAAAAATGATAATCGACCAAAAAATAATTGTACATTTTTTTCAACTATCAAGATCAAAAAGATCTAGCCGCATCATCTTCACACATTCAAATATGTCGAACATAATCATATAAATGCAGATCGGAATAGTGACAAGATCTTTGAAGGACCATTAAAGGGTTAACCTTGCGCTCATTGAAAACCAGTATCTTCATAGGTTCATAGTTTGTATTAAGGATGGTATGGAAGATAAAAGACTACAACTTTGCGTTGCAAATGCATTGGGAAAATATATGTTTGGATCCAAAGAAGGGGCTGGAACTTGCAAGTGGATCTTGGTTTGAACTTGGGGCTTCTTTGTTGCCCTGCAAATATCATAGGAAGCATGTAAGCAAACTTACTAAAGTAGTTATCAATTATAAAGCTTCTAGAACACTATCTTAATTTACTAATTGGCACAATTGCAAATCCATATATTTTATTCTATACAGTAAGCTATAATACACCAAGATCAGCAAAACTGACTTGATGTTTAAATACAAACTTCATGTCTTGCAGCACTACCACAGCTTACAACGCCAAAAGTGTAAGACCATGGTTCAGACAACCTAAAAAGTCCATGTCTTGCGATAAGGAATTCAGGAACAGAAATAGCACTACTTTCAACCATGACATTACAGAGCAAGGTGTAATACCTTTTGATCGCTCACACAACACATCAACATATGGTTTGGGTATGCCTCTCTGTTGTAGAAAACACACATGTATTTCTCCTTATTCTAGCGGTGACTGATCACTTCCAAAGTACTAGAGAAAAACCCAACTAAATGGTGTCAAAATAGTGCAATGGATAGTAATATTAGTATAATACTCTCTCAAGCCCGAACCCAATGCTTCCCAGCAATAATGTCTGGAATGAAATAATACCTGCCAAATTTGAACTAGACAATGCACCAACTAAAGGTAAAAGAACTAGTCTTCACATGTTTGGAAAAAAGTTTGAACCAGACAAAGCACCAAGAAGGACCATTATGGCGTCGTCGTCCGGCATGGGCTCGTGTGTGGGTTCCATCCGCTTTCCCAACCACATGCGGCTCCATTTTCGGCAACGTCAAGGCTCGCCGGTGATGGCTTGATCCTTTGCGACGAGGATGGCATCAACGATGAAACTGTGCAAAACCAGCTTTGGTGACGGAGGAGAAGATGGAGAAAACGGTGCTGGGGTTGCGATGGAGCCCAGGGGAGGTGCCAAGGGCGGTGGGCAGTAGTGACTGTGGGTTAAGTGGCCGTCGTCGAATTATCCTGAGAGGTGCCCTTGCTAGACTAAATTTATCCTGAGAGGTGGCCTTGCGAAACTCAAAGTCGTGACTGCTTATGAGTCTATCTATCTCGAGTTACTACCAAACACTTGCCTCTTGTCTTTTTAGAGAAACAAACTCTTATCTTGGACGCTAGACTTTTACCGCGCACGTACGTTCGATCTTACAATGTGTCAAGGTGACGCGAGGGAGATTGACGTTGCGTTGGCGGAGAAACTCAAGGCCGAAGAGACTCGACCGCAACCGGAAGCTGCGGTGGAATCCTTGCCCGTGACAGATGGCGACCAAGGTGTCGGTGTCTTGTGGTTCGGTTTGCCGGAGCTGGAGGAGGTGACATGCCGTTTCCACGAGCCTGCCAGGACCGGCAGTGCCGGCATGGGTCGCGCCGGCATGTATGGGGAGCCTACGCGGCATGAGCCTTCCCCAATGCCGCCGTCGGCGAGGCGCGGTTCTCTCGTGAGATCGACGCCATCGGCAGGGTGAGGCACCCAGGCCTCGTGGCGCTCGTCGACGCGTGCCCGTGCCGGGCGGGAACCTGGAGGACCGCCTCGCTCAAGGAGGCGATGGGACGTCGGCGCTGCCGTGGAGAGCGCGGTGCACCGTGGCGTACGAGGTATATATGCTCTGCTGTGGCGTCCTCCACTCGTCGGCAAAGACAGTGCACGGCGACGTCCGCCTGAACATCCCCCTGCTCGACGACGACACGAGCACCACCCCTCCGGTAGCAAGCTCGCCAGCCTCAGCATGCGCGGGCTCCTGTCAGAGTAGGAACGGCGTCCTCATTCCGGTTCCCGCCGTTCTCCCTCGCCTCCTGCCACCTCATGAGAAAGCAGCGCCTCATCTCCTAGCCCTCCCCCAAGTCCCAAGTCATAAGTCACACACCCACCCCGCACGCGCATGGATGACTGTTTTTTGTATATATTGAGATGGTCTTCAAAGGCATGGTGCCAGTTGTGCCGCGGATCGGTGTGATGGCGCGATCCAGACCCTTGCTGGCTGGTCGGCATACACCAACTCCACGAAATCCCACGCTCCGGCTCCTCCGAGTGAATTCCCACTACTATCGATTCGTGAGGGTTGGTGGTACGATGGAAAAGGTTTCATAATTCAAACCAACCGGTGTAAGCCTTTAGTAAATTTGATGAACTCTTCCGTTTTCTGGATCTGTTTAGCTTTACATGCATGTGTCTGCCTGGATCACCTACCTCGGCCCTTTTCCCTCAAAAAGAAGAAGAAACTAGCTCGTTAGTGGGCACTAAATTAGTATTATCTTTGAAAAACGTTTGCCTAGCTACTACACGCCGGCGAACGCTCGTTGGATCGTCAGAGATCATACGGCCATATATTCGCTTCGCCCGTGTAGAGAAGCACGTGTGGTCGCTGTAAACACGCAACCTACCTTATTTGTTCAGGTTAGTTTTCATCCACACATTCCTCAAAAATGCTAGACACAGGCAATTACAGGTCCCACATTCTTCTCCAACTTTTTCTCTTCTTCCACCGAACACCATAGTCTCTCTCTACCCCAACGAACGGAAGTGCCCCCAGGCGCCATGAAGGGAGAGGTCACCCCCTCCCCCGTACTTTCCTCTATCCCGCACAAAGCGTCGCTGCAGCCCATCCTCGCTGTTGTCTGCTGCAACGAACGCTCAAGGTGGAGAGCTGCAACTGTTATTGGAGGGAGTTGCAAACGGTGTTGGGGGGAGTTACCACCATATGAACGGCGAGCATGGTGACCACGAGGCGCGCTGCACCGGGCAACAATCTGCATCGTGTTTTTTTGCTATGTGCTTTAACCGGCATCGCAATTTGCTACAACCGGCATCGTACTTGTACTACCACCGGTGTCGCATTTTGCTACATCGCACATGGCATCGCGAATTTTGCTACAATCAGCATTTCATTTTGCTACAACCGGCGACATGGCGAGCTGCAACGGGCAACACAGCGAGGTGCGGTGCCGAGGCGGCGAGGCGGTTTTTTCTGGAACCAGTGCTCTATTTTGTTGGAACCAGCGAGCCGGGATGTTAAGACGGGGTGCTACAACCAACGGGCATCAATAACGGCGACGACGACGACTATTTTTGCTGCAATAGGCATCAGCGGCGGCGGTGACGACTACTTTTTTTGCTGCGACCATTGTCGCTATTTGCTACGACTGGTTCCGAAAATTGATACAACCACCTATGATGGAGTGTTTTTATTACAACCACCATCTCTAGTTGCCAGTGAGCACAAGGCCGAGGACCAGCAGGGCGAGGGCGGGTGGCCGATGAGCAGGGCGACCTACGGATGAGTGCGACTTCGCGGATGGCCGATGCCCACCGGTGCGGGGGAAGGAAGAAGAAGACGCGGGATCTGAATCGAAGACGGGGAAAAGGAAGAAGACGACACGGGGATCCAATCGAACGGTGGCCGACCGGCCGAAATTTTCGGCAGGTGCGCCGGCGCCCAGCACTGGCCTTGTTCTTTCCCTCTCACTTGGACTCTCGAATAAATTTCATTCTCAGAACGAGGTGACGCCGCCTGGATTTCAAATGTTGATGAAAAGGGCCATGCATATATAGATTTACACAGTGAAGGAACTCTGCTTTGGCCAGAAATTAATTCCTACTAGTACCAACGAGCCAGCAGCTTCAACCGTATGGTGGTGGATGGTATAGCATTACTCGCGTCGGTGTGGAGTGGCAGCTTTCAGTTTCGTGCCGAGACATAGACGTCCATCTGACGGCCGTGAAGGTGATCGTAGGTGAGAAGGCATCCAAACAATCTGCTAGCGATTTTTTGACCTAACGACCCGTCATCATGTTGATTGAAACACTGGTTTATGTTGGGATGAAAATTCTTGTCCTGACCTTTCGCTTCGCGTGTCCTAAACATTAAAAAATTAATTATGAAAGACGAGTGTTTCATTCCTCTCCCTAATCATTGAAATTTGAACTGTCCGCTAGCTCCTCCTTTATTTGGATTATAGCCATGTAAGTAAACATCCCATATCCACACACAAAAAAGACATGTGCAACCAATACTCTTCATACACCACGTAAGTAAATACCCCATATCCCAATTCCCAAGACAAAAAATACGTGCATGTCCACTCAAAGAAAAGGAAGTTATAAGGTGCCCTAAAGCGTCATGTTAAAGAATGAGCGAAAAATAGTCTTCAGCACCTGCATTAATTAAAGAAATAGAGTCAGGAAAACCCATGTCCGAAGATTTCAAATGGAAAAACATATTTTTTTAGAAAAAAATGACAGACACATACAACAAAATAGTCTTCATACATAACATATAAGAAAGAGAAAAGTATGTTTTTGGTCCCTCAAGTTCTCAAAAAGTATAGACTTGGTCCCTCAAGATTTTCTGGTATACATTTGGTCCTTCAAGTCTCAAAACCGGATAAAGTTTGGTCCTAAACCAGTTTTTGAGCACGTTGACCAGGTTTGACCGCCACAAAACCGCCCGATGAACAGTAATTTTGAAAAAAAACTTCAAAAAAAAATCTAATTTTTTTTGGGATCCAGTATGCTTACATGTGCAAGGTGCGATCAACTTTTCGTGCTCTTTCGACACTCGAGGAAATTTTTTTTTTGAATTTACTATTCATCAAGCAGATTTTTTTTTGGCCACGGGCTCCTCGAGTGCCAGAAGGGCATGAAATTTTGTTCGCATGTAAGCATATTCGACCCCAAAAAAATTCAGATTGTTTTGAAGGATTTTTTATATTTTTTTCGAATTTACTGTTCATCGGGCGGTTTTGTGGCGGTCAAAACCGGTCAACGTGCTCAAAATCTGGTTTAGGACCAAACTTATCCGGTTTTGAAACTTGAGGGACCAAATGTATACCAAAAAATCTTGAGGGACCAAGTCTATACTTTGTGGAAACTTGAGGGACCAAAAAATCATATATCCCAATTCCGGACGAAAACAGAAAAGGCGTACATTTTGGCTAGAAGAAAGAAAGATGACCCATACAAACAGGGAGTCATGAAGCTTCACTGAAAAGAAAACACATACATTTCGGCTATAAGAAAGAAAGATGACCCATACAAATAAGGAGTCATGAAGCTTCACTTAAAAAAAATGAGCTTATGCCTGATTTAATAAAAAAGGAAATTTCAAACCCACCGTAGAAAAGAAGATCAGCAACCATAAAAAAATCTGACATGAATGAATATACAAAAGTCTCTCCATAATGGCTCCCCAGTATCACCATCGCTAAGGTCCTTAATTCAACATTTGAAATCGCCTAATTGTACTGCAAGTAGGAAATTTGCATAAATTGCCACACATGAAAAAATTATTTTTGAACATAAACATATTAATACATATGAACTGAAGGAATACCATTGTATTTCAAACAGGGATAGTTCACAATTTTATATTATGCTAGGATGCATTTTTAGTTCCGACAATGAAAAAAGAGCTTGGGTCGCAATTTCCGCAAAATCAAAAACCACTTGCATGTCCTCCTGAACAAAATAATATGACATACAAATAAGGTTTCCTCCATCCTCACACTAAAAATAGAGCCTATGCCGGTTGAAAATGAATTTTAATTCAATCATAAAAAAGGCTTATCCAAGATAAAAATATTTTAGACATGAACATGCAAAAATATCTCCCTTATCGGTCCTTATCACTACTGCCAACATGATTAATTTACGTCAAATCACCTAACCATAACGCTGGCAATAAAATATGCATACATTACCACTAATATTAAAAAATAATATATGAACGCATAATTATTAATAATATCAATTGAAGGAATACCATTACCTTTTGTGCTAATATAAGGTTGGTAAGGCACACTCTTGGTTATTTTAAATAGTGATATTTCACAATCACATCCATCAAATATTTTTCTTGGTAAACTATCGTTTCAAGTATGACAAAGGTCTCTAATATTTATTTTGATGCTAGATAGATACATTCTTAATTAAGCATATCATTGTTTTGTTATTTTCAATGCCAAGGCGGGAGCACTTCTCAATGCATATAGAAGTACTATAAAAATATATAAATGATATAAGTACCATTATAGTAGCCGTACATATATACAACAACCTCGACAAGTAATACAACCTTAAGTATTGAAATCCAACACTAGATGGACATATCCATCTAAGTTGTAGTGACTGGAATTTCTTTAGCCTCTTACACTTAGATTTTTTTAGTAGTGGGTGTGTACTATATCTTTCTCCTGACTTTTGTTGACCTATCTTAGATATGCTACAATGTAGATCAAACAAGACAGGAAGATGTGTATCTTGTCATGTGCGTCAAATTAATTCATACTTGCACCATCACTTATGGTGGCATAAAATTCACATAGAGGTGTATCTTGCAACATGACATGGATGCCTCATTCAGACCAATGATGTTTGTTTGTGAAACATAAATGGTAAAACAATTGCACTGAATCCAATAATTAAGCTGAAAATACATGTGCTAGTATATGTTACCATTGTTTTAATAAGTTAGCATGTGTTTAGTTGTATGATATATGCAATTTAAAATCTTCAAATTTACATGTTAATAGATTTTTAATAACAATACATACAATAGCTAGGCCGTGCAGGTGCACGGATTGATGACTGGTTAACTAGATAATCTTATTCAATATTGTGATTGGATTTTTACTTGGAAAATTGGCACAACCACCTTTAGTAAAAGATTACTGACACATTGAGGCTTTGAAATAAGCAAATTTTACGTATGTAAAAGTAGTAAAATTTCTGACATATTTATATTCATTAGTGATAGTGATGCTATTTTTTAATAGCAATTATAGTACATGCACACGTTGTCATCTTATTGTTGAATCCATTATAACTTGAAAGAAACATTTAAACTCAAAAACCTATAGTGAATCTTGAGAAATAGTCTTTATACAGTGCAAGTATATATAATTCTTATCTAATCATACAACAAAAATCACTATTAAGATATTTCTAAGACATGCACGTTAGAGATATATACCAAGATATTTTATTATATTCAAATTTACCTGATCAAACACACACATACAAACACATGGATATAAATATACTCTATACAATTGATGAATTATCAAAATTAAAATCCAAGGAGCCGTGTGATTTTTTCATTTTAATATTTCCTTTACATTCAAGAGTATCCAGTGTTAAAATCTTTTAAGAGACAAACAATCAAAACATAAAAAACTAGCACTATTTTAAGACAAGACACCTTATATTTAGTAATATGCAAGTATTTTTTTTGCTGATCTATATTTCATTTGTATAACAAATAGTACGTGTTATATTAGCAACATCATTATGATATTAACTATATTATAAAAATAGATGATCAATTGTAGCATGATGTAAATATATCATAGTGAAGTATAGAAGTTCTGTATAAATCGGGGTCATTGGTTAAAAATAGAGCACTTAAAATTTCAATGTATTGTGTTACGTTAAGCCCAAATGATTTTAAGCTAGATATTACATTTTTTTGGTATCCTTTTGGGGCGTATGAAAACCACCACATGCATGCAAATCTCATAGAAAATTATCATTTTGTTATGGCTTGAGCAGACGGTTTCTAATTTTTATTCCCCATAGGATTCAATATGTGATGACATATTAGTCTTTTATTCTATGTTTTTCATTTTCTGTTATGTAACATTCCCTCCCCCAACTGTAGCTCGTATTGCTATTATGTTAGATAATAAAGAAAATAGTTGAACATCACATAAGTGTTATCAGAGTTATTGCTGCAGAAATAATTAATAAAGGTGAATAAACATCGAGAGTACAAAAGAATTTGATACTAGCTCTGGTTTTCTGGTATGTACACAGGGAAATGGATCACGTGTATTCTTGAGTAATGAATATTGCGTCAAAGGAATGATCAGCATGTCTCGTACATTAGAGTATTAGGGAACAATACAAAACACTAGCTTAAAGTGTATTACTGAGACCTTCATACTGGCAATATCATTTTCTTAGTAAAGGATTTGTCGAACTACAATCTTCAACCCTTGGTTTTCACTAGTGAGGCAGTTTCTCACTGTACGCGTCTTGCTGTCCTGGGCTACTTGTGTCCCACGATATTGGGGATCGTCAAAAGGTTCTGTTATTGAGACCGCCAGTATATCCTAGCATCGTTAAGTAAATAATGATTGTTTTGCTACATTTAATTTTCCTACATAGAGTAGTGGTGTGAAGAATAGAAATAAAACTATTAATATTTCTGTAACTTATATATAGGTAAATTATATGGGACACCTAGGCCATTAGCCATACGATCAATCCATCATCCTACTAATGCAGATCGGGTTTTCGATTGCTACAAAACGTTAACAACATTCATTTTCATGCATCTTAATTTGACTACGATTCTCACCTTCCAAATATCATTGCATGAGCATAAATTACCCATAGTTTTTGTGAGTGTATGATACCTTCTAATTTTCTTAAAACATTTACATTGAATCACAAGTTTCCTTATGGACGTTATATTCTATCCCAACAAAAAATGGACATTATATCCTAATTACTAGATAACCATATTTTTGTACAATATATTTATTGTCGGTATCACATACTGTCCACTATGTATAAAGAACTGATGGAGATGCACGATGCCTTACTCATGTGGATTGTGTGTTGGGTTCGTGGCATGTGGATGGTAGGTATGGTTTCCTTCTACGACGTTTTAGTCATGTGGGGTGCTAGATCTGGAGTTCGATGGCGTGTCCGCGATGTTTCCTGGTCTGATTTGTTCAACGGTAATGGCTTCGCCTTTCGCAAGCCACCTTGGAGATCCGCAAAGATGCATATCAGCGATGTAGCCGCGTCGAGCTCGAGTGTAGAGGTGATCCGTCATTTTTTCCTTTGGTGGCTGTTGTGGTGGTGCCAGAGACAGGTGAGGGCCGTTGTTGTCAAGCTCAGAGGTTTCTTCGGTATTATATGTAAATTTATTTCTTGAACGTAGTTCCTTTGTGCAAAGACTAGCATTCTACTATTTGTTCAGCTTTGTCAGGTCGGTATGTACGTGGCATATACTACTATACCTATAATATAAATGACACATATTAAAATGCAAAAAAAAGAAGATACACGATGCCTTGGGTCGATGAAAAAAATATATACCCACATACGTTAGGGCAACTCCAACGCACCGATGCATTTTGCTCACGCACGTTTGTTTGTGTCGAGATGGACAGAAAACGTGTCCCAACGTGCCGACGGAAACGGACACCCATCCGTTTTTCATCAGCCCACTGACCGGGCCTACTCCAGGTATGTGTGGTTACTGAATGAGTTCACACGTCACAAACCTACAATCCTCCTGGCTCTTGGGTGTGGACAATGTGAGGCTAAATTTCATGTTTTGACCCTTTTTCGATAGAAATTCAGGATCTGACCCCCGTTTGAAATATTTTCGGGATTTGACCCTTTTGCTACCGCCAGGACCTCTGGCGGTAGGGTGTGAAGGAGGGGGACAGCGGCCGTTTGCCTACGCTGATGTGGATAAGTACCTTACCGCCAGGGTACCTGCCAGTAGCCTGTCTAACCCTACCGCCAGGGACCCTGGCAGTAGGGTCATGTGTGTTTTTCCATGCAAAGTTTGTGTAACGGTACATGCAATGGCCCTGGCGGTAGGTTCACCCTACCGCCATGGGGGATGGCGGTAGGATGTCTAACCCTACCGCCAGGGTGCCTGGCGGTAGGGTCCTCTATTTTGTTATTTCAAATTCATTTGGTTGCTTGTTTTCAAATTCAATATGACAGCAATATCACAGCAAGTTTCACAAAATATGACTACAATATCACAAATTTTAAACAATAAAACTTGGGCATCACATAGATCCATATTAAGATAACTTGAAGTGCATAGAACATTTCAAACGAAATTCAACTAATCAGTAAACGGAGTTCCACATAGTAGCAAACACATAGATCCACAAATAGCAAACACATAGTTCCACGTAGTTTCACAACCACTAGACAAGTTCATCCAAATGAAGTTCAACCAAACTACAAGAGCCAACTATCGAAGAGCATAATCACTTGCTCCTTCCTCTCTTGGAGGTACGGTCCTCATTGTTCTTTGAACGAAGCTCTTCAGTCTTCTTCTTGGGCCGTCGAGGAAGCGGTCTCTGGAAAGGGTCCGGACTCAGCAAATCCTTCTTCTTCGGATTCCTCTTCGGCGGCAGCTGAGATGCTTGAGATGATTGAGTTGTTGGAGGTCCATAATCTTCATCGTACTCCTCCTCCACGTTGCTCTCATCCTCCTCCTCCTCCATTTCTTCATGTGTGGCCTCCTCCTCCTCCTCCTCCTCCTCCTCCTCATCCTCAACCAACCTAGACGACGAGGGAGCATGGCTCTATGAGGCGATGTGACCCTATGTGGCTACAGGCTGATAAGCTTCAACCGACCCAGCTCCAGCACACCCAAGCAGCCCTACCAGCTTGCGACAACGCTTCACGAACTTCTGCAGTCACAATGAAACAAGGGCATAATAAGTATCACGTTAATGATTTCAAGTGAAGAAGATGCATATGTTCCGAGGAGGCTGAAATTGTACCTTCATCGTCCCCCTTATTTTGTTCTCAGATTGGACGGTCCCGGGGGCATCACCTAGTGCATCTGAGGCTTCAAAGATGCACCTGTTCAGCTCACCAGACTGCAACGGCATAAGTCAGTCACGTTGACGAATACAATAATTTAAATATAACCTCTCGGTTCAAACTTACCACTCTGTTGATGAGGGGGGCAAACTTCTTAAATCCACTGTGCATGTCTCTGATGCCGGTCTGGTAGGCCTCTTCCTCAGGGTCATCCCTCTCCAGCTTCGTGATGTCTTCCGCCGTCCACCGAGGCTTGAGACGAAGAAGGTGCTTCTGGCCATCATCGTACCACTTCATGTGTCGGTTCAGGTAAACATCCCAGTTAGTTACCTTCCTCTCCACGTCTTTCCTGTACCTCCGTCGGTTCCACTCTGTCACATGATTTTTATGCTCCTCTCCCCAGTCTGTGATCGACTGATTCTTCTGCCGGCTCATCCTGCAAGACATTAGCAACAAGAAACATCATAACAAAGTCGAACGCAATGAATTCATGGGCACACGAAGAACAAGCGCGGGCACTCACAAGTGGAGCGCGTGGCCGCCGGTATCGGTGGGCTGGCCCGGTGGGGTATGTTGAAAAATCCCAAACTGTGTTGCCACGCATTGTGGCAAGTGCCACTCGAAGGAGTACAAACAGATCATGGGCACGATGCACCGCCAGAGACCACTATCCTCATTGCACACTTTGTTCAGACCAAAGCCCCACTCTCGGTCATGACGCGGCCACCAGGTTACCTATTACATATACGGTGCTAAGTTGCCACTCTCGGTCAAAAGTGGAATCAAAGGGAAATGTGTTAGCGAGTTCATATACCTGCGTATGCGTCAAAGCGTCCAACTCATTGGTGTAGGTCTTGGACGAAGTCTTGTTTAGGCCCGTGTAGAGTTTGACAACGCCCCACTTGTAAGCTATGGTGCGGTGTCGAGCCTCGTCGCCGTCTTCCCTATAGGCACCCCATGGGCGTCTTGGCAGCTTCTCAGGACGCCTCACCGGCAGACGCTCCCACATCCAAATGGAGAAGGCCCAGACAAAGCCACCCATACTGGACTTGTCTCCTGTCCTCTGCGTTGCGTCGTCAAGCTGCAAAAAATCAAATGAGGATCAGATATAACAAAATGTCATGGACATACTTCCGTAGGTAGGCAATTAGATACTCTCTTACCGAACGGTATAGGTAGGCGAGAGATGCGGTCTCCCAACTGTACCTTGCATCCCAGTCGGCTAGGAAGAACAGATAGGACCAGTTGGCAGAGTTCCCGGATGCGTCTGGAAACACGACCTCCGTGAGAATATACCACAGGTAGGCCATCGCGTACCACTCCACAGTCGCCTCATCGGCGTCTTCGGGGCATGTCTTCCGGTGCTCCGAGAGCCAGAACAACGGCACACCGGATGTACGGTTGCCCTTAGCATCGGGGAAGCCGCCGATGAGGGTGGTAACCCTCTGCTGCCAGTTGGTCCTCTCCACTCGCCCGGTCAGTGCATGACCCTCGAGCGGCATGGCAGTGATCATCGACCAATCCTCGAGGGTCACCGTCATCTCCCCGCATGGGAGATGGAAAGAATGGGTCTCCGATCGCCACCGGTCAATCAGAGCTGCGTGGACAAGCGTCGGCGGCTGACGCTTGAACTGCAACATGAAACCCAACAGCTGGGCTCTCTTGAAGAATGGCGCATAGCGGTCGTCGTAGTCCATATGCCCATGAACCCCGTGACCCCTCATGCGTAATGGCTGGAGCATCTGTCAAAAAGTGAACACCAAAAGTTAGGAAATTATTTTCATCAATCTCAAAACCTTGATCAATATTTCTTTCATATTACTTACCTCTCTGTTCTCTATGAAACGGGCACGATGACCCTTGTCGAATGCGTAGTCAAGCATGGAGTATCGTGGGTCGATGTTGTCCGCAAGAGGTGGCCGCCTTAATAAAAATTCATAAACAAAAACATCATATCAAAATCATATCACCATGCATCATATCACAAAAAAAAATCAAATCATATCACCATGCAACATATCACCATGCATCATGTCACCGTGATGGATCAAATCATATCAACATTACTCATATCAAAAAAAAAATCCCCCTCTTTAATCATATCAACATGCATCATATCACAAAAAAAAATCCTCCAACAATAATTTTCAATGTATTATCTCACAACAACATGTCCATATCATCATATCAACATGCATCATCACTCCAACATGCATCATATCATCATATTTTTAAACAAAAAAACCCTCCAACATGCATCATATCATCATATTTGTAAACAAAAAAATTCCTCCAACATCTTCATATCATCATATCAACATGCATCATCAACCTACAATCTACTCCTCCCACATGCATTACATCATATTTTTTTTAACAAAAAAAATTATGAACTAGGGTTCATCTTAACACTAACATATGAACTATTGATTAGAGTTCATATTCATTACCACTACTTAGTAAAGAACTAAGAAATAGAACTAGAATCAAGCTAAAACAATCTTAGGCCAAAAAAAATTTCAATCTAAGTTCAAAAAAATGAGGGATTTGAAGCAAATAATGCATCGAATCGGAAGCAAGTTTGCAAAAACTAATTGGATGGATCGGAGGAGCTTACGATTCTCTCTTCAGGGCCATCTCGATCCGCCAAAACGGTGAAGAATCGGTGAAGATCCAAAGGGGGAGTGGAGGAGATGAGAGAGGGAAAGAGGGGCGACTTGGGGGAGAAAATGAGGAACTGCCGATGGGGGGGGGGGAGGGGGGAGATGGGCAGGGGTGCGGGGGTTTCGGGCGAAATAACTGCCCGGACCCTACCGCCAGGGGCTCTGGCGGTAGTGTTAGACAGGCTACCGCCACCTGGCGGTAGGGTGCAACGGAGGGGGACGGCGGCCGTCTCGGCACACTGACGTGGCTAAGTACCCTACCGCCAGGGGCCATGGCGGTAGGTTGTCTAACCCTACCGCCAGGGCCCCTGGCGGTAGGAAAAAGGGTCAAATCCCGAAAAATTTTCAAACCGGGGCCAGATTCTGAATTTCTATCGAAAAAAGGTCAAAACACGAAATTTAGCCACAATGTGATGCTGTTGTTGTCAGGAAGATGCGGACGCCCAACTCAAAGAAAGCGGCCACGGTGCGGCTCAAGGCCTACCCCTCTAGCAGGATTTGGTTCGTCTGCACCAGGTACTCCATCTGGTTAGTATGCCGCATTCTCCATGGATATTGTGATGTGCGTTTATGCTATAATGTTGATTGTTGACACGATGGTGTGAGGGCGTAGTCGAGTCGTGGATGCCAACTTGCTCGGTGGCGCCATCGCCGTGGCGGTGCGAGCAGGATTTCGAAGTCAAGCAGTCGGAGGCGCTTGGCCGTGGGCTGGTGCTCGCCGTGGATGGCCCTGCCCTGCTTATCAGCCCCTTTTCACTGGCCTCTCTGTACGGTCGGTACGTGCAAGAACAATGTGTGGCAGGAGTTGATAGTGGTCAGGGTCAGGATCGTCCATTGTGTCAGTGCGATAAATTGTTTCTGGGTGATGAATAGTGCATTCGATCTGATAATGTCAGGGTGACGCCAGCGAGAAGGACGATGTGTTGGCGGAGAAAAAAGTGAAGATGCCTCAGATCTTATCTAGTTCGGGAGTAAAAAGTGAAAATACAACTGGTTAGTTTGGTTTATTTTAGTAAGTAAACTTGACAAAAGCTTTTACAAGAAGAAGATCCCGTGTCATGGTACTTTTCAGTACTTTTCACGTGCATGGACATGAATGAGCCGTAATCTCTAGAGGTTTCTATGATGGAAGAACTATTGGAATCTGGTTTTGCGCCGAGTTCGCATCTTTTCATATTTTGCCAAGTTCATTTAGTCGGGATCTGGTCAAACTTATGTATCTGCCTAGTTTGGTCCAAACTTGCACTCGGCATTCAGACGAAACTTAGCAAACTTGTCATTTTGCCTAGTACCGGCGAAAAAGGACTCGGCGAATGGAAGAAAATCAGCAGTCTCTCAAGTTCACCGAGTTCCTCCAGATAAGAACTCGCTAGAGTCTGGCAGGTAGGCCCCAAGATGGACCCGATGACTGCGCTCTGTGTTTGCCGAGTTTCGGCTAAAGAAAACTCGAATCTTTTTCCCTTATTTTGTCGTTGGGAATTCCAGGGATCATTTGCCGAGTCCCATAAAAAAACATGACAAAGAGGTGACAATCGTCTACCGGCGCCACTATAAATGATATACGTCGCATTGTCGGCTCCATCGATTCTCCTTCATCTGCCCCAGTCGCCGCCGCGTTATCTCCTCATCCTCTTGCAACCACTGCCATCATATATGTTTGTGATACGGTTGTGACGTGTTGGGACTTAAAACCATCATATATGTGCTCAAACTTCAGATTTGCTTTATTACGTGTTGCTCTATTTTATGATGTAACACGAAAATTGGAACATATGTAATGAAAACTTCATCTATTTATCTATCTATCTATTTATACCTATACCTATACCTACCTATACTAATTACAGACTCTCAAGAAATTATCACGTTAATCAGAAATTAGGAGCCGTTAAATTGGTGGGGCCGAGTTATAACGGTGTAGATCAATCCTAGAAATAAAGTTAACTAGAGAAAATAGAAAAAACATCAGCCGTTCATCTGGACCCTAGCCATAGATCTAATGAGGCCCAACTAATGACTTGATTATGTGCGTACAGAAAGAGGAGATCTCAACCGTCAAAAAAAAGAAGAGATCTCATGATTGCAGCTTTATTTCTCCTTTAATTCCGGTAAGAGGAGATCTCAACTGTGCAAAAGAAGAGAGAGAGATCTCACGATTGCAGCTTTATTTCTCCTGGAATCCCGGTAAAATATAAAGGATATCTCACTTCCCTAAAAACTAGTAATCTCTATGACGGTAACAGTAACCTCTATCTAATATTCCAATATCCCATCTTCCACGTTGAAGATGTTTTTCTGCGAGAGAAATTCTGTCATGGAGCTTCAATCAAAAAAGAAGAAGGAAGACGATCTCTCAGCGGGAGATTTCACGATGGCCGCCGCAAAGTTTCTTTGATTGATTTGTGTCGCGGCTGCCTGCGCCTGCCCATGGCCTTCACGCGGCTAGGCCTCACGTGGGTCGCCTGCCTCCTCTGCTGCAGCGGGGACGGCCATGAATTGTCATCCTAGACAAGCACCGAAGAATTTTGCGCCGCGTTGTAAGCTCTTCTCTTTTCAATCAGGTCCATGAGTTGCTCAACCTGTATTAATTACTCCCTCCGTCCCATAATGTTACACTAGTGTCAAAAAACGTCTTACATTATGGGACGGAGGGAGTAGTTATTAAGGCCGGCATCCTCTACGGCTTAACCCATGATTTAGAAGCCTTTCATCATGTATGATTGGTTTTGCTAGCAACTACTAACGTATGCTTTTACATCGGGGACTGAGCAGTTTATATTCCTAAGAGTGTGTACCCTGTATATGTAGATGCCAAAGGCAATGAACTAACATTTAATCTACGTTAATCATATTTGAAAAATAATCTAACTTCAGCCGCCGCCTGCACTGCAGCGGAGAGGAGGAGGTGTTATCAGGAAGGGTGGCGGCAAACGCAGCGAGGTTATTCTGGTAGGTGTCGTTGAGCATGTAGTTGTCTCCGTTGGCGCAGAGCTGCACCCTTACCATTGCCATTGCCGACAATGACATCAGAGTGAGGAGCAGGACGTCTAACATCTTTTATTTATTTATCTTATTTACTAACTGGAGGTGCTATTGGGGACTCCTAGAGGAAAATAGGTTAGCAGTCATTGCATCTGTGCTTCGCATCATGCATAACGTCGATTATGTTTGGATCATGTCAAACGAGTTATTTTATTTTCCTACCATAACAGGTTACAGCTTTGTTAGAGGAGTAACACCACCTTTACGTGTGTCCAGCTCCATCAACAGGGGGCTTATGGTGCCAAATAACTAGGCACACATATTAGATTCATTGGTTTGCTTTTCTCATGCTACATTGATACATTTCTAGGCTTCAAACCACTCTAAGAATATTCACATTGTTTCGCAACCCTGAGCATTCTCGCCAGTTAGTATCTACTGACTATTGCTGTACTTTGTTTTCTTCATCTTACCTTTTACTCACTTTGTAATCACTTATGTAGATGAACTAGACAATAGTCTGCACCAATAACTTCACATGCAAGAATACAGCGAATTGGTACTGATTCACTAAAGGAGAAGTAGATATTAAAGCAAGGTTTAGACTGTTTATACATGTCCTGTTGACATGCCGACGCCATATCGACATGCCAAAGCATACTTGGAAGCAACAAGATATCACTAAATTTATATATAGCACTGAGCGTTGAGTCGGGCAGTAGCCGTTTACTGTTTAAGATATGCTCTCACTAGTAGAAAAAGGGTCATACGTGAAGCACATTAGTGCCGGTTTGAATTTGAGCTGGTACTAATATATACATTAGTGCCGGTTCGTGGGGGCAATCAATAGCACCGGTTCATGGCGAACCTTTAGTACCGGTTCATGCTACGAACCGGTACTAAAGAGGCTGTGTCAGCCTGCGGTCAGGCTATGGCCCCACCATCACCATTTAGTGCCGGTTCGTACCACGAACCGATACTAATGACGTTGTGGCAGGATGTTTTAATTAGTCCCACCTCGCTCCCCTAACAAGCCTTTTACCACCTTAAATATGTTATTTCTCAAACTATCATAAGCACTTGGTCTTCATTGAACTCTATGTGTAGAATTTGTGGCCTCAATATGAGTCTTCATCGGTTTATAAATCGTTGATGACTCATGTTGACAATTCAGATTGTACACACAAAGATCATTGATGATCAAAGTATTTTTTTTGATATTATATGATCATATTGACAATTTAGACTGTAAAGAAATATAAGATCATGATGTGAATGCTCTTATATTTTTTGCGTTCAGTATGCACCATTCAAAGCGACGCCATCAACTTTCAACCATTTCTGCCTTCATTTGCTATTTTTCATGCATTCAATGATTTGTTTTGAGAACTAAATGACCTGGAAATTGAAAAGCACTACAAATGAACTCTGAAAAAGTTGAAACTTGGCATGGTATCATCATTTCACCCACATAGATTGTTCAAAAAAGTAGAGAGGGTTACAAAAAACTAGATGCACTTCGTTCACAAACTGGACAATCTCTTTCAAGTATTCAGGTTTCGTATTTAAATTAAACTCATCTGTTACAAATGCATTTCATTTTTTTAAACTTATTACAACTCCAGACTTTTGTGCATTCAGTATGCACCATTCAAAGCGACGCCATCAACTTTCAACCATTTCTGCCTTCATTTGCCATAACTGTTTTAAGCGCACCACCTTTAGTACGGTTGGTGGCTCCAATCGGTACTAAAGGGTGACCAGTACTACAGTTGCTTAGGAAGCTGTTTTTAGTCCCACCTCGCCAAGAGAGAGGGACTAGGAGATTTATAAGCCCTGAGTGCAGAGACGATGAAGAAGAAGCTCAATGCTCACGTTGCTTAGCTTCAAGCCTTCAGGAATATGGTAGATTGCACGGAGCTATGCGCAGTGCAGTTTACACTATTCCGAAAGGCTTGAAGCAAATTAACGAGCATTGCACCTCTTTTTATTTTAATAACTTATTACAACTCGGACTTAAATGCATTATGGCAAAAACTAATTGCACGTCGGCATTTCTTTTTATTTTAACTTTGGTTATAACTCCAGACTTTGACCATCAAGTTTTGCAGAAAAGAAAAAATAGCAGAAAAGAAAAAATAGCAGAAAAGAAAAAAAACTATTGCTGAAAAGAAAAAAACTATATAAAAAAACTACTCAGAAATAAATAGAACAAAATAAATATAGCAGAAAAGAAAAAACTGCTCAGAAATAAATAGAAGAAAAAAATAAAGCAGAAAAGAAAAAATTATATTTGCTATTTTTCAATCGTTTACAAAATGACCGTGAAATTGAAAATCACTACAAAATGAACTCTGAAAATGTTGAATTTTGGCAAACTAGATGAAAAACTACTCACAAATAAATAGAAGAAAATAATATAACAGAAAAGAAACAACTGCTCAGAAATAAATAGAAGAAAAAATAAAGCAGAAAAGGAAAAAATTATATTTGCTATTTTTCAATCGTTTTCAAAATGACCGTGAAATTTAAAATCACTACAAAATGAACTCTGAAAATGTTGAATTTTGGCAAACTAGATGAAAAACTACTCACAAATAAATAGAAGAAAATAAATATAACAGAAAAGAAAAAACTATACAAAAAACTACAAAGAAAGAAATAGAAGAAAAAATAGCAGAAAAGAAAAAAACTACAAAAAAAATTGGGGCGCTGCCCTGTGGGCCTGCTAGGCCACAGGAGTGCAATTACAGGCCTTAAAGGCCCAGCGGACTCACAGGGCAGCGCGCAGAATTTAGGCCCACAAGCCTGCTATATAGAGGAGTTCGAAGAGGTAGCCGCTGCTGGGTTTATAAACCAGGTCTGGCTGCCCTTCGCCCGCAGGTGGGACTAAACTTTGGGAGTGGCAGCTTGAGGCCTTTTAGTACCGGTTGGTGGCTCCAACCGGTACTAAAGGTGATCTTTAGTACCGTTGGAGCCACCAACCGGTACTAAAGGTCAGAGTTTGGCCTTTAGTACGGTTGGTGGCTCCAACCGTACTAAAGGCTCACCCTATATATACAGACTTACGGAATTTCAGTTACATCTCCCACTTCTTTCGTCAACCTCTCGTGCGCCGCTCCCGTTGTCGCCGCCCGTCGCCCGTCGTCGTCGTCGTCGTCCCCGCCGCCGCCCCGAACGCCGCGCGCCGCCGTCCGTCGTCGTCCCGCGCCGCCGTCCGTACGTATCTCGCTCTCTCTCCTCGCGCGTACCCCGCCGCCGCCCCGAACGCCGCGCGCCGCCGTCCGCCCCGAACACACACACATACACACATACGTACTAGATTAATGTCGAATGTTAGATTAATGTCGAATGTTAGATTAATGTCGAATGTTAGATGAATTAGCTAGCTAGATAGAAAAATTGTCGAACTAGAGATTAGAACTAGTTCAATAATTAATATAACTAGTTTATTTTTAGTAAGAAAATTTAGGTATATGAGATTTGAACTAGTTCAATAATTAATATAACTAGGTTAATGAGTTTTTTGTTTATTTAATTTTTTATATATTTTGAGTTTATATAAATGTTAGATGGACTAATGGACTCCTTAGAAAGTGTTTAATGGACTTAGTTAGAACTAGGGAAACTTGTTTATTTTTAGGAAGTCCTACATTATTCTATTTATAGTAAGTGCTTAGTAGTTGAACTAGTTGCTTTAATAAAACTGGTTCATTTTACTATAGAAGTAGTTTATTTTTAGCAAGAAAATTAATAGAACTAGTTTATTTTTTTAGTTAAAGCAATTATTCCCGCATCGACGTGGACGATGCCTATCCCGCATCCTCGTTGACCCGATCCTTGTTTGGTGGCGGTCGCGTGGGCCAGTGACGGTGTCGAGGCTTCCGGACACCGCGGAGGTGGTACGTCACCGTGTCAGCGAGGAGGACGAGCACGTCCGTCGCTACATGGTTGCGTTGGAGGGCATATGATTAGTTGAATAATAATGATCTAATTTAGTCTTTGAATTATGAACGTATAGGAAATTTCATCATCGGAGGACGAAAGTCTCCCGGGGGAGTGCGACTGGTGCCACGACGATCGAGGTGAGTGCGATAGGCCTCACCTGGACGATGGTCGACGCTTCAGCATTATGCTCGAGGAGACCTTCGAAGTTGAAACGGTAAGCAACGACGACAAGTGTTTTTTTTTCATAATTAAGCATGACTTCAACTATTTCAACGTGTAATTTTCATCTTTTACAATTCGAGTATAGTTAATCCCATTCCATGCAAGACGCTATGTCTTGGAGAGGATGGATTTTGAAGACCATGAAAATTTTGAAACGAAGAAAATTCACCTAAGGACCCATCATGATGTGGATTTTGAAGTAAAGTTGTATAATGCTGAGAGCGTAACCCATTTTGGTTGCAAAAATTGGGAAGTATTTTGCAAATTGTATGGTTTTGATGAGGGTATGCTTGTCACCATGGATCTTGGTGATCCTGAAATCGAGCAAAACAATATGGACATTTGGGTCCTTGTTGATACTCCTCCAGTTCTACCGCTATGTGAGTTTCTCAATCATAGTTAATTATTAATAGAACTTATATTGTTCATTTCAAAATAGTTGACAGCTTATTTCCATTGACAGCTTATTTTGAAGTATCAAAGAATGTGCAGAAGATGGTAGATAGAACTTACTACACCGATGGCTCTGAGTTAACTTACAAGGAGAAAACTCATCTGGTTGGATTTTGTAATGATATTGAGAATTACAATATCTACAATCGAACTCCTCAACATTATGGTCAATACGTGCCACTACTGCACGTGTTGAACTCTGATAACTAGCATGGAGATGCCCTGGTAAGTTTTATTACTATTACGACATCCGTGCATCTTTTTGCATACTTCTAAAACTAGTACATCATTGCTAACTATGAAGTTATTACTATGTTTTTCAACAGAGAATCCCAGAGGATTGTGTGCCTCATTTGATGTATCAGAATGGCGGCAGCCTTCGTGTTTTGAACATATATCCAGGTCATCCTCTGAATCTCAACTGTCCATACCGGATTTCTAAAACAAGTGGAGACATGACAATCAAAGGATGGAAAAATGTATGGACAGTCGTAAGAAGCTTCTTGGAAGCAAAAGGAAGCGAGGCGCAAGAATTGGAGACAGGATGATCTCCATTCTTCATAATGGAGAGTCAGGGTCTATATTGTTTTATGCTATTTTACCTTAAGCATGTTTAGGTCCGATCCTACCTGACATCGATGATCATGTGCTAAGAACAATTATGTAGGGTTGGGTTCGATGACTATGAGGATGATGATTGTATGACTTATTATTAATAACGAGTAGAAGTTGTATGATGATGCTTGATTAATTAGCTAGTAGGACTTGTTATTATATATGATGATATATGATGCGATCATGCATGAGTTAATTATTATATATATATCTGTGGGTGAAACAAAAAAGAATTAAAATGGAAAACACAAAATTAAATGAAAAAGAAATCATAAAACCAAAAACCCCCCAAACATTTTAGTACCGGTTGGTGTTACCAACCGGTACTAAAGGGCTCCCGGCCCTCGGAGCTGGCTCGTGCCACGTGGTTGCCCTTTAGCACCGGTTCATGCTGAACCGGTACTAAAGGGGGGGGGGGCTTTAGTGACCACACTTTAGTGCCGGTTATGTAACCGGCACTAAAGGGCCTTACGAACCGGTGCTATTGCCCGGTTCTGCACTAGTGTCTTACCTTTTCAGTCTGCAGGAACAATGATGCGATATGCTTCCACTGGAATTTTAAAACCTGTGCACACCCGCGCACACCAGATGTGTTTGTGTTAGACAAGAATTTACATGAAGGCTAACCTTCCCAGGAAGTTATGTTTGGTCATATGATGTCATTTGGTCTGCAAGAACCAATAGTTCTGTGTAGAACTAAAGGATGTAGTTGTACTGTTGCAATGAAGCACATGATTGAATAGTCGATGTTGGGCTTGACCCTGCAGTCAACTTATAGATGTCCGCATGTAAAAACATAGGTATGTGATATCTATGGTGTTCCAGTGGTAAACTTACATTGGACTGATAAAACTTTTAAATAGAACTCAATCTGGTTTGCTTTTGGTTCAGGTCTAGATATAGCAACCATACATTAATTGGTAAATGCAGCCGAAATTCTCAACTGAAACAATGCTTGATGGGAGAGGAAATCAAGATTCTTGATATGCTACTGATGGTTGATGCTAACAGCATATCAAGTACAACAGTGGGGCTATTGTTTGTTGGTCGTGTTGTTCTTATTCAGTAAATATTAATTCCAAACTTTGATTTATCTTTTTGTATTATCTCTCACCTAACAATGTTTTTAAAGTGAGAGTTATGCATTGCTTAAAAAACTTGAATCTTGCTGCGATGAAGCAATACTATTGTGAATATAAATCCATATGTAGCACATTTATTCCACCTAATATTGGCCCAACTTCGTTAAACTTAATTGGTAATACAGTACATCGGAAGGCACTTATCCTCTTTCACTAATTGCCTATTCCGTTTACCTGTCCAAAATCCTAAGGAAATACTTAGTTCTGCATCATTAGTGTCATATTGTGCCGGAAAGCAGAAAGCGCGTGGAGACAATATTTAGTTAAGTTGTTAAACCAATAAATGTTGCTTAGTTTTATTAGATTAACTGGCTACTTTGGTAGACTTGAACTATTTATAGATACCCTTTGTTGAAAGGTATTAATTTATTTGTTCCAGTTATATATATATATATATATATATATATATATATATATATGTGTATATATATATGTATATATATATAGGGAAAATCTATCCTACACATATATATATATATATATATATATATATATATATATATATATATATCATCCTATAAGATGTTAATTGCAGAGGGAGAAGTTAATTAGTTTTATAGGTATTAATATGTTCCCATTTACCTCTCTTCTTTTCCATGGGATTTCAAGAAATATAATAACTGACATAGAGATGCAGAAGGAGTTTGCCCTGAGTGGAGACGCCTCTAAAAGGAATGGGGAATGGGGTGTTAATGCAGATGGCACCTGCTTATTCAATTTTAGGTTCTATAGGGTGTGATGGGATTTGGAAACCGCTCTCACATTCGTCGTAAGAGGTTCAGAATTTGTCACTGTTGAGCTGACAAGAGGTGGACCCAAAGAGTCAAAGTAAAAAATGTTGCTTGAGACAAATGGATACAACACTCACATAAAAAAGGAAAACTAGGTAATAGATGTGACACTGATTTTATCTCCTTGCAAAAATAGCAAGTAATTTTCTAAGATAGAAAGATTAACATTTTTTTCAAATGCACAAAGTTAGATTATTTCTATCATAGAGTTCCACTAAATTTTATATTGTACACTCAAGCTTATTCCTTAATGCAATTTTTCCCAATGTGAAATAAATTAAGACGCCAATTTCTAAATTGGACAGCGTTGTTTAAGAATGGTTCTAAATCCATAGTATGTATGATGAGACAAATTGTATAGGGAAAAATGTATCATGTCTTACATGAAATTTTTATGTTTGCCCAGCAATAAAATGATTAATTAACCGCAAATCGATTGTGAACTAATAATAAGTTAATTATATTTTTGTTCACATTTGTACAAAGTTATCTTTCTTAATAGGCTAGCCCGTGCGAATGCACGGGCTTACGACTAGTATGACTAATGTGCCAAACTTGTTGGACAACAAGTATATATGTCATTTTTTTTGTAGTATAGATGCTTAGAATTGGTTCAAATTTAACATTAGACTACTATGAATATACTTGCTTTCTGTAATAGTTTCAGAATTTTCCAGGCAGTTCAAATCTGAACAGAAATTTAAAATCACATTTTCTCTTTGCTCCTCGTTCTGAATTGGCTGGATTTGACCAGTAGACTACTATGCATATACTTGATTTTATGTAATTTTTAAAGATTTTTATGGCAGTTCAAAATTTCATCCAAAATTTGAACAAATTTGGACAGAAATTTGAAATCATCTTTTCTCTTTGCTCCGTGTTTGGAATTTGCTTTAATTTGACCAACATACTACTATGAATACACTTGATTTTATGTAAAATTTACATATTTTTCTGAGCATGTTAGTTTTTGGACAAATTTTGAACTTTTGGGCATTCAAACAAGTTTGCATGGGCCACTGACATTTTTTCTAGGGTATTTTGGTCTTTTACACTCTTATTTTCATTCATCCGGTAAAGATAGATCCTCAAGTTAAGTGGCGGGCAGTTTATTTAGAAGCAGACAAAAAGTGGGGCATTTTATCACTTACAATGTAAGGTGGGTCAATTTGGATGGGGCCGAGCAAAGCTGGGGCAAACGATCAAATTATCGCTCGTGTTGGGTGTTGGTGGATCCATCTCTTCGCTCAGGGCATGGGAGGAGTGCTCCCCAAATGGGCCGTCTCAGTGTGGGAGGAGTGCTGGCTCGCTATTTTTCTTCTTTTGTTTCCTAAAAAGAAACATTTTTTCCTTACTTTTGTTTATATTTTTGGAATAAAATAATATTTTACCTACTTTTTGAGAAGGTTCACTGAGTATTGCAAAAAATGTTACAAAATAGTTCACACAACTTATAAAAGAAATTGATAGCATTCAACTGGTTGACAACCAGGAATTAGAACATTCATGATAGTTAGTGCATGTTAAGTGAATGACCGATCTATGAACACTGAATTAGAGTCCCCGGCAAAACCTTTATTTGCGGTGGAACCAGCCCATTCGGGTTCAAGTATTAGGCTTGAGGATGCTTTTATATTTCCTGAATTTATTTCAGGTTTTTTTCCACTACTATTTTAATTTCAAGATATGTTGGCTCAGTCCCTCAGATACGCTCGTGGGGATAATTGTGCATAGGTATATGGCTATGTGTATTCATAGAGGTGAGAATGTGTTAGTGTTGTGAGAGTCTCCTTCAACCGCGTTTTATGTGTTCATGTGCCTGTGACAGTCTACCCAAGAGGAGTGGAACCGTACACACCACCACCTCAACACATCATTCCCGTCTCAAAACAATCATTGGTTACAGATGCATCAACTACCTAGCGGACCTGCTGCTGCTGGCACACAAATTGTTTGGATCCTGATTATCCGGCAGAGGATGTAGGACGGGCGGTGTGCCACCGCCGTCAGACGCCTCCTTCTCCGCCGATGACAACAGTGGTGCGGCGTCCATCGTGGCCTCCAGCACGGCACGCGCCTCCTCGAGCAGCTCACCGGCCGGGCGACACGGCGCTCGGCCGTCGCTCACGGCGCAGCACCTCAGCCCGAGGAGCGCAACCTCGGTGGCCACCTCCGTCGGCCACCCCCCTGCGCTCGCATCCACCACCTGGTGCCAGGCTCTGCCCCCGCCAGCGGCGGCATCCAGCGCTGCCTTCTTCGCCCAACGCGCCGGCAGGCCCGTGACCAGCCGGAGCAGCAGCAGTCCCAGAGCGTGCACGTCGCACTGCGGGGTCGGCTCCCCCGTCGCGAGGTACCGCTTGTCCACGTACGCCAGCGCCTCGCGGCCGGCCCGCTGCTGCTCCGCCTGCGCCAGGAGCCCGCGCATGCCGAGGCCGGCGAGTTTAATGGAGGAGCGCCGCTCGTCGCCCTGGTCTAGCAGGAGGATGTTCGCCGGGCGGACGTCGCCGTGCACCGTCTTGGCTGACGCGTGGAGGGAGGCCAGCGCGGAGCAGACCTGGTGTGCCACGCGGCACCGTGCCATCCACGGCAACGGCGGCAGCGTCCCGACGCCTCCTTGGTCGAGGCGGTCCTCCAGGCTCCCGCCCCGCACGAGCTCGTGCACCACGGCGCGCGCCTCCGGGCACGCGCCAACGAGCGCGACGAGGCTCGGGTGCCTTAACCTGCCGATGGCGTCGGCCTCGCGAGCGAACCGCGCCTCGCCGACGGCGGCATCGGGGGAGATGACCCTTACGGCCACGCTCATGCCGCGCAGGCTTCCTCTGTACACGCCGGCAAGGCCAATGCCGGCAGTGCCGATCCTGGCGGACTCGCCGAAACGGCCTGTCGCCTCCTCCAGCTCCGTCAAACCGAACCGCAAGACACCGACACCTTGATCACCATCTATCACGGGCATGGATTCCACCGCAGCTTCAGGTGGCCGGCGAGTCTCTCCGTCCTTGATCTTCTCCGGCAACGCATCGTCCATCTCCCTCGCGTCACCCTGACATTGTCATATCAAACGCACTGTTCACCACCCAGCGACAATTCATCTATCTCACACACACAATGGATGATCCCGCCAAAGTCACATTGTTCATGCACGTACCGAGTCATGGTGTTGTGAGGGCGTGGTCGAGTTGTCCATGCCTCCCGGCTCGGCGGCGCCATCGCCGTGGCGGTGCGACGAGGATGCCGAAGTCGAGCAGTCGGAGGCGGTTGGGCGTGGGCTGGTGCTAGCCGTGGATGTCTCTCCTCTGGTCATCACGCCCTCTCCACTGGCCTCTCTGTACCGTGGATATCAAGAATCAACATTATCAGTTTACCACGTACCAGGCACCTGGTGAGAATGTGTCATTTGAATGCAATGCTGACAGGACACCTGGTGCAGACGGGCTTGCCTTTGCAGACGAACCAGATCCTGCAAGAGGGGCTGGCCTTGAGCAGCACGGTGGCCGCCTTCTTGGACTTGGGCGCCCGCATCTTCCTGACAAGAACGTAACATCCATATCAAGAGGCAGGCCGACTGTAACGTGCGAGATCGCGGTAACCACACATACATACCTCGAGTAGGACCGGTCGGCGGCCGCGCCCATGACGAGCTCGCCGACGCCATGGTCTGCGACGAGCTCCACCAGCCCCTCCGCCACGTCGTCGCCGGACACGATGACCTTGCGCGCCAGGACCTGAAGGGCCCATAGCCACCACAACCACCGAATGATTAGCGCGATCGGGTCGGGAGTTCAATCAGTTGAGCCACCTAATTTGCTGCTCATGACATTGACTTATGAACAAACGAACGAAGGATGGGAACGAACCCGGTGGGTTTTGCAGATGCGGATGAGCTGGTCGAGCGCCTCGCTGGCCTCGTCCTCCTCAAACTTCCTGCACGCGGCCACCATGGCTGCTCCCACCTGGCTCACCGGCACCCACGCCCCCACTGCACCCATCCATCCATCCACCGGAGGATAAACCAGGAGTCCAGGATGAGATGAGAAGATACATCAATTTGGCCAACACGAGAGAGAGAAGCTTACTCATGTTGATGCGGTGCGGCGGGCGGTGGACGTGGGCGAGCACGAGGCGGCGGCCGGGGAAGTTGGCCAGCACCCACCGCAGGTTCGCCTTCCAGTTCCAGTGCTCCTTCCCCACCGCGCAGTACACCTCCTCCTCGCCGGCTGCTGCCTCCTCCATGTACCCAGCTAGCTAAATCGGTCGGTCGATCCCTCCAACTAAGCTTCGTTCTTGGGCTTCTTGCTCTCCCGGCAATGGCGCCCGGTCGAGGAGGGGTGACAGAGACGATCCACGCGAGATGGAAATGGAAGAAGAAGAGAGCACGGGAGGGAGGAGAGTATGTAGTGTGTACGTAATCCCGTTGACCAGTTTTTATTCTTTTTGTACGGGAAACTTGACTAGTCGTTGTTTGGAAGGCCGCACAAGAGATGGGGCTGGGGATGGGATATCCTAAGTGAATATGCTCCCACTATTCTGGCAGGATGAGAAAAAAACTTTGACAACCAATTATTAGATGTTTCTTAGTATCATGGATCACTGCATGACATTCACGATGAAGCATACTTAAACTCAGCTACATAATTGATAATCCACACATTTGACCAAATAAACAAAATGCTAGAAAATGGATATTATTGGCTTTTTCTTATGAGAAGTCCACTTAATTATTACTCCCTCTGTCTCATAATATAAAAAGATTTTTTAATACTAAAACACTCTTATATTATGAGACGAAGGGCAAAAAACGATATTATATTATGGGACAAAGAGAGTACAAATCACGTTCATGCCACATAGAGTTATGGCCCGGCCATTCCATAATAAAGAAAAGACCCAAGCTCAAATCGATGCAGATCTACGAATTTTAAAGGAAATGAAAAGAAAATGCTTTACCAAGATCAGACGGATTCAGTTTGGCATTCTATATTTGCATTATTGAGGCTTGGACTTGGATTGGAGATGACATCACCAAGCTGGTCCAACAATATATGATAAAGGTACACTAGTAGAAAGTGGGCCATTTGTCCCGGTTTCAGAGGCCCATTAGTTTCGGTTCTGGAACCGGGACTAAAAGGTCGGGACTAAAGCCCAACACCTTTAGTCCCGGTTCGCTTACGAACCGGGATAGATGGTGCTCCACATGGCCGCTGCGGCGAGCCCAGGCAGGAGAGCCTTTAGTTCTGGTTGGTAACACAAACCGGGGCCAAATGGCATCCATGCGTCAGCAGCTCAAGAGCTAGGGTTTTTGTTTCTTTTAAAGGAAGGGGGTGTTAGGCGGTTTTGGAGGTTTAATTTAGGGGTTTCATATATTGTGTTAGCTAGTTAATAGAGAGATGTGGCCTCTCTATTATCTCCGTGCTTGGTCGACACTAGCTAGCCATACTATACGTATAGAGAGAACTCGATGATGACCCACAAGTATAGGGGATCTATCGTAGTCCTTTCGATAAGTAAGAGTGTGGAACCCAACGAGGAGCAGAAGCAAATGATAAGCGGTTTTCAGCAAGGTATTCTCTGCAAGTATTGAAATAAGTGGTAACAAATAGTTTTGTGATAAGGTAAATTGTAACGAGCAACAAGTAACAAAAGTAAATAAGGTGCAGCAAGGTGGCCCAATCCTTTTTGTAGCAAAGGACAAGCCGGAACAAACTCTTATAATAGGAAAAGCGCTCCCGAGGACACATGGGAATATCATCAAGCTAGTTTTCATCACGCTCATATGATTCGCGTTCGGTACTTTGATAATTTGATATGTGGGTGGACCGGTGCTTGGGTGATGTTCTTACTTGAACAAACATCCCACTTATGATTAACCTCTATTGCAGGCATCCGCAACTACAACAAAAGTATTAAGGTAAACCTAACCATAGCATGAAACATATGGATCCAAATCAGCCCCCTAGAAGCAACGCATAAACTAGGGTTTAAGCTTCTGTCACTCTAGCAACCCATCATCTACTTATTACTTCCCAATGCCTTCCTCTAGGCCCAAATAATGGTGAAGTGTTATGTAGTCGACATTCACATAACACCACTAGAGGTTAGACAACATACATCTCATCAAAATATCGAACGAATACCAAATTCACATGAGTACTGTCGGTGTCAAAACCGGCGGATCTCGGGTAGGGGGTCCCGAACTGTGCGTCTAGGCGGATGGTAACATGAGACAAGGGACACGATGTTTTTACCCAGGTTCGGGCCCTCTCGACAAAGGTAATACCCTACTCCTGCTTGATTAATATTGATGATATGGGTAGTACAAGAGTAGATCTACCACGAGATCAAGGAGGCTAAACCCTAGAAGCTAGCCTATGGTATGATTGTTGTTCGTCCTACGGACTAAAACCCTCCGGTTTATATAGACACCGGATAGGTTAGGGTTACACAGAGTCGGTTACAATGGTAGGAGATCTACATATCCGTATCGCCAAGCTTGCCTTCCACGCCAAGGAAAGTCCCATCCGGACACGGACGAAGTCTTCAATCTTGTATCTTCACAGTCTTGGAGTCCGGCCATGACGATAGTCCGCTATCCGGACACCCCTAGTCCGGGACTCCCTCAAGAGCTCTCGAACCAGGCTTCAATGACGATGAGTCCGGCGCGTTGATTGTCTTCGGCATTGCGAGGCGGGTTCCTCCTCCGAATACTTCATAGAAGGTTTTGAACACAAGGATAGTGTCCAGCTCTGCAAAACAAGTTCCACATAACACCGTAGAGAGAATAATTTTTGCACAGATCTGCTGACGTATTCCGCGGCGTGACATCACACCACGACAAGGCCTTTATATGAATCGTTTTTTACTGTTCCCACCTCAGCGTGTTTAGCGAGGCGGTTTCCTTGGCACGTCTTATCAAAGCATAGATCGTGCCCCCTTATTCCGGGATTCTCATCAATACGGACGTGGTAACCCATCCGCGCCATTGATTACGGCGCTTGGGAAATAAGCGAGTTTTACCAGGCTGGTGGGGGACGCATAGCTTCGTCCGTCCATATAAGGGGATAAGGATCCACCTTTTCACCTACGCCTTCTTCCTCCTTTGCTTATCCATTTCACAAGACTCGAGCTCCAGCGCCTAAGTCCGCACATCCCACCTCAACCTTTCTCCAATCATGTCGAGCGGGAGGCAGGTGGATGGCCTCCTCCGTCACGGAGGGGCACATCGCGAAGACTGCGGGAGGCCGGATATTTGTCCGCAACATCGCGCACAGAGCTTCCCGACGAGGGCATCTCATTCCGACCCACAGGCCCCGTGAGAGGGTGGTGTTTCTCCCCACTTCCTCCATGGACTAGGTTTTCCTCTTCACCCATTTTTCCGGGGCTCATGTTCTACTACGGCCTGGACTTCCATGACCTGGCCCCGAATTTCATCCTCAACATCTCGGCGTTTATCGTCATGTGCGAGGCTTTCCTCTGCATCCCGCCCCACTTCGGCTTATGGCTGAAGATCTTCAACGTCCGGCCGAAGGTAGTGGGCGGCCGTCAGGCCGAGTGCGGAGGCGCCATGGTTGGCAAGATGGCCAAAGTCCCATGGCTCGAAGGCGCCTTCGTGGAGACAATAAAGGGGTGGCAATCGGGGTGGTTCTACATCACCGAGCCCCGCAACACCAAATGGGCGGCGGCCCCCGAATTCAGATCTGGCTTCCCCACACGGCTCTCGTCATGGAAAGAGACGGGCTCGACATGGGGAATTCGGATGAGACATCCGGACTTCAAACATGCGTCCGAAACCTGGTGGCCAAGAATCTTAGGCTTGTCGACATAATCCAGGTGATGCTCATCCGCCGGATTCTCCCATGCCAACAAAGGGCCTTTAACTTGTGGGAGTTCGATCCGGCGCAGCACCAAACCTTGAACCGGCTCTTCGACACTACGTACGAAGATGCCTGGAAGGTGCTGTTCAAGGGCGCCGAAGCCCCAGCATCCGCTAGCAAAGATCGCGGGTACAGCTCGCAGCGTCCAGCCGGCGAGCTAAGTTATTTTACCCTTTACGGGACTCTTTTTTCATAGATTGACTCTACGTGGGATCTAAAACTCCCTAATCTTTGACAGGACTGGCTGAAGACGTCCGGACAGATTAACTGTCTGGCTCCTTTACCGGAAGATCCGGAGAACGCCCGATTGACGGGACTGCTAGCTCCGGCGCCGTACGTGGTGCCGGAGAAGAAGGCCAAGAAGGAGGCCACGGGAACTCGAAGGAGCTCCCGACGCCAGGTGCTGTCAGATTCCGAAGCGGAATCTTCTCCACGAAGACGAGGAGGAAGAAGAAGAAGCTCCTCCCGGGGAGGAGAAGAAAGGAAGGCCGCCCCAACCGGGGGCCGGAGGATCCAAGAAGGAAGAACCTTCCTCCAGACTTCTCCACCAACGTCGACGACGACGAGGAGGACTGGCCTACAAGGGCCAAGCCCCTGGCGAGATCGTAAGTGTCCGGATACCCATGGTTTTTTATTATTGCAGAGCGTTCTCTAATGTTGAACAACCGTGCAGCCCGCCCAAGGGCGAGCTTGCCGATTCATCGAGCGGGTCCCTGGGCTCGTCGGAAATGGAGAGTACCTCGCTTCCGACCGCCTCCTCGCCTCACGTCGCGGGCGATGCCGCGGCGGGGCCCCAAGGGGGGCTTGGTCAAGAGGAAGTAGCGCAGGAGGTGCCACAAGGCGACCTCCCGGACTCCAGGCGCGTGGGGGGCAAGATCCCCAGGGGCTCTAAGCCCGACCCTCGTCCGGACTCCATGCCGGAACCATCAGCGGTTCCGGAGTCCGGACAGCGGATCCTTCGCAAGAAGGGTAAGACGCCGGTGTCCTCCGTCCAACCGGAGGCACCGGATAGCTTACAGGAGGCGCTTAACAGCGCTTCCATCAAGGAGGAACACCGCACTGTCATGAGTGCGGTGATCCGGACAGTTCAGTCCGCCAAGAGCGGACTGACCGAAGCCTGTACCAGCCTTCTAACAGGCTTTGAGGTAAGTTTTAGAATATGTAAAAAATATAACCGCATAGACAGTAGCCCCTGATGCTTAGTTCGGTGTTCGGGAAGAAAAGCCGGACTAAGGATCTAAAAAGATATACGCAGGAGTCTAACATAAGGATGTCAATATGGGAATGCAGGCTGCGCTGCTGACCTCTGCCGCACTGACTGCGGAGGTCAATGTATTGAAGCAGAACCTCGAGCGTTCCGAGAACGAGCTCGGACAAGCCAAGAAGGAGCTTGAGGACAAGGAAGGTAAGTAATACCTTATTAAAGAAATACCTTATAGAAAAGGCTTTGGTTGCAAAAGATAACAGGAATAACTTTGGGTACTGCAGGGGCCACGAACGAGGTGGCGGCCCTGAAGGAAGCGGTGTCCGTGGCCGAAAACAAAGCGGCTGCGGAACGCACCGAGCGAGAGAAGGGGGAGGCGCAGCTGGCCAAGGTACAGCAAGAGCTCCAAGCTCTCGTGGAAAAACACGAGAGTTTGGAGCGTGACTCGAAGACTCGAGAGTCCGAGCTCGCCTCGGCTCTTGAAAGTGCCAAAGCTGCTAAGGCCGAGGCCCAAAAAGCCCTCCAAGAAATTGAAGCACTAAAGAAGATATCGGCGGGTAAGGCATTCTTTATGCAAAGCAAGAATGTAAAGGTCAATTACCTGTTACTTAACCGGATTCGGAGCTCTCCAGGAGCATTCGCAGATTTGCCCCGTAGTGCGTCTGAGGCTGCCGCATTCTACCGCGCCCAGGAGGGGAGCTCCATGGAGATGGTGTTCGGTCTCGGTATCGAGGCCGACCATCCGTGCTCGAGCGACCAGCTGAAGCAGCTGGTCGAGCTCCATAAGTTCGCCGAACAGGCCATGAAGGGCCTTATAAGCGCCGGGCTGTGGCCATTGGAGGCCATGCCCGGAGCTACTTCGCTTGGTGCAGCGGCTGGTGGATGCCTGTCCGCGGCTTGAAGTCATCAAGCGCCCGTCTGCATTGAAGGTGTCCGTCGGGCCCTTGCCCGTGCTAAAGTGCACCGGGGCAAGCTGGATGCGGAGAGGCTTGTGACGGACGGGCCACCAAGGGCCATGAGCATCGTGACGCCCGAAATGTACTATGAGGGCCTCCTGAAGGGTGCCCGCCGAATAGCGGATGAGTGCTCCAGAGATGTAATTTTTGAATAAACTCGCATTTGTTATCCTGTACGCTAAAAACTTGTTCATATGCACTAAGCAATGCTTATTAATTTAAAATATTACCTTCTGTGCGGCCGTTTATCAAATTTGAGAGATGGCAAGTCGTTGGCTTCAGCCCCCATGCCACGAGTGCTGGGGTGTTCGGGATAAACTTGAGCGCTCTTGTTCCCATTCTTGGGTCCATCTAGGGAGGCGCTCAACACAACGAACAAGGCAACCGGACTTATAATGCTTGAACACTCTCACTTAGCCATAGAATTCTATAATTTTAAATTTGGTGAAGCCCCTAGTATTCGGAAGACCGAGTTCGGGCTCTATCCACGCCTTGGCCGGACAATTCGGTTCCTCGCTCTAAGCGGCATAAGTCTTTAGGGACCCAAAAACCTCTCGAACAGCGCATCGCTCTCGCCCTATCATGACGGTCAGTTTTAGCTTTCCACCGAGGTGCTCGACCCAACATAACTGGGCATAATCGCAGTGGTTCCCCGGTGCTACCTTAGCCGATATAGCGGAACGTAAGGTACCAAAACACGGAGCCGGGCAAACCCAACTATTGACCCAAGACATGATTCGGAGCCAATTCATATAATGCTATAAGTTCGGGGTGCCGCACTTGTGAAAGTGTTCGGACTTATCACACCATAATTTTGGGATACTTAAGCCCCTGGTGTACTGGCCGTACCAAAGTGTACGGTTGCAACATGTCATAAAATGAACACATGTATATATAAAGGAAATAGAGCAATAATAAGCAAAAGATTTGTATTGTTTATTCAAAAAAGTACTTCAATAGAAGCAGAACGATACAAATAGTGCGGTAAGCAAGGGATGGGACTATCTAACATGTCCCCCTCCAGGGGTAAGCTGCTGGATGATATGTAAAACAGGTATAATGCTCGTAATAGAGACCACCTGAACACTCGACGTGGATTTCCACTTCCCTAGCTGTTGCATCGTGAGTTCGACGATTCGAGTGCCGGACAGGACTTCTCAAAGACGGAGTCCTGGAAGTAAAAAAAGGAAGAAAAAAGAAAAATAAAAAGGAAATGACACAAACGGTAGCCCCTGGTGCGGTCGAGCCGCATTCTTGGCGTGCCGTTGTCTTGCCCTTCCCCATATGCCCATGGTATCTCCAGAGCGTAATTATGTAGGGCTGGGGTTGGGGCCGGATTGCTACTCGTGCTTGAATCTTGCCAGGTGGTCTTGTTGCAGGTTACTCCGGGCGCGCTTGGCGGTGTCCGGACGCTTGGTGGCCGGACTCATGAATGGCCGTGAGAGGCTGCTTTGCACCTCCGCCATGAGGGTCATTGTATGCTCCTCCGCTCGAGAGAGCGTTCGTGTTTCCATTGACCGTGATTACTCCTCGAGGGCCTTGCATCTTGAGCTTGAGGTATCGTAGTGCGGCACCGCATTGAACTTTGCAAATGCGGTTCGTCCGAGTAGTGCATGATAGCCGCCATGCGGAATGGGACGATGTCGAAGATTAACTCTTCGCTCGGAAGTTATCCGGAGATCCGAAGACCACTTCGAGTGTGACCGAGCCTATACAATTGGCCTCTACACCGGTATGACGCCTTTAAAGGTCGTCTTTGTAGGTTTAATCCTTGAGGGGTCTATGCCCATTTTGCGCACTGTATCCTGATAAAGCAGGTTCAGGCTGCTACCGCCGTCCATCAAGACTCTGGTGAGGTGAAAGCCGTCAATAATTGGGTCAAGAACCAATGTGGCGAAGCCGCCGTGACGGATGCTACTAGGGTGGTCCCTTCGATTGAAGGTGATTGGGCAGGAAGACCATGGGTTGAACTTTGGGGCGACTGGCTCCATCGCATATACTTCCCGTAGTGCACGCTTCCGCTCCCTTTTGGGTATGTGGGTTCCGTATATCATGTTCACCGTCCGCACTTGTGTGGGAAAACCTTTCTGTCCTTTATTGTTCGGGCGGCCGGGCTCTTCCTCGTCATCACTATGCGCCCCTTGTCATTGAGTTCGCACTTAACTTGCTCGCTTGTTTGAACACCCAACAATCCCTGTTGGTGTGATTGGCTGGTTTTTCGGGGGTGCCATGTATTTGGCACAAGCGATCGAGTATGCGGTCCAAGTTGGACGGGCCCTGGGTATTTCTTTTGAATGGCTTCTTCCGCTGACCGGGTTTAGAGCCTCTGAATCCGGCATTGACGGTCGTATCTTCAGTATTATCACCGTTAATGCGGCGCTTATTCTTGTTGCGACGTGACCTGCCATTGCTGTACTTGGTATCCGGACTATCCGGATGTTTCGCCAAGTTGTTGCTTCGAGCTAGCCAGCTGTCCTCTCCCGCACAAAAGCGAGTCATGAGGGTTGTGAGGGCTGCCATATATTTCGGCTTTTCCTGTCCTAGGTGCTGGGCAAGCCACTCGTCGCGGATGTTATGCTTGAAGGCTGCAAGGGCCTCTGCATCCGGACAGTCAACGATTTGATTTTTCTTTGTTAGGAACCGAGTCCAGAATTGTCTAGCCGACTCTTCTGGCTGCTGAATTATGTGGCTAAGGTCATCGGCGTGCGGTGGTCGCACATATGTGCCCCGGAAGTTATCAAGGAATGCAGCTTCTGTGTCCTCCCAACAACCAATTGATTCTGCTGGTAAGCTATTGAGCCAGTGTCGAGCTGGTCCTTTAAGCTTGAGTGGGAGGTATTTGATGGCATGTAGATCATCACCGCGGGCCATGTGGATATGGAGGAGATAATCCTCGATCGAGACCGCGGGATCTGTGGTACCATCGTATGATTTGATGTTTACAGGCTTGAAGCCCTCGGGGATTTGATGATCCATTACTTCATCTGTGAAGCATAGTGGGTGTGCGGCGCCTCTGTATTGGGCTATAAGCCTGCGTTTGAAACGCTCCTGTTCGGCGCCTCTGTATTGGGCTATAAGCCTGCGTTTGAAACGCCTCTGTCATGCGCTGGTGACTTGGGTGCTTCTTCCTCTAGTCGAGGCAACGGCCTGCGTTTGGGGTAGCTTTTTGAGGGGCGTTCGAGTTCATACTCTTCGGCCGCGAGGACTTCAGTCCACCCGCCGCCTAGCAGGTCTTGGTCAGCTCTAAGCTGTTGCTGCTTTTTTGAGGCTGCTTGCCGTGGCTATAAGCCTGCGTTTGAAACGCCTCTGTTCGGCAGGATCCTCGTGCACGACAAACTCGCTGTCGCCGAGGCTTGCCTCATCTTCGGAGGGAGGCGATAATTATCGCCCTCGACCCTCTTTTCTCGCCGCACCGTCAGGCATTTTGCTTCTCCCTCCTCCCGCGCTGAGTCCTGCTGAGGGGGTTCTCTTCGCACTTGTCCGGTGTTATTATCTCCGTGCCGGAATCACCGTTTTTATTGTGGTGGGATTTAGAGCGGTGCCGCTGACGTCAGCGCTTCGGCTGTTTCTTGAGGGGTCATCCTCCGTTGTTCCATCGCTGTTCCCATCTTTGGGATGTCCACCATATATATGTCATATGACGAGGTGGCCTTCCAGTGCCCTGTAGGCGCTGGGTCTTCATCGTCTCCGGCATCGTCGTCCATACCATCGATGTCTTCGGAGTCGTAGTCTAGCATGTCGGTTAAATCATCGACAGTGGCTACAAAGTGGGTGGTGGGTGGGTGTTGAATTTCTTCGTCGTCCGCATCCCAACCTTCCTGTCCGTAGTACGGCAGGGCTCTCCGGATAAAGAGAGAGACTTTAGTGACCCAGGATGTCGCCAAGGGCGAGTGCCGAAAGATGTCCGCGGCAGTGAACTCCATGATCGCGCCCAATCGGATTCGATTGGTAGGCGCGGAGGGTTCGTAGTCCGGAGAGGAGTCCGCACCGGAGTCGAGATCTTCGCAGCGACAGGGATGGAGTTCGCTCAATCGCCAGAGATTGTAGCCCCGAGGCGGTGTCCAACCACTGCCCTCGATCGGGAATCCGTTCCGGATTAAGGGTCAAGCGGATATCGTGCAGCCTCCGTGGCAATCGCTCGCCGCAGAGCTAGATCATGCCCATCGAGACAGTGCGGCGCGCTTGGCTGCGGCTCGAATCCGTCGAAGATCAAGTTGTTGGGGAACGTAGTAATTTCAAAAAATTTCCTACGCACACGCAAGACCATGGTGATGGCATAGCAACGAGAGGGGAGAGTGTCTGTCCACGTACCCTCGTAGACCGTAAGCGGAAGCGTTATAACAACGCGGTTGATGTAGTCGACGCCTTCACAATCCGACCGATCCAAGTACCGAACGACGGCACCTCCGTGTTCAGCACACGCTCAGCTCGATGACGATCCCCGGCTCCGATCCGCAAAGCGCCGGGATGAGTTCCACAAGACGACGGGCAGGACGATGATGATGCTCCACCGACGCAGGGCTTCGCCTAAGCTCCGCGACGATATGACTTCACCGGCTTAGGGCTTCGCCTTAAGCTCCGCGACGATATGACCAAGTGGAATATGGTGGAGGGGGCACCGACACGGCTAAGGAACGATCCAGAGATCAACTTGTGTGTCATGGGGTGCCCTGCCCCATATATAAAGGAGCAAGGGGTGCGGCCAGCCCAAGGGGGCGCTCGAGGAGTCCTACTCCCACCGAGTAGGACCCCCCCTTTCCTAGTTGGAATAGGATTGGGGAGGGGGAAGAGGGAAGGGGGGCGCCGCCCCCCTCTCCTTGTCCTAATCGGACTAGAGGAGGGGGCGGCCTGCCCTGGCCGCCCTTTCCTCTTCTCCCTATGGCCCATCAAGGCCCATTGACCCCCGGGGTTCCGTAACCCCGGTGTCGGTAACTTCCTCGCTTTCATCCGGAACCTTTCCAAGTCCAAACATAGGCTTCCAATATATCAATCTTTATGTCTCGACCATTTCGAGACTCCTCGTCATGTCCGTGATCACATCCGGGACTCCGAACAACCTTCGGTACATCAATACTTATAAACTCATAATGAACTGTCATCAAAACGTTAAGCGTGCGGACCCTACGGGTTCGAGAACTATGTAGACATGACCTAAAACCATTCTCGGTCAATAACCAGTAGCGGAACCTGGATGCCCATATTGGTTCCTACATTTTCTATGAAGATCTTTATTGGTCAAACCGCATAACGACATACGTTGTTCCCTTTGTCATCGGTATGTTACTTACCCGAGATTCGATCGTCGGTATCCAATACCTAGTTCAATCTAGCTATCGTAAGTCTCTTTACTCGCTCCGTAATACATCATCTCACAACTAACTCATTAGTTGCAATGCTTGCAAGGCTTATGTGATGTGTATTACCGAGAAGGCCCAGAGATACCTCTCCGACAATCGGAGTGACAAAACCTAATCTCAAAATACGCCAACCCAACAAGTACCTTTGGAGACACCTGTAGTACTCCTTTATAATCACCCAGTTACGCCAGACGCTTTGGTAGTACCTAAAGTGTTCCTCCGTAAACGGAGTTGCATAATCTCATAGTTACAGGAACATGTATAGGTCATGAAGAAAGCAATAGCAATATACTAAACGATCAAGTGCTAAGCTAACGGAATGGGTCATGTCAATCACATCATTCTCCTAATGATGTGATCCCATTAATCAAATGACAACACATGTCTATGGTTAGGAAACATAACCATCTTTGATCAATGAGCTAGTCTAGTAGAGGCATACTAGTGACTATCTGCTTTGTCTATGTATTCACACATGTATTATGTTTCCGTTAATACAATTCTAGCATGAATAATAAACATTTATCATGATATAAGGAAATAAATAATAACTTTATTATTGCCTCTAGGGCATATTTCCTTCAGTCTCCCACTTGCACTAGAGTCAATAATCTAGATTACACAAGAATGATTCTAACACCCATGGAGTCTTGGTGCTGATCATGTTTTGCTCGTGGAAGAGGCTTAGTCAACGGGTCTGCAACATTCAGATCCGTATGTATCTTGCAAATCTCTATGTCTCCCACTTGGACTTGGTCCCGAATGGAATTGAAGCGCCTCTTGATATGCTTGGTCCTCTTGTGAAATCTGGATTTCTTTGCCAAGGCAATTGCACCAGTATTGTCACGAAGATCTTCATTGGTCCCGATGCACTAGGTATGACACCTAGATCGGAAATGAACTCTTTCATCCAGACTCCTTCATTTGCTGCTTCCAAGCAGCTATGTACTCCGCTTCACATGTAGATCCCGCCACGACGCTTTGTTTAGAACTGCACCAACTGACAGCTCCACCGTTTAATAAAAACACGTATCCGGTTTGCGATTTAGAATCGTCCGGATCAGTGTCAAAGCTTGCATCGACGTAACCATTTACTACTAGCTCTTTGTCACCTCCATATACGAGAAACATATCCTTAGTCCTTTTCAGGTATTTCAGGATGTTCTTGACCGCTGTCCAGTGATCCACTCCTGGATTACTTTGGTACCTCCCTGCCAAACTTATTGCTAAGCATACGTCAGGTCTGGTACACAGCATTGCATACATGATAGAGCCTATGGCTGAGGCATAGGGAACATCTTTCATTTTCTCTCTATCTTCTGCTGTGGTCGGGCATTGGGTCTGACTCAATCTTACACCTTGTAATACAGGTAAAAAACCTTTCTTTGCCTGATCCATTTTGAAATTTTTCAAAATTTTATCAAGGTATGTGCTTTGTGAAAGTCCAATTAAGCGTCTTGATCTATCTCTATAGATCTTGATGCCCAATATGTAAGCAGCTTCACCGAGGTCTTTCATTGAAAAACTTTTATTCAAGTATCCTTTTATGCTATCCAGAAATTCTATATCATTTCCAATCAATAATATGTCGTCCACATATAATATCGTAAATGCTACAGAGCTCCCACTCACTTTCTTGTAAATACATGCTTCTCCAAAAGTCTCAGTATAAAACCATATGCTTTGATCACACTATCAAAGCGTTTATTCCAACTCCGAGAGGCTTGCACTGCACCATAAATTGATCGCTGGAGCTTGCACACTTTGTTAGCACCCTTTGGATCAACAAAACCTTCTGGTTGCATCATATACAACTCTTCTTCTAGAAATCCATTCAAGAATGCAGTTTTCACATCCATTTGCCAAATTTCATAATCATAAAATGCGGCAATTGCTAACATGATTACGAGAGACTTAAGCATCGCCACGGGTGAGAAAGTCTCATCGTAGTCAACCCCTTGAACTTGTCGAAAACCTTTCGCAACAAGTCGAGCTTTATAGACAGTTACATTACCATCAGCGTCCGTCTTCTTCTTAAAGATCCATTTATTCTCAATGGCTTGCCGATCATCGGGCAAGTCAACCAAAGTCCATACTTTGTTTTCATACATGGATCCCATCTCAGATTTCATGGCTTCTAGCCATTTTATGGAATCTGGGCTCACCATCGCTTCTTCATAGTTTGTAGGTTCGCCATGGTCAAGTAACATGACTTCCGTAATAGGATTGCCGTACCACTGGTGCGTATTTTACTCTGGTTGACCCACGCAGTTCTGTAGTAACTTGATCTGAAGTTTCATGATCAACATCATTAGTTTCCTCACTAATTGGTGTAGTTGTCACAGAACCGCTTTCTTGTGATGAACCACCTTCCAATAAGGAGCAGATATGCTTATCTCATCAAGTTCTACTTTCCTCCCACTCACTTCTTTCGAGGGAAACTCTTTTCTAGAAAGGATCCGAATTTAGCAACGAAAATCTTGCCTTCAGATCTGTGATAGAAGGTGTACCCAACAGTCTCCTTTGGGTATCCTATGAAGACACATTTCTCCGATTTGGGTTCGAGCTTATCTGGTTGAAGTTTCTTCACATAAGCATCGCAACCCCAAACTTTAAGAAACGACAACTTTGGTTTCTTGCCAAACCATAGTTCATACGGTGTCGCCTCAACGCATTTCTTTGATGGTGCCCTATTCAACGTGAATGCGGCCGCCTCTAAAGCATATCCCCAAAACGATAGCGGTAAATCAGTAAGAGACATCATAGATCGCACCATATCAAGTAAAGTACGACACTGACGCTCGGACACACCATTTCTCTGTGGTGTTCCGGTGGCGTGAGTTGCGAAACTATTCCGCATTGTTTCAAATGTAAACCAAACTCAGAACTCAAATATTCTCCTCCACGATCAGATCGTAGAAATTTTATTTTCTTGTTACGATGATTTTCCACTTCACTCTGAAATTCTTTTGAACTTTTCAAATGTTTCAGATTTGTGTTTCATTAAGTAGATATACCCATATCTGCTCAAATCATCTGTGAATGTGAGAAAATAACGATACCCGCCACAAGTGCCTCAACATTCATTGGACCACAAACATCAGTATGTATGATTTCCAACAAATCAGTTGCTCGCTCCATAGTTCCAGAGAACGGCGTTTTGGTCATCTTGCCCATGAGGCACGGTTCGCAAGTACCAAGTGATTCATAATCAAGTGATTCCAAAAGTCCATCAGTATGGAGTTTCTTCATGCATTTTACACCGATATGACCCAAACGGCAGTGCCACAAATAAGTTGCATTATCATTATCAACTCTGCATCTTTTGGTTTCAACACTATGAATATGTGTATTACTACTATCGAGATTCAATAAAAATAGACCACTCTTCAAGGGTGCATGACCATAAAAGATATTATTCATATAAATAGAACAACCATTATTCTCTGTCTTAAATGAATAACCGCCTCGCATCAAACAAGATCCAGATATAATGTTCATGCTTAACGCTGGCACCAAATAACAATTATTTAGGTCTAAAACTAATCCCGATGGTAGATGTAGAGGTAGCGTGCACCGCGATCACATCGACTTTGGAACCATTTCCCACGCGATCGTCACCTCATCCTTAGCCAATCTTCGCTAATCCGTAGTTCCTGTTCCGAGTTGCAAATATTAGCAATGTAACCATGTATCAAATACCTGTGTACTATCGCGAGTATTAGTAAGGTACACATCAATAACATGTATATCACATATACCTTTGATCACCTTGCCATCCTTCTTATCCGCCAAATACTTGGGGCAGTTCCGCTTCCAAAGGTCCAGTTTGTTTGCAAGAAAACACTCGGGCCAGTGCTTAGGTCCAGACTTGGGTTTCTTCTCTTGAGCAGCAACTTTCTTGCTGTTCTTTTGAAGTTCCCTTCTTCTTTCCTTTGCCCTTTTTCTTGAAACTAGTGGTCTTGTTGACCATCAACACTTGATGCTCTTTCTTGATTTCTACCTCCGCTACTTTTAGCATTGCGAAGAGCTCAGGAATTGTCTTGGTCATCCCTTGCATATTATAGTTCATCACGAAGCTCTTGTAGCTTGGTGGCAGTGATTGGAGAATTCTGTCAATGACACTATCATCCGGAAGAGTAACTCCCAGTTGAATCAAGTGATTATTATACCCAGACATTTTGAGTATATGTTCACCGATGTAACTATTCTCCTCCATCTTGCAGCTATAGAACTTATTGGAGACTTCATATCTCTCAATCCGGCATTTGCTTGAAATATTAACTTCAACTCCTGGAACATCTCATATGCCCCATGACGCTCAAAACGTCGTTGAAGACCCGGTTCTAAGCCGTAAAGCATGGCACACTGAACTATAGAGTAGTCATCAGCTTTGCTCGCCAGACGTTCACAACTTCTGGCGTTGCTCCTGCAGCAGGCCTGGCACCCAGCGGTGCTTCCAGGACGTAATTCTTCGGTGCAGCAATGAGGATAATCCTCAAGTTACGGACCCAGTCCGTGTAATTGCTACCATCATCTTTCAACTTTGCTTTCTCAAGGAACGCATTAAAATTCAACGGAACAACAACACGAGCCATCTATCTACAGTAAACATAGACAAGCAAAATACTATCAGGTACTAAGTTCATGATAAGTTTAAGTTTAATTAATCCTATTAAAAACTCCCACTTAGACAGACATCTCTCTAGTCATCTAAGTGATTACGTGATCCAAATTAACTAAACCATGTCCGATCATCACGTGAGATGGAGTAGTTTCAATGGTGAACATCACTATGTTGATCATATCTACTATATGATTCACGCTCGACCTTTCGGTCTCAGTGTTCCGAGGCCATATCTGTTATATGCTAGGCTCGCCAAGTTTAACCTGAGTATTCTGCGTGTGCAACTGTTTTGCACCCGTTGTATTTGAACGTAGAGCCTATCACACCCGATCATCACGTGGTGTCTCAAAGACGAAGAACTTTCGCGAACGGTGCATACTCAGGAGAACACTTCTTGATAATTTTAGTGAGAGATCATCTTATAATGCTACCATCAATCAAAGCAAGATAAGATGCATAAAGGATAAACATCACATGCAATCAATATAAGTGATATGATATGGTCATCATCATCTTGTGCTTGTGATCTCCATCGCCAAGCACCGCCATGATCACCATCGTCACCGCGCGACACCTTGATCTCCATCGTAGCATCGTTGTCGTCTCACCAAATATTGCTTCTACGACTATCGCTACTTCTTAGTGATAAAGTAAAGCAATTACAGGGCGTTTGCATTTCATACAATAAAGTGACAACCATATGGCTCCTGCCAGTTGCCGATAACTCGGTTACAAAACATGATCATCTCATACAATAAAATATAGTATCACGACTTGACCACATCACATCACAACATGCCCTGCAAAAACAAGTTAGACGTCCTCTACTTTGTTGTTGCAAGTTTTACGTGGCTGCTACGGGCTTAGCAAGAACCGTTCTTACCTACGCATCAAAACCACAACGATAGTTTGTCAAGTTGGTGCTGTTTTAACCTTCGCAAGGACCGGGCGTAGCCACACTCGGTTCAACTAAAGTGAGAGAGACAGACACCCGCCGGTCACCTTTAAGCAACGAGTGCTCGGAGCGGTGAAACCAGTCTCGCGTAAGCGTACGCGTAATGTCGGTCCGGGCCGCTTCATCTCACAATACCGCTGAACCAAAGTATGACATGCTGGTAAGCAGTATGACTTATATCGCCCAAAACTCACTTGTGTTCTACTCGTGCATATGACATCAACGCATAAAACCAGGCTCGGATGCCACTGTTGGGGAACGTAGTAATTTCAAAAATTTCCTACGCACACGCAAGACCATGGTGATGGCATAGCAACGAGAGGGGAGAGTGTCTGTCCACGTACCCTCGTAGACCGTAAGCGGAAGCGTTATAACAACGCGGTTGATGTAGTCGTACCTCTTCACAATCCGACCGATCCAAGTACCCAACGTACGGCACCTCCGTGTTCAGCACACGTTCAGCTCGATGACGATCCCCGGGCTCCGATCCAAAGAAAGCTTGAGGATGAGTTCCATCAAGACGACGGCGTGGTGGCGATGATGATGCTCCACCGACGCAGGGCTTCGCCTAAGCTCCGCTGACGATATGACTTCACCGGCTTAGGGCTTCGCCTAAGCTCCGCTGACGATATGACCAAGTGGAATATGGTGGAGGGGCACCGCACACGGCTAAGGAACGATCCGTAGATCAACTTGTGTGTCATGGGGTGCCCCCGCCCCGTATATAAAGGAGCAAGGGGGGTGGTGCGGCCAGCCCAAAGGGGCGCTGGAGGAGTCCTACTCCCACGGGAGTAGGACTCCCCCTTCCTAGTTGGAATAGGATTGGGGAGGGAAGAGGGAAGGCGCCGCCTCTCCTTGTCCTATTCGGACTAGAGGAGGGGCGCGTGGCCTGCCCTGGCCGGCCCTTTCCTCTTCTCCCTATGGCCCATCAAGGCCCATTGACCCCCGGGGTTCCGTAACCCCGGTGTTCCGTAACTTCCTGTTTTCATCCGAACCTTTCCAAGTCCAAACATAGGCTTCCAATATATCAATCTTTATGTCTCGACCATTTCGAGACTCCTCGTCATGTCTGTGATCACATCCGGGACTCCAAACAACCTTCGGTACATCAATACTTATAAACTCATAATGAACTGTTATCAAAACGTTAAGCGTGCGGACCCTACGGGTTCGAGAACTATGTAGACATGACCTAGAACCATTCTCGGTCAATAACCAATAGCGGAACCTAGATGCCCATATTGGTTCCTACATTTTCTACGAAGATCTTTATTGGTCAAACGCATAACGACATACGTTGTTCCCTTTGTCATCGGTATGTTACTTACCCGAGATTCGATCGTCGGTATCCAATACCTAGTTCAATCTCGCTATCGTAAGTCTCTTTACTCGCTCCGTAATACATCATCTCACAACTAACTCATTAGTTGCAATGCTTGCAAGGCTTATGTGATGTGTATTACCGAGAAGGCCCAGAGATACCTCTTCGACAATCGGAGTGACAAAACCTAATCTCGAAATACGCCAACCCAACAAGTACCTTTGGAGACACCTGTAGTACTCCTTTATAATCACCCAGTTACGTTGCCAGGACGTTTGGTAGTACCCAAAGTGTTCCTCCGTAAACGGAGTTGCATAATCTCATAGTTACAGGAACATGTATAGGTCATGAAGAAAGCAATAGCAATATACTAAACGATCAAGTGCTAAGCTAACGGAATGGGTCATGTCAATCACATCATTCTCCTAATGATGTGATCCCATTAATCAAATGACAACACATGTCTATGGTTAGGAAACATAACCATCTTTGATCAATGAGCTAGTCTAGTAGAGGCATACTAGTGACTATCTATTTGTCTATGTATTCACACATGTATTATGTTTCCGGTTAATACAATTCTAGCATGAATAATAAACATTTATCATGATATAAGGAAATAAATAATAACTTTATTATTGCCTCTAGGGCATATTTCCTTCACAAGTCTCCGCGGATATCGGCCGTATAGTTTAAGCTTCCAAATCTGACCTGATGGCCAGGGGCGTAGCTTTCGATCTGCTCAAGATGGCCAAGCGAATTGGCCCGCAGTGCAAATCCGCCGAACACGAAGATCTGTCTGGGGAGAAAAGTCTCACCCTGGACCGCGTCGTTGTTGATGATCGAAGGAGCCATCGGGCCTATCGGTGACGACACAGAGGAACTCTCAATGAAAGCACCAATGTCGGTGTCAAAACCGGTGGATCTCGGTAGGGGGTCCCGAACTGCAAGGCCTAGGCGGATGGTAACAGGAGACAAGGGACACGATGTTTTTACCCAGGTTCGGGCCTTCTCGATGGAGGTAATACCCTACTCCTTCTTGATTAATATTGATGATATGGGTATTACAAGAGTAGATCTACCACGAGATCAAGGAGGCTAAACCCTAGAAGCTAGCCTATGGTATGATTGTTGTTCGTCCTACGGACTAAAACCCTCCGTTTATATAGACACCAGATAGGTTAGGGTTACACAGAGTCGGTTACAGTGGTAGGAGATCTACATATCCAGACGCCAAGCTTGCCTTCCACGCCAAGGAAAGTCCCATCCGGACACGGGACGAAGTCTTCAATCTTGTATCTTCACAGTCTTGGAGTCCGGCCGTGACGATAGTCCGGCTATCTGGACACCCCCTAGTCCGGGACTCCCTCAACTACTAATAGCAAGACTTCTCCCTTGTCCTCAGGAACAAACGTAACTACTCACAAAGCATATTCATGTTCATAATCATTGGGGTAATAATATGCATAAAGGATCTGAACATATGATCTTCCACCAAGTAAACCAACTAGCATCAACTACAAGGAGTAGTCAACACTACTAGCAACCTACTAGCACCAATCCCGGACTTAGATACAAGAATTGGATACAAGAGATAAACTAGGGTTTGGAGATGAGATGGTGCTGGTGAAGATGTTGATGGAGATTGCCCTCTCCCGATGACAGGAGCGTTGGTGATGATGATGACGATGATTTCCCCCTCCCGGAGGGAAGTGTCCCGCAGAACAGCTCACGGAGCCCTAGATTGGTTCCGCCAAGGTTCCGCCTCGTGGCGGCGGAGTCTCGTCCCGAAAGGTTGCTTATGATTTTTTTCTCATCGAAAGACTTCATATAGGAGAATATGGACCTCGGAGAGCCACCAGGGGGCCCACGAGGTAGGGGGCGTGCCCAGGGGGGAGGGCGCGCCCCCCACCCTTGTGAGCAAGGTGTGGGCCCCCTGGCCTTCATCTTTGGCGACGATTTTATTTATTTATTTTAAGGTATTCCGTGGAGTTACAGGACTTTTGGAGTTGCGCAGAATAGGCCTTCAATATTTGCTCCTTTTCCAGCCCAGAATTCCAGCTGCCGGCATTCTCCCTCTTCATGTAAACCTTGTAAAATAGGAGAAAATAGCCATAAGTATTGTGACATAACGTGAAATAACAGCCCATAATACGATAAATATCGATATAAAAGCATGATGCAAAATGGACGTATCAACTCCCCCAAGCTTAGACCTTGGTTGTCCTCAAGCGAAAAGCCGATAACAATAAATATGTCCTCATGTTTAGAGGTAGAGGCGTCGATAAAAATAAAATACGGACATGAAGGCATCATGATTATTCTCATAACAGCAACATATATTGATTTGTCATATGATTACTTATGTTCAAATGATGATCTTTTCAAAGCCAAAGTATGGATCAGAAACCTTATTGAGCCCCAACAAATTATACCCTTAGTCATTGAAACAATTGCAATTTATCATAACATCGGAAAGAGTATATGTCAGAGCTTAAAAGCAAGTCCACATAGTCAACTATCACTTAGTCCTTCATAATTTCTAACACTCACGTAATACTTGTGGTTACGGAGTTTTAATCAGACACAGACAAAGATAGGGGCTTATAGTTTTGCCCCACAACCTTTTACCTCAAGGGTAATGTCAACAATAATAATTCATGCTCCCCTACATCCAATTAGATATATATATCATGTTCTTTCCAACATGCTGAGCTTGCCAAAGGATAAAATAAAAAGGAGAAGGTGAAGATCACCGTGACTCTTGCATAAGGTAGAAGATAATAATAAAAGATAGGCCCTTCGCAGAGGGAAGCAGAGGTTGCCATGCGCTTTTATGGTTGGATGCACAAAATCTTAATGCAAAAGAACGTCACTTTATATTGCCCCTTGTATGTGAACCTTTATTATGCAGTCCGTCGCTTTTATTGCGTCCACAACAAGTTTATTTCTCTGCACTAATAAGTCATGCATATTTAGAGAGCAATTTTTATTGCTTGCACCGATGACAATTTACTTGAAGGATCTTACTCAATCCATAGGTAGGTATGGTGGACTCTCATGGCTAAACTGGTTTAAAGATATTTGGAAGCACAAGTAGTATCTCTACTTGGTGCTGAGAATTTGGCTAGCATGAGGGGGAAAGGCAAGCTCAACATGTTAGGAGATCCATGACAATATACTTTGTCTCAGATATAAGAAAACATAACTCATTACGTTGTCTTGCTTGTCCAACATCAACTCTTTAGCATGTCATATTTTAATGAGTGTTCCCAATCATAAAAGATGTCAATGATAATATACTATATGTGCAACCTCTCTCTCCTTATTACTTCCTATTAATTGCAATGATGACCAAAACTATATTTGCCAACTCCCAACAAATTTTAATCATCATACTCTTTCTATGTGAAGTCATTACTTTCACTAAGATCAATATAAACTCTTTGATTCTTTTTATTCTTTTCTTTTATTCACTCAAGATCATGGCAAAGTAATCAAGCCCTTGACTCAACACTAATCTTTATTATATATAGCTCACGGACTCGATTGCATAGAGGGATCATAAAGCAAAACTTCAAAACTATATCATGCCATGACTTTATTCTACTATATCAAGATACTACTAATAGGATCGAACTAAGAAAAACAGTAAAGATAGGAGTTGTGATGGTGATACGATACCGGGGCACCTCCCCCAAGCTTGGCAGTTGCCAAGGGGAGTGCCCATACCCATGTGATTATGTCTCCTTCTTTGTTGTTGGCGGTGGAGGTGCTATTGATGATGCAAGCTTGTCGTGCACCTTCCATGGCATAGGCTCACCCTCATAGAAGGATGATCGAATCTCCGGAATCCTCAAATCTGCAACGGAAACAACTCGAAACGAAAACAGAGGATATTTGCGTGATACGGTCGTCAAGACCTTCGGGAGAATATATAATGAATTTTTACCGACCAAAATACGTATTGTGCAGGAAAACGGAGTCCGAAGGGCACACGAGGTGCTCACGAGGTAGGGGGCGCGCCCAAGGGGGTAGGGCGCGCCCTCCACCCTTGTGGAGGCCCCGTGTCCTCCCCGGACTGCTACTTATTTTTCTATTTTTCTAAATATTCCAAAACGGAGAAGTATTGACTTAAAAATTGTTTTGGAGTTGGTTTACTTACCGTACCACATATCTATTCCTTTTCGAAGTCTGGAACGTTCTGGAAAGTGTCCCTTATGTATTCCTCCGGGGTTACGGTTTCAATAATATTGGTTTCAATATTTTTAGGATTACCTGAGATATAGTGTTTGATTCTTTGACCGTTTACCACCTTCGGATTTGTGCCTTCGAAGTTTTTGATTTTTTATGGCACCGGAACGATAGACCTCCTCGATAAAGTAGGGACCTTCCCATTTAGAGAGAAGTTTTCCTGCAAAAGATCTTAAACGAGAGTTGTATAGCAATACATAATCACCTAAATTAAACTCACGCTTTTGTATCCTTTTGTCATGCCATCTTTTAACTTTTTCTTTAAACAACTTGGCATTTTCATAAGCCTGGGTTCTCCATTCATCGAGTGAGCTAATATCAAATAACCTCTTCTCACCGGCAAGTTTGAAATCATAGTTGAGCTCTTTAATAGCCCAATATGCCTTATGTTCTAGTTCGAGAGGTAAGTGACATGCTTTTCCATAAACCATTTTATACGGAGACATACCCATAGGATTCTTATATGCGGTTCTATAGGCCCATAGTGCATCATCAAGTTTCTTGGACCAATTCTTTCTAGACCTATTAACAGTCTTTTGCAAAATTAATTTGAGCTCTCTATTACTCAATTCTACTTGACCACTAGACTGCGGCTGATAAGGAGATGCAATTCCATGATTAACGTCATATTTAGCAAGCACCTTACGAAAAGCACCATGAATAAAGTGTGAACCACCATCAGTCATTAAATATCTAGGGACTCCAAACCTCGGAAAAATAACTTCCTTAAGCATTTTAATAGAAGTGTTATGATCAGCACTACTAGTTGGAATAGCTTATACCCACTTAGTAACGTAATCAACAGCAACTAAAATATGTGTATATCCATTAGAGGCAGGAAAAGGTCCCATATAATCAAAGCCCCAAACATCAAATGGTTCAATAACAAGTGAATAATTCATAGGCATTTCTTGACGTCTACTAATATTACCAATTCTTTGACATTCATCACAAGACAAAACAAACTTATGGGCATGCTTGAAGAGAGTAGGCCAATAAAAACCAGATTGCAATACCTTATGTGCAGTTCTATCTCCAACGTGGTTTCCTTCATAAGCTTCGGAGTGACACTTGCGTAGGATCTGTTCCTGTTCATGCTCAGGTACACAACGTCTAATAACACCATCTACTCCTTCTTTATAAAGATGTGGATCATCCCAAAAGTAATGTCTCAAATCATAAAAGAACTTATTCTTTTGTTGGTATGTGAAGCTAGGTGGTATAAATTTAGCAACAATATAATTAGCATAATCAGCATACCATGGAGTGCTACGAGAAGTGCTTATGACATTTAATTGTTCATCAGGAAAGCTATCATCAATAGGTAGTGGGTCATCAAGAACATTCTCTAACCTAGATAAGTTGTCTGCAACGGGGTTCTCAGCTCCTTTTCTATCAACAATATGCAAATCAAATTCTTGCAGCAAGAGAACCCATCTAATAAGTCTAGGTTTAGCATCTTTCTTTTCCATAAGATATTTAATAGCAGCATGATCAGTGTGAATAGTTACTTTAGAATCAACAATATAGGGTCTGAATTTATCACATGCAAATACAACTGCTAAGAATTCTTTTTCAGTAGTAGCATAATTTCTTTGGGCACTGTCTAGAGTTTTACTAGCATATTGAATAACATTTAGTTTCTTATCAACTCTTTGCCCTAGAACAACACCTACAGCATAATCACTAGCATCACACATAATTTCAAAGGGTAAATTCCAATCAGGTGGATGAACAACAGGTGCAGAGACTAATGCTTTCTTAAGTATTTCAAATGCTTCTACACAATCATCATCAAAGACAAATGGTACATCTTTAGGCCGAGAGATTTTTGAGAAGTCCTTAATGAACCTCCTATAAAATCCGGGCGTGACCGAGGAAACTTCTTATACCTTTGATGTCCTTGGGACATGGCATCTTTCAATAGCATCAACCTTGGCTTTATCAACTTCAATACCTCTTTCAGAAACTTTGTGCCCCAAGACAATACCTTCATTAACCATAAAGTGGCACTTTTCCCAATTCAAGACAAGATTAGTTTCTTCACATCTCTGGAAAACTCGATCAAGATTGCTCAATTAATCGTCAAAAGAGGAACCATAGACGGAAAAGTCGTCCATGAAAACCTCACAAATCTTTTCACAAAAAGTCAGAGAATATAGCCATCATGCATCTTTGAAAGGTAGCAGGTGCATTACATAAACCAAAAGGCATACGTCTATAAGCAAAAGTACCAAAATGGCATGTAAAAGTAGTCTTTGATTGATCTTTAGCCGACACAGGTATTTGAGAGAAATCAGAATAACCATCTAGAAAGCAATAATGTGTATGTTTGCATAATCTTTCTAGCATTTGATCAATAAAAGGTAAGGGGTAATGATCTTTCTTAGTGGCTTTATTTAATTTGCAGAAATCAATTACCATTCTATAACCTGTAATAATTCTTTGCGGAATCAATTCATCTTTATCATTAGGGACAACAGTAATACCTCCCTTCTTAGGGACACAATGGACAGGACTAACCCACTTACTATCAGCAACGGGATAAATTATACCTGCCTCCAGAAGCTTGAGTATTTATTTTCTTACCACTTCTTTCATTTTAGGATTCAAACGTCGTTGAGGATCACGAACTGGTTTAGCATCCGCTTCCAATTTTATTTTATGTTGACATAGAGTGGGACTGATGCCCTTAAGATCATCCAGAGTATATCCAATAGCGGCACGGTGCTTCTTCAGAGTTTGCAATAATTTTTCTTTTTCATGCTCTGAAAGGTCAGCACTAATAATAACAGGATATATTTTCTTTTCATCAAGATAAGCATACTTAAGATTATCAGGCAACAGTTTAAGCTGAAACACGGGATCACCCTTGGGTGGAGGAGGATCCCCTAGGATTTCAACAAGCAAATTGTGTTTCAGAATAGGTTCTTGTTTAAAGACTACTTCATCTATTTCCCTTCTTTCATTCATAAACATGTCATTTTCATGGTCTAGCAAATAGTGTTCCAAAGGATCACTAGGAGGTACGGCAATAGAAGCAAGACCAATAATTTCATCCTTACTAGGCAATTCTTCCTCACGATGTTGTTTACTAAATTTAGAGAAATTAAACTCATGAACCATATCATCCAAGCCAATAGTAATAGCATTCTTTTCGCAGTCTATCTTAGCATTAACAGTATTCAAGAAGGGTCTACCAAATATAATGGGACAAAAGCTATCTTGTGGAGAACCAAGAACAAGAAAATCAGCAGGATATTTAGTTTTCCCACACAAGACTTCAACATCTCTAACAATTCCCACTGGTGAAATAGTATCTCTATTGGCAAGCTTAATTGTGACATCAATTTCTTATAACTCAGAAGGTGCAATTTCGTGCATAATTTCTTTGTATAAGTAAATGGGTATTACACTAGCACTAGCACCCATATCACACAAGCCATGATAATAGTGATCTCCTATTTTAACAGAAATAACAGGCACGCCTACCACTGGTCTATGTTTATCTCTATCACAGGGTTTAGCAATTCTAGCAGTTTCACCAGTGAATTGAATGACATGCCCATCAATATTATCAGACAAGAGATCTTTAACAATAGCAATATTAGGTTCTACTTTGACTTGCTCAGGAGGTGTATAAGTTCTAGTATTGCTTTTACGAACAACAGTTGAAGCTTTAGCATGATCCTTTACTCTAGCAGGGAAAGGTGGTTTCTCAACATAAGAACTAGGAACAATAGGATCATTATAAGTGACAGTCTTTTCTTCAACTTTAATAGGTGCAACTACTTTTACTTCTATGGGAGGATTATATTTAAACCACTTCTCCTTAGGGAGATCAACATAAGTAGCAAAAGATTCACAGAAAGAAGCTACTATCTTAGAGTCAAGTCCATATTTAGTGCTAAACTTACGGAAAATATCGGTATCCATAAAAGATTTAACACAACCAAACTTAGGTGTCATACCTGACTCCTTACCTTCATCGAGGTCCCAATCTTCAGAGTTACGTTTAATTCTATCCAATAAATTCCATCTGAATTCAATAGTCTTCATCATAAAAGAGCCAGCACAAGAAGTATCAAGCATGGTGCGATTGTTATCAGAAAGCCGAGCATAAAAATTCTGAAGATTGTTTCTCTTGAGAGGTCATGATTGGGGCATGAATATAACATTGATTTAAGCCTCCCCCAAGCTTGAGCGATGCTTTCTCCTTCACGAGGCCAGAAAATATATATATAATTGCGATCACGATGAACAAGATGCATAGGGTAATACTTTTGATGAAATTCCAATTTCACTCTTTTATAGTTCCATGATCTCGTATCATCACATAGCCTATACCATGTCAATGTGTCTCCCTCCAAAGATAAAGGGAAAGCCTTCTTCTTAACAACATCATCGGGTATACCTGCAAGCTTAAATAGTCCACAAATATCATCCACATAGCGTAGATGCTCGTCAGGATGCTTTGTTCCATCTCCTGTAAAAAGTATTAGCCAGCACTTTTTCCATCATACCCGAAGGAAATTCAAAAGGAGTTTCATTTTCAATAGGTTCAGTAGGTTGAGGAGCAACTCTTTGCTCTACTAGACGGGGTGAAGATACCCCGAACAAGCCCCTCAGACAATTACTTTCCATAGTAACAAGTGAAAAAAAATTCAGCACACTAAATTAATTTTTCCTTACCAAATTCCACCTACCAAAGGCGCTACACTCCCCGGCAACGGCGCAGAAAAGAGTCTTGATGACCCACAAGTATAGGGGATCTATCGTAGTCCTTTCTATAAGTAAGAGTGTCGAACCCAACGAGGAGCGGAAGAAAATGATAAGCGGTTTTCAGCAAGGTATTCTCTCCAAGTACTGAAATAAGTGGTAACAGATAGTTTTGTGATAAGGTAAATTGTAACGAGCAACAAGTAACAAAAGTAAATAAGGTGCAGCAAGGTGGCCCAATCCTTTTTGTAGCAAAGGACAAGCCGGAACAAACTCTTATAATAGGAAAAGTGCTCCCAAGGACACATGGGAATATCATCAAGCTAGTTTTCATCACGTTCATATGATTCGCGTTCGGTACTTTGATAATTTGATATGTGGGTGGACCGGTGCTTGGGTGATGTTCTTACTTGAACAAACATCCCACTTATGATTAACCTCTATTGCAAGCTTCATAACTACAACAAAAGTATTAAGGTAAACCTAACCATAGCATGAAACATATGGATCCAAATCAGCCCCTTACGAAGCAACGCATAAACTAGGGTTTAAGCTTACATCACTCTAGCAACCCATCATCTACTTATTACTTCCCAATGCCTTCCTCTAGGCCCAAATAATGGTGAAGTGTTATGTAGTCGACGTTCACATAACACCACTAGAGGTTAGACAACATACATCTCATCAAAATATCGAAGGAATACCAAATTCACATGACTACTAATAGCAAGACTTCTCCCTTGTCCTCAGGAACAAACGTAACTACTCACAAAGCATATTCATGTTCATAATCAGAGGGGTAATAATATGCATAAAGGATCTGAACATATGATCTTCCACCAAGTAAACCAACTAGCATCAACTACAAGGAGTAATCAAAACTACTAGCAACCTACTAGCACCAATCCCGGACTTAGAGACAAGAATTGGATACAAGAGATAAACTAGGGTTTGGAGATGAGATGGTGCTAGTGAAGATGTTGATGGAGATTGCCCTCTCCCGATGAGAGGAGCGTTGGTGATGATGATGACGATGATTTCCCCCTCCAGGAGGGAATCGTCCCCGGCAGAACAGCTCTGCCGGAGCCCTAGATTGGTTCCGCCAAGGTTCCGCCTCGTGGCGTGAGTCTCATTCGAAAGGTTGCTTATGATTTTTTTTCTCATCGAAAGACTTCATATAGGAGAATATGGACGTCGGAGAGCCACCAGGGGGCCCACGAGGTAGGGGGTAGCGCCAAGAGGAGAGGGCGCGCCCCCCACCCTCGTGAGCAGGGTGTAGGCCCCCTGGCCTTCATCTTTGGCGATGATTTTTCTTTATTTATTTTAAGGTATTCCGTGGAGTTTCAGGACTTTTGGAGTTACACAGAATAGGCCTTCAATATTTGCTCCTTTTCCAGCCCAGAATTCCAGCTGCCGGCATTCTCCCTCTTCATGTAAACCTTGTAAAATAGGAGAAAATAGCCATAAGTATTGTGACATCACGTGAAATAACAGTCCATAATACGATAAATATCGATATAAAAGCATGATGCAAAATGGACGTATCACTCGACATGCTAGCTAGTAAACAAATGAAGGAACAATTAAGTACACAAGATCGTCATGAACATATACAGAGAGAAGTGACCTCTCTTTCTCCGAGAGATTGGTCGAATAACAAGTTTTCGTATATCTACCCGACGCTACTAGCTACATATGTACAATATAAGATCTCTTACAAACCCTAACATCTAAGGTCTATTTCAACTTCCACATGTATTCTCCGGCTTTATATATGACGCGGTCAAGAAAGAATCCCGCCAATTCCTCTTGAATAGCTCCTATGCGATCATGCGCCTTACACTTAGCCGATCTCGCATTTGATCTGCAGACGAGCCATTGATCCTATTCAAGAACACAACTGAACTCTGAATGAAAGCACCAATATCGGTACTAAAACCAACTGATCTCGGGTAGGGGGTCCTAAACTGTGGATCTCGGATCACTGGGTAACAAGAGATGAAGGATACACTATTTACCCAGGTTCGGGCCCTCTCAGAGAGGTAAAACCCTACGTCCTACTTTGATTGTAGTTGATGAAGATTCGAGTACAGGCTTGATCTACCTCGAGAACGTGTGTTGTGTTTTAACCCTAAGGCTTCTAATTGTGTCCCTACGGACTAAACCCTCTGGCTTATATAGACACCGAGGATAGTTAGGATTACATATGGTTGGTTATCAACCAGGAATAAACACGTCGACAATATGGAATAAACACATCGAACCAAAATGGGTCACCCCATTGATCGCCACGGCAGGAAAGGCGGACAAAGGGCCGATGACTATCCTTGGGGCCACTCAAATAGACAATTCTGTTGTCCGTTTGGATCGATCGATTGGAATTGCCCTTAGTCTCTTTGTATTTTGGATCAAAATTTGGCTTTTGATTTAACTATTAATAATAACTTATATACCACACAAAAAATAACATGGAAATCTCTTTCGTATGTGAATCCAACAATGTCAGTTTTGTAACATAGTACCATTTATTTTTTGTTAGTCAAATCAACAATTAAAATTTGACACAAAATACAAAGGAGACCAATGCACTACGTACATCTCCAGATACAAAGTGGTTGCTGATCCCGATGCATATTGATGGTCGGATATTAGGAAGTTGCACACCCGAGATCCTATGCAATTACCCACTTATCAAGTTACAACTTCCTTATAATTTCATACTGTACTTAGTTAAAGCATCATCCTCATCTCAAAAAGAAAAAAAAAGTTAAAGCTTCATCCATTCAGTTTACGCTCAGGCCTTCAGCATTAGGGCACATGAATGAAGCACCACAATAACAGCAGTAAATCCAGTGATTAACCTACTCCATTTCATCTATTGACAGAACACATAACCAAACCAAGTGCTACGTCTTGAGCTTGCGTTGGTTTTCCCCGAAGAGGAGAGGATGATGCAGCAGAGTAGCGTAAGTATTTCCCTCAGTTTTTGAGAACCAAGGTATAAATCCAGTAGGAGGCTACGCGCGAGTCCCTCGTACCTGCACAAATCAAATAACTCCTAGCAACCAACGCCATAAGCGGATGTCAACCCCTTCAAGTTCACTTACGAGAGTGAGATCTGATAGAGATGATAAATAATATTTTTGGTATTTTTGGTATAAAGATGCAAAGTAAAATAACAGGCAAAGTAAAAAAGCAAAGCAATAATAAAGTGTAGGAATATTAATATGATGAGAATAGACTCGGGGGCCATAGATTTCACTAGTGGCTTCTCTGAAGAGCATAAGTATTTTACGGTGGGTGAACAAATTACTGTTGAGCAATTGATAGAATTGAGCATAGTTATGAGAGTATCTAGGTATGATCATGTATATAGGCATCACGTCCGAGACAAGTAGACCGACTCCTGTCTGCATCTACTACTATTACTCCACTCATCGACCGCTATCCAACATGCATCTAGAGTATTAAGTTAATGAAAACAGAGTAACGCCTTAAGCAAGATGACATGATGTAGAGGGATAAATTCATGCAATATGATAAAAAAAACCCATCTTGTTATCCTTGATGGCAACAATACAATACGTGCCTTGCTGCCCCTACTGTCACTGGGAAAGGACACCGCAAGATTGAACCTAAAGCTAAGCACTTCTCCCATTGCAAGAACTATCAATCTAGTTGGCCAAACCAAACGGATAATTCGAAGAGACTTGCAAAGATAACCAATCATACATAAAAGAATTCAGAGAAGATTCAAATATCGCTCATAGATAATCTTGATCATAAACCCACAATTCATCGGTCTCAACAAACACACGCAAAAACAAGATTACATCGAATAGATCTCCACGAGAGAGGGGGAGCACATTGTATTGAGATCCAAAAAGAGAGAAGAAGCCATCTAACTACTAACTATGGACCCCGAAGGTCTGAAGTAAACTACTCACACTTCATCGGAGAGGCTATGATGATGATGTAGAAGCCCTCCGTGGTGGATTCCCCTTCCGGCGGAGCTCCAAAACAGGCCCCAAGATGGGATCTCATGGATACAGAAAGTTGCAGCGGTGGAATTAGGTTTTTGGCTCCGTATCAGATCTGTTGGGGGTACGTAGGTATATATAGGAGGAAGGAGTACGTCGGTGGAGCTGCGGGGGGCCCATGAGGTAGGGGGCGCGCCCTAGGGGGCGCCCTCCACCCTCGTGACCGCCTCCCTCCTTTCTTGACTGAGGGTCCAAGTCTCCTGGATCATATCTGATGAGAAAATCATGTTCCCGAAGTTTTCATTCCGTTTGGACTCCGTTTGCTATTTCTTTCTTCGAAACACTGAAATAGGCAAAAAAACAGCATATCTGGGCTGGGCCTCCTGTTAATAGGTTAGTCCCAAAAGTAATATAAAAGTGGAAAATAAAGCCCAATATGGTCCAAAACAGTAGATAATATAGCATGGAGCAATAAAAAATTATAGATATGTTGGAGACGTATCAGGCATCCCCAAGCTTAATTCCTGCTCGTCCTCGAGTAGGTAAATGATAAAAAGAGAATTTTTGATGCGGAGTGCTACGTGGCATAATTTCAATGTAACTCTTCTTAATTGTGGTATGAATATTCAGATCCGAAAGATTCAAGACAAAAGTTCATATTGACATAAAAATAATAATACTTTAAGCATACTAAGTAAGCAATTATGTCTTCTCAAAATAACATGGCCAAAGAAAGTTCATCCCTACAAAATCATATGGTTTAGTCATGCTCTATTTTTGTCACACAAGAATGCTCTCATCATGCACAACCCCGATGACAAGCCAAGCAATTGTTTCATACTTTAGTAATCTCAAACTTATAAACCCTCATGCAATACATGAGCCTTGAGCCATGGATATAGCACTATGGGTGGAATAGAATATGATGATGGGGGTTATGTGGAGAAGACAAAAAAGGAGAAAGTCTCACATCAACGAGGCTAATCAATGGGCAATGGAGATGCCCATCGATTGATGTTAATGAAAGGAGTAGGGATTGCCATGCAACGGATGCACTAGAGCTATAAATGTATGAAAGCTCAACAAAATGCAACTAAGTGGGTGTGCATCCAACTTGCTTGCTCATGAAGACCTAGGGCACTTGAGGAGGCCCATTGTTGGAATATACAAGCCAAGTTCTATAATGAAAAATTCCCACTAGTATATGAAAGTGACAAAACAAGAGACTCTCTATCATGATGATTATGGTGCTACTTTGAAGCACAAGTGTGGAAAAGGATAGTAAGATTGTCTCTTCTCTCTTTTTCTCTCATTTTTTTATTTGGGCCTTTTCTCTTTTTTTATGGCCTCTTTTCTTTTCTCCCCCTTTTTTTCCTCACTTGAGATAATGCTCTAGAAAATGATGATCATCACACTTCCATTTATTTATAACTCAATGATTACAACTCGATACTAGAACAAGGTATGACTCTATATGAATGCCTCCATTGGTGTACCGGGATATGCAATGAACAAAGAGTGACATGTATGAAATAATTATGAACGGTGGCTTTGCCACAAATACTATGTCAACTACATGATCATGCTAAGCACTATGACAATGATAATGTGTCATGATGAACGGAATGGTGGAAAGTTGCATGGCAATATATCTCGGAATGGCTATGGAAATGCCATAATAGGTAGGTATGGTGGCTGTTTTGAGGAAGATATAAGGAGGTTTATGTGTGGAAGAGCGTATCATATCACGGGGTTTGGATGCACCGCGAAGTTTGCACCAACTCTCAATGTGAGAAAGGGCAATGCACGCATCAAGAGGCTAGCAATGATGGAAGGGTGAGAGTGCGTATAATCCATGGACTCAACATTAGTCATAAAGAACTCATATACTTATTGCAAAAATCTAGAAGCCATCAAAAACCAAAGCACTACGCGCATGCTCCTAGGGGAATAGATTGGTAGGAAAAGACCATCGCTCGTCCCCGACCGCCACTCATAAGGAAGACAATCAAAGAACACCTCATGTTTCAAATTTGTTACATAACGTTTACCATACGTGCATGATACGGGACTTGCAAACTTCAACACAAGTATTTCTCAATTTCACAACTACTCAACTAGCATGACTCTGATATTATTACCTCCATATCTCAAAACAATCATCAAACATCAAACTTTTCTTAGTATTCAACGCACTCAAAAGAAAGTTTTACAAATCTTAAATACCAAGCATATTATTATTATTAAGCAAATTACCATGCTATTTAAGACTCAAAATAATCTAAGTGAAGCATGAGAGATCAAAGGTTTCTATAAAACAAATCCACCACCGTGCTCTAAAAGATATAAGTGAAGCACTAGAGCAAAACTATATAGCTCAAAAGATATAAGTGAAGCACATAGAGTATTCTATCAAATTCCAATTCATGTATGGCTCTCTCAAAAGGTGTTTACAGCAAGGATGATTTTGGTAAACTAACAAGCAAAGACGCAAATAATACAAGACGCTCCAAGGCTCCAATCAAAACACATATCATGTGGTGAATAAAAATATAGCTCCAAGTAAAGTTACCGATGGAAGTGGACGAAAGAGGGGATGCCTTCCGGGGGCATCCCCAAGCTTTGACTTTTTGGTGTCCTTAGATTATCTTGGGGTGCCATGGTCATCCCCAAGCTTAGGCTCTTGCCACTCCTTGTTCCATAATCCATCAAAAGATTTCACCCAAAACTTGAAAACTTCACAACACAAAACTCAACAGAAATCTCGTGAGCTTCGTTAGCGAAAGAAAACAAAAGACCACTTCAAGGTACTGTAATGAACTCATTCTTTATTTATATTGGTGTTAAACCTACTGTATTCCAACTTCTCTATAGATTATAAATTATTTTACTAGCCATAGATTCATCAAAATAAGCAAACAACACACAAACAACAGAATCTGTCAAAAACAGAACAGTCTGTAGTAATCTGTAACTAAAGCAAACTTCTGGAACTTCAAAAATTCAGAAATAATAGGACGACCTAGGCAATTTGTTTATTGATCAGAAGCAATTGGAATCACTATTTTATCACGTTGTGGTGATTTTTAACAATTGTTTTCGTGAATAGAAAGTTTCTGGAAATTACAGCAAGATCAAACAACTATCATCCAAGAAAATCCTATAGGTTTAACTTGGCACAAACACTAATTAAAAGATAAACCACATCTAAACAGAAGGTAGATGGATTATTTATTCCTAAAAAGAAACAAAAATAAAAACTAAAAATAAAATTGGGTTGCCTCCCAACAAGCGCTATCGTTTAACGCCCCTAGCTAGGCATAAAAGCAAGGATAGATCTAGGTATTGCCATCCTTGGTAGGCAATCCATAAGTGGCTCTCATAATAGATTCATATGGTAATTTTATCTTCTTCCTAGGGAAGTGTTCCATGCCTTCCTTTAATGGTAATTGGAATCTAATATTCCCTTCCTTCATATCAATAATTGCACCAATCGTTCTAAGGAAAGGTCTACCAAGAATAATAGGACATGAAGGATTGCAATCTACATCAAGAACGATAAAATCTACGGGCACATAATTCCTATTTGCAACAATAAGAACATCATTAATTCTTCACATAGGTTTCTTAATAGTGGAATCTGCAAGGTGCAAGTTTAGAGAGCAATCATCAAAATCACGGAAATCTAGCAAATCACACAAAGTTTTGGGAATAGTGGAAACACTAGCACCCAAATCACATAAAGCATAAAATTCATGATCCTTAATATTAATTTTAATAGTTGGTTCCCATTCATCATAAAGTTTTCTAGGGATAGAGACTTCAAACTCAAGTTTTTCCTCATAAGATTGCATCAAGGCATCCACGATATGTTTGGTAAACGCTTTATTTTGACTATAAGCATGCGGAGAATTTACCACGGATTACAACAAGGAAATACAATCAATTAAAGAGAAACTTTCATAATTAAATTCCTTGAAATCCAAAGTAGTGGGCTTAGTAACATCTAGGGTTTTACTTTCTTCAATCCCACTTTTATCAATTTTAGTATCAAGATCTAAAAACTCTGAATTTTTGGAACGCCTTCTAGGTAAAGGTGGATCATATTCAATCTCATCATTATCAAGATTCATATTGCAAAACAAAGATTTGATAGGGGACACATCAATAAGTTTTAAATCTTCATCTTTATTTTCATGGAAATTAGAAGAACACGCTTTAATAAAGGCATCTTTCATAGCACGCATCCTAGTAGTTCTTTCCTTGCACTCATCAATGGAAATTCTCATGGCTTTGAGAGACTCATTGATATCATGCTTAGGAGGAATAGATATAAGCTTTAAAGAATCAACATCTAGAGAAATTCTATCAACGTTCCTAGCCAATTCATCAACTTTAAGCAATTTCTCTTCAAGCAAAGCATTAAAATTCTTTTGAGAATTCATAAACTCTTTAACACTAGTATCAAATTCAGAGGGCATCTTATTAAAATTTCCATAAGAGTTGTTGTAGGAATTTCCATAATTATTAGAGGAATTACTAGGATAAGGTCTAGGATTAAAGTTTCCTCTATACACGTTGTTACCAAAATTATTCCTACCAACAAAATTCACATCCATAGATTCATTATTATTCTCAATAAGAGTAGACAAAGGCATATCATTAGGATCAGAAGAAACACTCTTATTATCAAATAATTTCATAAGTTCATCCATCTTTCCACTCAAAACATTAATTTCTTCTATCGCATGCACTTTTTTATTAGTAGATCTTTCAGTGTGCCATTGAGAATAATTAACCATAATATTATCTAGGAGTTTAGTAGCATCTCCTAACGTGATCTCCATAAAAGTGCCTCCCGCGGCCGAATCTAAAATATTTCTAGAAGCAAAATTCAATCCGGCATAAATTTTTTGTATAATCATCCAAAAATTTAAACCATGAGTAGGGCAATTACGTATCATTAATTTCATCCTCTCCAAAGCTTGTGCAACATGTTCATGATCAAGTTGCTTAAAATTCATAATATCGTCTCTAAGAGAGATGATCTTAGCGGGAGGAAAAGACTTAGAGATAAAAGCATCTTTGCACTTGTTCCAAGAATCAATACTATTTTTAGGCAAGGACGAAAACCAAGCTTTAGCACGATCTCTAAGCGAAAAAGGAAATAGCTTCAATTTAACAACATCATTGTCAACATCTTTCTTCTTTTGCATATCACACAAATCCACGAAGCTATTTAGATGAGTAGTGGCATCTTCACTAGGAAGGCCGGCGAATTGATCTTTCATAACAAGATTCAATAAAGCGGCATTGATTTCACAAGAATCAGTATTGGCAAGAGGAGCAATCGGAGTGCTAAGGAAATCACTATTGTTGGTATTGGTAAAGTCACACAATTTGGTATTATCTTGAGCCATAGTGACAAGCAAGAAATCCAACACACGAGCAAAAAGCGAACGAGAAAAAGGCAAACGGAAAAGAGAGGGCGAATAAAATGGCAAGGGTGAAGTGGGGGAGAGGAAAACGAGAGGCAAATGGCAAATAATGTAATGCGAGAGATAAGGGATTGTGATGGGTACTTGGTATGTTGACTTTTGCGTAGACTCCCCGGCAATGGCGCCAGAAATCCTTCTTGCTACGTCTTGAGCTTGCGTTGGTTTTCCCCGAAGAGGAGAGGATGATGCAGCAGAGTAGCATAAGTATTTCTCTAAGTTTTTGAGAACCAAGGTATCAATCCAGTAGGAGGCTATGCGCGAGTCCCTCGTACCTGCACAAAGCAAATAACTCCTCGCAACCAACGCGATAAGGGGTTGTCAATCCCTTCACGGTCACTTACGAGAGTGAGATCTGATAGAGATGATAAATAATATTTTTGGTATAAAGATGCAAAGTAAAATAAAAGGAAAAGTAAAAAAGCAAAGCAATAATAAAGCGTAGGAAGATTAATATGATGAGAATAGACCCGGGGGCAATAGATTTCACTAGTGGCTTCTCTCGAGAACATAAGTATTTTGCGGTGGGTGAACGAATTACTGTTGAGCAATTGACAGAATTGAGCATAGTTATGAGAGTATCTAGGTATGATCATGTATATAGGCATCATGTCCGAGACAAGTAGACCGACTCCTGCCTTTTGCATCTACTACTATTACTCCACTCATCGACCGCTATCCAGCATGCATCTAGAGTATTAAGTTAATGAAAACAGAGTAACGCATTAAGCAAGATGACATGATGTAGAGGGATAAATTCATGCAATATGATAAAAACCCCATCTTGTTATCCTCGATGGCAACAATACAATACGTGCCTTGCTACCCCTCATCGCTTTGGGAAAGGACACCGCAAGATTGAACCCAAAGCTAAGCACTTCTCCCATTGCAAGAACTACCAATCTAGTTGGCCAAACCAAACGGCTAATTCAAGAGACTTGCAAAGATAACCAATCATACATAAAAGAATTCAGAGAAGATTCAAATATTGCTCATAGATAATCTTGATCATAAACCCACAATTCATCGGTCTCAACAAACACACTGCAAAAAGAAGATTACATCGAATAGATCTCCATGAGAGAGGGGGAGAACATTGTATTGAGATCCAAAAAGAGAGAAGTAGCCATCTAGCTACTAACTATGGACCCGAAGGTCTGAAGTAAACTACACACACTTCATCGGAGAGGCTATGATGATGATGTAGAAGCCCTCGGTGGTGGATTCCCCTTCCGGCGGAGCTCCGGAACAGGTCCCAAGATGGGATCTTGTGGATACAAAAAGTTGCGGCGGTGGAATTAGGTTTTGGGCTCCGTATTTGATCGGTTGGGGGTACGTAGGTATATATAGGAGGAAGGAGTACGTTGGTGGAGCTTCGGGGGGCCCACGAGACAGGGGGCGCGCCCTCCACCCTCGTGGCCGCCTCCCTCCTTTCTTGACCGAGGTTCCAAGTCTCCTGGATCATATCTGATGAGAAAATCACGTTCCCGAAGGTTTCGTTCCGTTTGGACTCCGTTTAATATTCCGTTTCTTCGAAACACCGAAATAGGCAAAAAATAGCAAATATGGGCTGGGCCTCCGGTTAATAGGTTAGTCCTAAAAGTAATATAAAAGTGGAAAATAAAGCCCAATATGGTCCAAAACAGTAGATAATATAGCATGGAGCAATGAAAAATTATAGATACGTTGGAAACGTATCACCAAGCAACAGTTACTCCACTGAGAAACACATCAGCAAAGGGAAACACATGACAGGCAGGTTGTTCTCTGTTTCCAGCACACATATCTACAAAACAAGGCGGCACATCAGCTGGGAGTGGGAATGACTGGGGATGATGCAAGCTTCTGAAGGTCAGATCCTGATACGACCAGCTGAGGCGTAGACAGCTTCGGACCCTACTTTCCCTTGCTGCTCTTTGCCCGGAGTTCCACGGCTCCGGCCTTGACGCTGGACTTGGCGAGCGAAGTGGGTTTCAGGACGCTCTTCGGGTTCAATGCCTGCCGAAGCTTGACCACGGCCCAGGCTGTTCCGATGGCGTGGCCTGCAGCGTCGAGCCCTTCATTGGTCACGGCAGCAGCTTTCTCTCTGTACCTGACAAACAAAGAAGAAGCATGGTGTGAGGGGAAGTGCTCCATGTTCTGGTCCAAGAACCTAGAGAGGGAGTAGACACAAGGTTGTGCGGTGGAATAACACGTACTTGTGAGATACAAGACCGGTCGTCACCGTCGACGATGTTGATAGCACATCCTTCCCAGCCACTTCTACGGCGTCAGAAATCTTGCCTGTTGTTGACACCAGTAAAAGATACATAAGCAGGATGGCATAATAGAATACCAGAAGAAACTAAGTTCCCCTGTTACTTTCAACAATGATGTTCAGGCACACAGGAGATCCATACAACTAAAAGTTAGAAACAACTGAGCAGATTATTTAATAGAAACTATTTTGCAAGAGCAAGTGCAGATCACAATGTGCTCCTAGGAGATCATGTTATCACTTACAAGATTCACAGAAATGTTTCATGAGAGCCAGCATCCCTAAATATTCAGATTTAAGGAGCCCCAAATATTCAGATTTAAGGAAGTATAGTGGCAGTTGGCAAGAGAGCCGACTCCACTATACTGAGGCAAGTTCAACTAGCATATAGAGTAAACAATAGCCATTTTCACTGTATAGAACTTGATGGCGTGGCATATTTATATTCGTTAGTGATAGCGATGCTATTTTCAATACCAACTATAGTGCATGCACATGTTGTCAACTTTTTTTGAAAGAAAGGGGGAGTCCCCTCGATTTCATTAACGAAACCAGAATTTGTTATTACAGCCAGAAACACAAACCCATCCTGCTAGGACCCATACATCTCTTTTATCCACCACACAGAACCAGTTTACTAATGAGACAACACAGAAACGCCCAAAACTCAGCAAGAAAGACTTAAGCTAGATATACTATGCAACATCTCTTCTAAAACCCCCGCAAATACTGATTCAATATCGATCCTCGAGATCCATGATGCCCAACTCCTTCGCGCCTGGAAGATGTCACTGGCGACTCATTCCAGCAACTTTGCACCCTGTTGCAGCTCCACCTTTGCGTCCTCCGTCCCCTGCAAAATACTCCAATCGTTAATCCAATGTACCATTTTAAACATGACCACACTAGGGTCGGCAGGCCAGATATGCTGAAAACAAGCTAGGTTCCTAGTTTTCCAGATGCTCCAGACCAAAGCTGCCACCCCCACAAAAATAACTTTCTTTTTCTTTTCTCCAAATTTACCCAACCAGCCATCTAGGCATGATTCCATATCATAAAAATCACATTGTATCCCTATTATATGGCTCACCATACTCCACATGTATCTGGCCAAGGGGCACTGGAAAAAAGATGATTAATAGATTCATCTTTGCCATAGAAAAGGCATTGTTTTTCACATCTACCACCCCTGTGCAACAAAACATCTCTAGTTAATATACTTTTTTTTGTAATTAACCAGATGAATGTTTTAATTCTAGGGGTATTTTAACTTTCCATAAGAATCTATTTGGACACTTATCCCCCAACTTGTAACACCGAATAAAAAGATCTAACACTATACACTCCCGTACTCTCAGGAATCCAGAAAAGCTTGTCCTCTTCCTGGTTCAGAGCTACATTCTCACACAGCTTCAACAGCTCCTGCCACTGATCAGCCTTGTCTTCCACCAAATTCCTTCTGAATTTCAGCGAGGTGAGATGAGAGGACATGACATTAGCAACAGTAATGTGTTGATCTAAAGAAATGTTATAAAGTTCAGGGAAGGTGGCTGCTAAACATTTTTTTCCGATCCAATTATCTTACCAGAATCTGGTTTTCTCACCACTCCCTACAATAAATTTGCAGTAGGCCAAAAAACAGAATTTTGCATTTCATCACACCCTGCCAGAAATGCAAGTCACCTCTTCTCCTTTGGACGTGGCCAATAGTATGCTTCCCAATGTATTTATCCCATAATACTTTTTGCCAGAGCCCCTTATTGTTAAAAAGCTTCCAAAGCCACTTTGACAACAAGGCAATATTAATATAATCAAGGTTCAAGATCCCTAGACCACCAAGGTTTTTGGATCTACAAACTCTCTCCCAGGTAACTAAGTGATATTTATGCTTATCTTCTTCTCCACTCCACAAAAAACTTGACCTAGGTCTATCCATTTTCTTCTTAACTCCTTTTGGGATCTCATAAAAGGAGAGCATGAAAAGGATCAGACTAGTGAGGGAAGAATTAATAAGAGTAGTTCTACCAGCTATGTTTAGGAATCTGCCTAGCCAACCCCCTAGCTTCTTTTCCATTTTGGAAACAGAGGGATTCCAATCAGATCCTTTCAATCTTTTCTCATCTAAAGGAATCCCCAAATATTTAAAGGGGAGCTTCCCTTTTTTACAAGTTAAGATTTCTTCAAAAAAAATTAATTCTGTCTTCCTCCATCCCAACACAAATCACCTCACTCTTATGAAAATTAATTTTCAGACCTGGCAGAATCTCAAAAAGGTTTAGAATCTTTTTCACATTTTTTGCTTGCACAAAATCATCTTGGAAAAGAATAATAGTGTGATATGCATATTGCAATATAGACACATCATTTTCTTTGTGATTGGTAGCAAGGCCACTAATCAGTTTTTCATCTACAGCTCTATCAAATAAAATTGCTAACATATCTACAGCTAGATAAAATTATATTGGGGATATTGAACCTCCTTGTCTCACCCAGGCGAGTTTTAAAAAAGGAGCCAATCTCTCCATTGACCTTAGCAGCTACTTTCCCTCCAGTGACAGTCTTCATCACCCAGTCAATCATTTTGTTCGGGAATTTTTTTCATTTCAAGAGTATGAAGGAGAAAAGGCCATTTAACCTTGTCAAAGGCTTTTCCAAAATTAATCTTAAAAGGAACCCCTGGCGTTTTGGTTTCAAAATTTTACTTTGACACCCTCAAGAATATATCTACCCTATATAAAGGCAGTTTGGGATGCCCTGACCACCCCAGAGATCACAAGGACTATTTTGTTGACTAAGATTTTTGTAAAAAATTTAAAAATCACGTTCAGTAAGCATATTGGTCTATATTTCTGCATCCTATCAGCATCACTTCCTTTCAGAATGAGTGAGATAACTCCATAGTTTAGTCTATCAAGATCTAGGTCATGGGAGTAAAATTCCTCAAGTAATGTGAATAGGTCATACTTCACTAAATCCCAGTAGTGTTGGTAAAATTCAACATTAAAGCCATCTGGTCCAGCAGCTTTATTTTTTTCCATACCAAACACCACTTTCTTCAACTCCTCCATTGTGAATTTTTGAGTGAGAAAATTTCGCTCCTTCTCAGTGAGTGTTTCCACCCCACTAGAGTCTATTCGGAGAGCATTATTTTCTGGTTCACAAAACAATTTCTTGTAAAAATTAGTAATATAATTTTTCAAATTATCTTGCCCTTCAATCACCCTTTCATCTTGTTGTAGTTTTATAATTTTGTTCTTCCTCAATCTCCCATTGGCTTTAATATGGTAAAATCTAGTGTTTGAATCTCCTTCAAGCAATTCAGTATCATGAGATCTCTGAAGCCATTTACTTTATTCCTCTTTCAGGATTTTTTTCAGTTCATCAGAACAGGTTTTCTTATAATCTCTGTCAGATCTATCCAACACCTCTTCTTCCTCTAGTTTGTCTAATTTGTCAATTTCTTCAAGTAGTCCTTTTTTCATTTTCCTCATGTTAGCTTCAAAATTAAAATTCCACCCTTTCAAAACTTTCCTTAATTCCTTCAGCTTATTGTGAAGTTTATCAAGGGAAGAAGACCCAGGGTAATTTTTATTCCACACCTTCTTTACTATTTCATCCAAATCATCTCTCTGGAACCAGCAATTCTCAAATTTGAAAATGTAAGGCTTCGGTTTTAACTCCCGAGTTTTGATAATCAAGGGTGTATGATCCGATAACCTCCTATCCAACGAATCAATGTGAACTAGAGGGAATTTTTCCTCCCAGGCAGGAGAAATAAAAACTCTGTCTAACAGTGCATAAGTGGGATCCTCATGATTGTTTGACCAGGTGTATTTCCTTCCCACCAGAGGCAGTTCCATCATTTCACCAAAATTGATAATGGAGTTAAAAATTAAGCTCCATTTATTGTAACCTCCAGGTTTATTCTTATCACTAATTTTCTTAGTTAGGTTAAAATCTCTAGCAACCAGCAAGGGATTCCTTGATTTTTTAAAAATATGAACCAACTCCACTAAGAACTTAGGTCTACCCAAGTTGAGCATCACCATAGACAACTACCAATTCCAAGAGAAGCCATCACAAATATTACTAACATTAATTCTGATAAAGTATTCCCCAAATTCAACTTCATTTTTAACTAAGGTGTTCTTATTAGTACCAACAAGAATTCCACTAGATCTCCCTTTAGAAGCTAGATACTCCCAAGCAAAATCTTCATGAGTGCTCAATGATGAAAACTCCAGCAAGCTGAACTCATTTTTCATTGTTCCTTGAATACCCACAAAGTCAAGGCAGTTTGTGGTAATTTGATCTTTAATAAGATCCTTCTTATTTTTATCCCCAATACCACTAAAGTTCCAAATCAAACCTCTCATCTTAAATTCAAAAAATATGAATGAAAAACCTAAGTAATGGCAGTCAAGGAGGAAAAGAAAGAATTACTGAGGATATCTCAATTTTTCTTTTTCCTTTTCCTCCTCAACACAGTTTTCACTGAGGTCTTAACTGCAACAGCCTCAAAGGAGGTGTTGTTTGCTCTTAGACCCTCCCTCACATCTCCAAGCACTTTATCCATTTGAAAATCTACCTGATCCCCCTCCTCATTGTTACATACAAGCAATAAGTCTAGAAGAATGTTGTTAACATCTTCAGGTTCCAGCACATGCTCCTCCTCTTGAGAAATTTCAATCTCCCTAGAGCTAGCTAAGTACATCTCTTTCCTGGCTTGTTCTAACAAATGAATCAAGTTCAAGTTGTGTTCTACCATATCTATAGAGACCCCCAGATCTATTCCTATCAAATTAGCAACATCAATCAACTCAACATTTTCAAGATAAGAAATATTAGAAGGTTCAGACATACCCTCAGATAGAGCTAGATTTTTGGCTCTAGCCAAAGACATAGCTCTGTCCAGTATGGGTATGTCATCTCTGTGCTTCGAGGCAATCCTCCCACTGTATCTTGGAAGTTCTTGGTTTTGTCCCCCTTCCTTGATGATATCAGTTTCTGCTCCTTCAACCACATCAATCCCAAGTTTAGTACCAAGACTCACTGACAGAGAGGGTTCCTCCTCATTAGTCTTCTCCATAGAATTGTTGTTTTGCATTTCATCCTCTTCTTTCACTTCTTTCACTTCTTCCACCCCATTAACTGAAGTTGAACCAATCTCCTCATTGTTTTTGTTCATCATCTCAGCAACTGGATCTCCTTTGTAAATCAGTTTATCTGCAGCTTCTTGCTCTTTAATAGCAGCATCTCTTTCCTCTAAGGCCAATCTGGTTCTGGTGCTTGCACAAATTACTCCATCAGTGTCTGTTTTTGCTTTCTTAGCCTCTCTGTTTTCATCTTCCTCATGCTGAAAGTCCATCCATTCCTCATAACCTTGTGACAGCTCATCCTCGGGTTTGGTCCATCCTTCATCTAGAACCTCTTCCACCTCAAAGAAAATCCTACAAACCATGAGATTTGGATTTGTCAGTTTTGTCTGGGGATTTTTGTATGGTCAACCACAGCAATCTTCAGTCTGACAAGACCACTTTTGTTCACCAATTCCATATCAACCTCCAGCACATACCCAACCATAGATCCAATCTCACAGAGGCCATGATAGTTTTTCATTGATTTTGGAACACCTTTAACCCTGACCCAAATCACTGCAAGTTTCCCCACTGCCATTGCATCATCATTCCAGATCTTTACCTTGACCATTATATTTCCACCTTTCAAAGGGACCCAGTCATAAATGGCAGCCTCATTTATCCTTGCAACAGATGGAAAATTTACCAGCAAAACACCATCTGACACTTTTTGCTTTCCAATCCCACCTCCAGGAGTAAGTTTTAGCTAAGCTTTTGATAAGATCATCTGAATCCACACTCTGATCACATCCATCTCTGAGTCTGACCAAAGCAACCGCATCATTTTTGTTGTTCCCGGGAAGCTCTTTTGCATGATCAGCCACAAAAATGCCAAGACCTTCTCCCCCCCAAGCCCACCAAAGATGCTACTGGTTTTTTCTGATGAAGCCATGCACAAAAATCAACAATGTGTGTTTCTTTGGTGCAAATGGAGCATTTAACTTTCATTTCACATCCTTCGGAATTATGCCCTTTTTCTCCACATTTGTGACAAATGATTTTGTCAGCAACCAGCTGCTTGCTTTCAACCCCCCCCCCTCCAGTAGAGCCTTGATTTCCATTCAGAACCCCTCCTGTAGAAATAGCTTTGGAAGCCTGAATATCGATGTCTCCACCTCCGCTACTTTTGTTGCAGCACTAGACTTCTGTTGGTAGTTGCTAGCGGCAGGAGGCAGATTAAACTGAGAAGTCGATTTATATTGAAACTGACGCGTATCACGACCAGCACGCTCGCGATTCCAATTGCCAAAATTCTCTCTGCCAAAGTGGTTCTGGAATTGGTTACCTTGGAAGTTTCTGAAGGGTGGTCGAGGGCGAGCGTGGTAGCCTTGATCGTGCTTGTCAAATTGCGCATCCCTTCCATAACCCATCACCGGCCTCTAGTTACCCCCTCAACATGTTCCTCTTCCACCTCTACCTCTTCCTGGATCAAAATGGTCAGCCATCCCTATGGATCGAGGGCAGCAGGTTCTCATGGCGGCGAAGGGGAGTGGACACCACAGATGGGAAACCCTAGACCAAAGGAAATGGCTCGTCTCAACCCCCAGGACCAGCCCCTGGGTGTATATAACATTTTCCCCTGCGGGCCAAAAGTTTTCCCACTTTTTTAGCCTACTTTTTCCCCCTCCAGCCCAATTTCACCTTTAAAATGGCCCGTTTCTTTTTTATCAAGCCCAGTCCGCTTCAAAGTTCGAATAGAGACCACAAAGTCCCCTGCAATCACGCAGTCATCTCCAGTTTCCCCCTCATTGCGAGCTGGAGATCATATAGAAAGAGGGGCATTAATCAGTTTGCACACTGATGAATTCCCAACTTTTTTTACTTTTCTCCAATGCAACCAATTAGGCTCATCTCCAGCATCTAAATCCATTTTCTTCCCTCCAATAATCTGATACCATCGATTATTTTGAATCAAACCACACCTAGCAGATGATTTCTTCTTACTGCCTTGAGAAGAGGATGGGCCTACTTCCTTGTGAACAGTCACTAGGCCTTCTGTCTGTGTAGCAGATTTTCCCGGCATTCTGTCCATTGTGATTCAGCATCTTCGTCCTTTTCCTCCCAATCTTCTTCCCTTGTTCAGCACAAGCAAAAGCATATGCAAGGGTGGCTAGATAGGGGCTTCGATGTTCAGCATCTTCTATTGCAGAGTCAGATTCTTCATCATCAAGCTGTTCGAACGCCCAAAATTTCCCCCTGGTCCTTGTTTCCAATTTTCCACAATCAACAACATCTTCAGAAATTGAATGAGAGCCTCCCGGGTCAAACGAGATCCTCTTGGTCCTCAGATGACTCCCATGGCCTGAAACTTCGTATCTGTTCGCCATCGGATTCCTTAGAATGCTGGTGACAGATACGGTAGCGGGTCGATTATCTCTGGCTCTGGCGGGCACTCTGAGCTCAATCCCACCATGGAAATCCAACGCGCCTTCCTTCTCGTCTCTCTTGAGCGCCATTCCCCTCTCGCCCAGTGAATGAAGGCCACCGGCGGGGAGTTTGGGAATGGCGGCATCTGCGCCCTCTCCTCTGGTGATCCCTCGAAGTAGATCCGCCTCGCCAAATTCACCATCTCTCGATCCGCACGAACTCGGCAGGTTTGAACGTACCTCTCCTTCCACTGCTTGGAGCCCAGATCCGACTCCGCCTGTGCCGCTTCTATCGCTTCTCTCCATTCCTTCTCGCATTCCCCCCAGGAGAGGGAGTCGCCGCTATCCGCTGTGTACGCTCCGTCCATCTCCTTCCTCTTGTCTCCCGCAGCTCCTCCTCCGAGACTGACTGGATCCGTCGGAGCGCCTCCGGGAACGCATCGTACACGAGTGAAAGAGGGAAACCCGGATCCAATCTGCGCGCAGACCCTGGAGGTAAGGCTCGTCTTACATATCCGCGCCGGTGAGGAGGCATGGTCGAGGGCGACGGCGATGGGGGGGGGGGGGGGTCGGTGGCGCGACTGGTGTCAACGGCTGAGCGGTGGGTGTCTACTGCGGCGCGGCGGGTGGGAGCGGTGGGTGGGTGGGTGCGGGAGTGGTCGCTCATGAGTGGGTGGGTGCGGGAGCTCGTGGTTTGGCGAGAATCATTTTATTGTAGGGAGTGATGAAATGCAACGCAAAATTTAACCCCCAAAACACGTGTCAACTTATTATTGAGTCCATTGTAACTTGTAAGAAACGTTTAACCCCCAAAACCTATGAAGAATCTTGTGAACAGTTCTTTATATGATGGAAGTTTATATAAAATTTTCTTATCTAACCATACAGCGCAAATTACTATTAAGATATTTGTGAGACATGCGTGTTAGAGATATATACCAAGATATTTTAGTATATTAAAATATACATTATCAAACACACACATACACACATGGATATAAATATACTATATACAACTGATGCAATTGTAAAAAAAGCAAAGGAGCCGTGTGGTTTTGTCATTTTCTTATTTCTTTTTCATTTAAGTGTATTCGGTGCTAAAATCTTGTTATAAGAGACAAACAGTCAAAACATAAGAAAACTAACACTTTTTTTAACACAAGACACCTTAAATTTAGTAACATTCAAGTGTATTTTTTGCTGATCTACATTTCATTTTGTATAACAAAGAGTAAGTGATCCATGTTAGCAACATCATTATGTTATTAACTATATTATAAAAATAAATAATTATTATTTAGCATGATGTAAATAAGTTATACCGAAGTATAAAAGTTTTGTATAAATTGTATTTATTTTAATCTATCAAAGTTTGCGATTTAGTGGCGGCTTCATTTTGTTTCAAAATTTGGTTTTGGCTGAAATATAGATAATAAATAGAATTGTTGATCTAGTCATCATTAATTTTGTTGAATAAGAAATATTTTTCCTTATCATTAATGACCAAAGTTTCTGTTGGAAGTGCTGATGGAAGACGAAGGTCTACGTGACCGACAACTCCCTTATCAACGAGCAAATGAAAAGGAGCCGTTTTTTGATGTTCAACTATTTTTATTTATTTTTCCTACATTTGTGCTTTATTCTAAAGTTGAATCTCGTATTGCTAAACAACGCGTCACCATAGGAGATGATGGCGATGTGTAATTTAGGGATATGTAGGTTCATTGCCCTAAAGGTTGTGAATTCATGGAGATATCACAGGGTTACAAATGTTTTTGCCTTTTTTTGTTTCATACGTTATGCAAAAAGAGGTTGATCTTATATACTATTTACATTTGTAAAGTCGAAGTGTGGGAGACTCCAATATAGCAACCACTCAAATATGGTGATAGTCCGTTAGAGGAATGGTAGAATGTGAAGAAGAGATAGTGCCCTAGCGCGAGCTCCGCAGATGGCCACTAGGCGAAGGAAACAACGTGACACGGGCCTATATCCCTTGCGTGAGCTCCGCAAATGGCCACTAGGTGAAGGAAACAACGTGACATGGGCCTATATCCCTTGTGTGAGCTCTGCAGATAGCCACTCTCGCCCAAACATCAACTACTTGTTGATGTCAACTGCTCTAGTCCCCGCTTACACCTCCTACCTTTGGGTGGTCCTAGATCTAGTTTTTGTGGTGCCTTGACAAGCAAGCCCATGCAAAACAACAAATGCTCAAAAAGAATCAGAAGTCTAGCTTATTAACATTTACAACACCAAGAACCTTTTGAAAGAAATATCTTAAGGAAAATATTCGTGAATCTGACACACACTAGCATTAACATATAAAAAGTTACAATTATTTTTCATTTGTTTCAATTTTATTGTTCATCCGGCATGGCAGCCCCAAAGGTTTACCCCCCTTTTTAATACTTAAGTACACTTAAATGATATTATTGTAGTTTGTTGTGCGAGCTATCATCTTGAGATGGATTACAGTGGTATATAAGCAAGCAAAATTACATGGAAGGTAAGAAGGAAGCGAACGCACGACGCAAATCAGATTGAGCTGGTTTGTTCTAACATTGTTTGTCATGCTTCTTTTTATTGTCATAACCTTGCTTCATGGACTGACATATGTTACAAAGTGCCAATGTAAATGCACAGACCACATCCCTATTAAAGAGGAACCTTATGGCAGGAGCAATTCCGCCCTCACGCTTTTGTATAACAACTTAGTTGCCCGAGGATGACAATTTTAGTTGTAAAGCATGACAACTTTTTGTTTGATGGCAAGTTTTAATTTTTGTATAACAACTTAGTTATCCAAGGATGACAACTTTAGTTGTAAAGCATTACAACTTTCTGTTTGATGGCAAGTTTTAATTTTTGGGTTTTTTTAATGGTAATTTTAGTTGTAAAAATATCTGGGCGGTGTTAATTCCGGACACACCTGTGACACTTGCCATTTGGGTAAAGATATGTACAGGGGGCAGATACGAAGAGGGCATGCCACGCGTAATACAAAAAAAAAATAGGGCAGAGAAGTTTTTTTTAAATTCGAAACAACTGCCGTTCACGCTTACGCCTTGAGCATTTGAGCAAATGAAAGAACGGATGACCTGGGTCAACATCACAATAACAGCAGTAAAATCCAGTGATTAACCTACATCATTTCATCAACTAACAGAGCACATGACCAAAGCGAACAACAGATACTCCACTGACGAGCACAAACGCGCACTTCAGCAGAGGGAAAGACATGGTTGCTCTCTGTTTCCGGCACACATATCTACAAACAAGGCGGCACATCAGCCGGGACTGACTGGGGATGATGCAAGCTTCTGACGGTCAGGTCCTGATACGACCAGCCGCGGCGTAGACGGCTTCGGACCCTACTTGCCCTTGCTGCTCTTTGCCCGGAGTTCCGCCGCTCCAGCCTTGATGCTGGACTTGGCGAGCGAAGTGGGTTTCAGGACGCTCTTCGGGTTCAATGCCTGCCGGAGCTTGAACACGGCCCACGCTGTTCCGATGGCGTGGCCTGCAGCGTCGAGCCCTTCGTTGGTTGCCGCGGCAGCTTTCTCTCCATACCTGACGAACAAAGAAGAAGCATTGTGTGAGGGGAAGTGCTCCATGTTCTGGTCCAAGAACCAAGAGAGGGAGTAGACGCAAGGTTGCGTAGCGGCAGAATAACACGTACTTGTGAGATACAAGACCGGTCGTCACCGTCGACGATGTTGATAGCACATCCTTCCCAGCCACTTCTACGGCGTCAGAAATCTTGCCTGTTGACACAAGTAGAAGATACATAAGCAGGATGGAACAATAGAATACCAGAAGAAACTAAGTTCCCCTGCTACTTTCAACAATGATGTTCAGGCACACAGAAATTCCATACACCTAAGAGTTAGAAACAACTGAGCAAATGAAATGCATATTTGATAGAGAATATTTTTGCAAGAGCAAGTGCAGATCACAATGTGCTCCCAAGAGATCATGTTATCACTTACAAAAGATTCACGGAACGAAATATTTTATAAGAGCCGGCATCCTTAAATATTCAGATTTAAGTATGCTGGCAGTTGGCAAACAGAGGGCACGCTTTTGGTTCACTCCAGCATATAGAGGAAACAATAGCCATTTTCACTGTATAGAACTCAGATGGCATCACCAGTAGGTGAGTATCTGTAGTATAACTAACTTTGCTGCTACTGACTTCACCATACATATGATGGCAGTACCTGATAGCTCAACTAACATGGCAAACTTTTACGACGAGAAGCAGCAGTGATTAACCATTTTTTAATGTGGGACTGAATATAACATAACGCGTTTAACATGGAGAATAGAGGGGACAAGGAAAAAGAAAATTCCTAATCAATTTACTACCCGTGCTACTTGTAAATAGTACTCCCTCCGTCCGGAAATACTCGTCAGAGGAATGGATGTATCTAGATGTACGAGTATTTCCGGACGGAGGGAGTACATTTAAGTATCAGGGGTATAAAAAAAATCAAAGCACACCCACAGCCTGCTTGCCTTTAACTAGTAAAACACAAGTGTTTTTTTCCCACTTCCGTAGGTATGTCAAATTATGTGTGTTCATTTTTTTTATCAAAGAAGGGTTCCCCTCTCTGATTTCCATTAAGGGAAACCAGCATCAAACTACAAGTACCGGTTCATTGCAAAGATAACCGAATTATGTGTGTTCATCTGGTATATCATGATATACTGAGTTGGCATCTTTTTCGTGATTCACATGGCAAATACTTCACTGACAGCACAATATGTACTACCACCAATATTAACTTAGGTCACATTACTTTCAAGAAAAGGATCACATACCAAATCCATCAAGCGAAGCAAGAATAACCTCTCCAGGCAATAGGCTGAAGAACTTCTTGCCAGCTTTTGAGTTAACCAATGAGCTTGTAACAGAGCTAGTAAGCTTCACAACTCCAGACAGTATTCCAGTTGCCACTTTCTCGGACATTTTTGTCACCTTCTTAGCCCTGCCAGCAATCACCATGCACATATTCTTTCAGACCGACAGTATCAGAAATATGTATTTAACTGAAATTACGTATTCTGTGTAATTAAGCACAAGGAAGCCTAAAATCATAAAAGCAGAGCAAGGCCAGAAATCTCAAAATGAAACAACAGAATCGGCCTAAGGAGCACAAGTTTAAGTTAGTCCAGTTGCAAAATTCATCAAAATGCAGCTGTCTACAATCACAGAGTCTTTCGACATGAGTGCTTGCGATTCTTCCTATATGACATAATATGCAATCACAGTATCAAGCCATAGCTATAATTCACCAATCACCATACGGAACAGGACTAACCAGCCGAGTTTAACATAGCACCAGGGATGCCAAACAGCAGAACAAGTAAAACAAGTGCAGGTGTCAGCACGATAACATGATTAATTTGGGGGAGATTATCCATACTAATCATAAAGATTTTTAACATGACTGAAATACCACCGAGTGGAAATGAGATACCCATCATGGCACTTTGCATCACGATTTAAGCTAGTGATATAATCTAACTATGAACTGTGATGTGACCAAAACCTGAAGCATTTACTCATTATGCATCACAAATCCCACTGGATAAGTTTGCATCACTGCAAATTAGAAACAGATTCAGTATGAAGAAGTGAGAAAGAAAGCGCTACCTTTTGATCCGCCGGAGCATCTCCGGGCTGACCTCGGCCTCAGTATCGCCGGGCTGGATCCTCTTCCTGAGCACCTCCTGCCCCCACCGGAGCCGGTCGACGGTCATCACCCCGCACCACAGGATCCCCTTGGCCACGTTCTCGGCGCCGGACGCGATGGCCCTGGCCACGGCGCTGCCGTACTCCTCGACGTTGGGCGCGACGGCGGTCCAGTAGGCGGCGGCCTCGACCTCCCCGCGCACCCCGCCGGCGAGCCCCTCGCTGCCGGCCACGGAGTGGGCGGAGAACCTGGTGTAGGCGCCGAGCAGGGCGTCGAGGCGCGGGTCGGGCGCGGAGAGCGTGAGGCCGTAGTGGAGCGGGTCGGGGGCCGGGTCGTCGGCGGAGGCGGGCACGGCGAAGGAGAAGGAGTAGTGGCGCGGGTCGAGCTTGACGGCGGCGACGTCGCGGGCGAGCGGCCACTGGACGGGGCCGAGCGCGGCGATGGCGGCCAGGGAGGTGTCGCCGGCGCGGATGCGGTGGAGGGAGAGCTCGCCGGCCGCCAGCGGGTGGCTGCGCTGGCGGTCGATTAGGTGGAGCTGCGCGCCGGGGGCGCGCAGCAGCACGTCGTCCGAGGGCGCCGGCGCGTCGGGGGAGGCCGGGGACCGCGGGATCTCGGGCGGCGCCAGGTCGGCCATGGAGAGCGACGGGTAGAGCGGCGGCGCCGACGGGGCCGGGCTACTAGGGTTGGCGGGGTTGTAGGAGGCCATGGGGGATTGCAATGCGGGAGAGATTTAAGGCGGGGAGGAGTTGCGGAGGAGGAGGAGGGAGAGCCGTGGGGATTGGGGAGGGCGACGGCGACGGCGACGGCACGTCGGCGGTGGCGTGGCGCCTTGTATAGGGGATCCCCGGCCGCGTGCGTGGCGACGTGGCGTTGGGCGGCCGGGTCCACGCGGTTGGGAGTGGTGGGGCCCGGCTGGGCGGGTGGGTTTGTTTATTGGTTGGGTTGTGCGATTCAGGGCGCTGCTCTCTGGTCTATGGCTGGTGGGGCCAACGCTTTGTTTGCTTAGCTTACTGATAGTATGTCGACCCCACTGTCGGTGACGTAGGTACGTTGGGAGCTGAGGGTGGTCGGCGCACGCGGGGGCTCGTTTCACCTCACCAGTAGCGGTGGGGTGTCCCCTCAAAAAAAAAAAAAAAAAAGAGTAGCGGTGTGGAGTGCCGTGTGCGTGGCCGCACTCGTAGACGTACTCCGAGTTTTCCCCCATGACGAAGCAACTTCAAGGACAATATCAATCAAAGATGGCTTGACGGTTGACACCACAGGAAAAATACAGATATTGCACGAATAGACCTAAGGAGGATGGCACTTTTCCTCCAAAATATAGTGTAAATAAATCTCGAGAAATCATTTATGAACAACCTAGTCATGCAAGTGGGGGCGTTGCTGGCGCACACACGCTCGATCTGGGAAGTAGGATCTTCCGTTCCATAATGTAACAGTGTTTTAGACGGTAATTGCCTTTGGATCCTAGGTGCATATGCATCCATTGTTGAAATACATATTTCGAAAAGTTGAAAAATTCGGAACAAAAATCCCGCGTGTATATCCGGACATTTTATGTGCGTGCACAAGGTTTTAGTGAAAAACGGCGTTTTTTGTGGCTTGTGTAAAAAAGACAATTTCTGATGCTTCATTCTAACTATTCACGAGGCATTTCTTTATCTTTTTTACAGAAGCCACAGAAAACGTCATTTTTCACCGAAACCTTGGGAACGCACATAAAATGTCCGGATATACACGTGGGATTTTTGTTCCAAATTTTTTAACTTTTTAAATGTGTATTTTGATAATGGATGCATATGCACCTAGGAGCCAAAACGCCGCTCTCGTTTTAGACTCTTTACCACTCTTATATTATTAGATTAACTAGCAGAGTGGCCCGCTCAATGCGCGGGCTAGAACTTTGCGCGGACAACATCCTAAGGTTTAATTGTTTTGTTTTAAAATTTGTTATCAATCAATAGAACGTAAACTACAAGATGTTCAATATTTATGGAGTTAATCATTTATCAAAAAATATGGGCAACATTTTTCATTAAATTTATCTGTGCTTTAGTTTGATGTATCTTTTGTAAAACAAACTGTTCCATTGTTTACTATTGACTGATCATTGTAAATTCCGTAATAGTTTGAGGATCCATGCCACTATTTTCATGTCATTCTATCGCTCTCTTACTATCTCTTTTGTCCCATCTTCTATTGAATTGTGTAAGTCAAATAGTAATACGGTACACCATTGTTCTGAAACCGGTCCAACCTGGAGGCTTCAAATGGCATTTTCTAATGACGCGGGTCGACAACGGCACATCAAGTTGCATCTTGGGAGGGGCATGGCAGGTCATCGCATAGCCGTGGCGCCAACAGCAGCTATGTGTGAGAGGATGAGATGAAAGGCAGTTTGTTAATCCTACTGCTCATCTTTCCCATAGCTTATTTTTGATAATGAAGCATATACCGATCCAATCGATCAACTTCCCTTTGGGCTTCACAGGTAGCAACTGAGATTGCGGAATGTGACGTGTTAGAGCAATACGTGCGGGTACACTATTTGAGAGAGTGTATAATCACAAGTGCTTGTGACTTGACTATGTGCAAAGTAAATTGGATGGATTGCGTGTTATTAGAAATATCTAATAGATTCTACTACTTCATTAACTTAATAGCCCACCAGTTCACCGATGGCATGTTATTTTACATAAATTTTAACTTATTCTATTCCCTTTTCTCTCTGCAATTGTGTAACATATAGTGAACCTCATTAGTTTAATGAGGGCTTGCTGGACCGGAGATGAAATTATTTGCTATTTTGGGAGAATATGTAGTGTGCTTTTCTTTTTTTATTTCATCTCAGCCGGTGTAAAGCACAAGGGATTACCTCTTTAATAGAATTCAATTTATTGAATAAACAGAAAGAATTGTATGTACGCTATGTGTACGAATGTCATCTTATACCCGGATATGGTGTTTCTACATGTCATTTAGCTAGTCGGTCATTCATACATCAAGAATCATTAGAAACGCTACACATTTAGAAGTATAGAAGTATATTGGGTGAAACTTATTCCATTGTTTGCACTATAAGCTTGATTGTGCGTGATAATAGACTATCACAATTTTGAACTGATCAGTGGTTTGTAGGTTATATGGCTATAAGTTATAAAGACTTCTCAAAACTATGTGTTTGAGTCATCTAAAAAAATAAATTAGTGCAAAACTATACATGAAGGATTTATATGAAGAAGAGGTGGTCAGACGTATGTTAGCAAAACACGAACATCAGTAGGGCATGAATGTGATCTATATAGACTGATAGAATAATTAGTTATGCACGCTCTCACAAAAACAATCTACTCCGTACCCTGACGAAAGTTTAAAAGGGCAGGCTAAGCTATTTAGTGGGGGCTGCTCCAGCAAGTATGACAAGTTAAAGCGGCTGTCACTAGTAGAAAAAGGGGCATTGGTCCAGGCCGGGTCAGCCCATTAGTCCCGGTTCAATCCAGAACCGGGACCAATGGTGGCATTGGACCCGGTTCGTGAGCCAGGGGCGGCCGGGCCACGTGGGCCATTGGTCCCGGTTCGTCTGGACCTTTTGGTCCCGGTTGGTGGGACGAACCGGGACCAATGGGCTGCCCTTTAGTCCCGGTTCACACCACCAACCGGGACCAATGAGGTGCCTATATATACCCCCTCGCGTAAGAGCAGAGCACACTGCTCTGTTTTTTCTGGCAGCCGAGGGGGAGAGGGCTTGGTGGTGCTCTAGCTCACCTCCTATGCACACAAGGTGTTCGATGGAATGCCCAAGCCACACTACTTAAGCTTTCTCCTCTCCAAGCTCGACCTCCAAGCTCCATTTTCCTTAATATTTGTCTAGGTTTAGCGGTCCGTCACGCCCCGTACCCGTCTTCACCGCCGTCGATCACCTACGCCAATCTCATCGCCGGCACCACCGTGGTGAGCCTCTTGTTCTTATCTTTACTTTTATTATTGCATCTTATATAGTGCGATGGTTTTGGTATCCGCCCCCGTCGGCCCTTGTCCTGTCTATGATTCGGATGTGGTATATATTATCTTTTCATAACTATTGGTTCATTTATTGTTTATGAAAATTATGCCAACCAACGTGACATAGATTTTATTTATCTAGGAGGTTGTTGAACAGGAAATTCCAACCGACCCTATTGTCGAGAGGTTAAATTTAGTTGAAGAAGAAAACAATTTCTTGAAGGAAAAAATAAGAAAAATTGAGGAGGCGAAGATGATATTGGAGTTGCATGTTGCGGATGTCGTCAATGATCACAAAATCAAGATGGATGCAATGCGCTTGAAGATTAGAAAGATTAGAAAATATGCCATTCATACCGAGGCTTGGTATCATTATGCCGTTGGATCAGTTGTTACCTTGGTTGCGATTATGATCGCATTTGTTTCACATTGAAATGTTTTACATAGTTTCAATGTATGGTTTAATTAATTTAGATGCTCTGCAGAGCTTTATGTTGTTCTGTAATGATTTTCGCTTGAAGATGAGAACTATGTATGTACTTTGGTTTTAATGTGATGATGAACTTCTATTAATTTGGTCACTTAGTTATCTATTCATGATGTTCTGTAATGATTTTTGACACACTTAATTATATATAATGCACGCAGATGAACCGCAATGGATGTACGGTAATGCAGACACACCTCAAAGTACATTAAGGGCGTGCATGATTTTCTCAAGTGGCTGAGGCAAACAAGCAGAATGGTTTTATGTGTTGTCCATGCCCTATATGTGGGAATCTGAAGTCTTACTCTGACCGAAAAATCCTTCACACCCACCTGCTTTACAAGGGTTTCATGCCACACTATAATGTTTGGACGAGGCACGGAGAAATAGGGGTTATGATGGAAGGCGGCGAAGAAGAAGAGTACGATGACAACTATGTGCCCCTGAATCTTGTGATGCTCTTGAACATCAAGAGGAACCAGACGATGTGCACGATGATGATGCTGCAACGGGCGGTTGCTGAAGATCAAGAGGAACGGATGATGTGCCCGATGATGATGATCTCCGCCGGGTTATTGTCGATGCAAGGATGCAATGCGAAAGTCAAAAGGAGAAGCTGAAGTTCGATCGCATGTTAGAGGATCACAAAAAAGGGTTGTACCCCAATTGCGAAGATGGCAACACAAAGCTCGGTACCGTACTGGAATTGCTGCAGTGGAAGGCAGAAAATGCTGTGCCAGACAAAGGATTTGAGAAGCTACTGAAAATATTAAATAAGAAGCTTCCAAAGGATAACGAATTTCCCGACAGTACATACGCAGCAAAGAAGGTCGTATGCCCTCTAGGATTGGAGGTGCGGAAGATACATACATGCCCTAATGACTGCATCCTCTACCGTGGTGTGTACAAGGATCTGAACGCATGCCCGGTATGCTGTGTATGACGGTATAAGATCAGACAAGATGACCCTGGTGATGTTGACGGCGACCCCCCAGGAAGAGGGTTCCTGCGAAGGTGATGTGGTATGCTCTTATAATACCACGGTTGAAACGTTTGTTCAGAAATGGTGAGCATGCCAAGTTGATGCGATAGCACAGTGAGGACCGTAAGAAAGACGGGAAGTTGAGAGCACCCGCTTGCGGGTCGCAGTGGAGAAAAATCGAGAGAAAGTACTGGGTTGAGTTTGCACGTGACCCAAGGAACATATGGTTTGCTTTAAGCGCGGATGGCATTAATCCTTTCAGGGAGCAGAGCAGCAATCACAACACCTGGCTCGTGACTCTATGTATGTATAACCTTCCTCCTTAGATGTGCATGAAGCGGAAGTTTATTATGATGCCAGCTCTCATCCAAGGCCCTAAGCAAACTGGCAACAACATTGATGTGTACCTAAGGCCATTAGTTGAAGAACTTTTACAGCTGTGGAATGGAAACGGTGTACGTACGTGGAATGAGCACAAACAGGAGGAATTTGACCTAAAGGCGTTGCTATTCGTGACCATCAACAATTGGCCCGCTCTCAGTAACCTTTCAGGACAGACAAACAAGGGATACCACGCATGCACGCACTGTTTACTTGACACCGAAAGTATATACAGGAAGCTGCGGGAAGAATGTGTAAGCGGGCCGCCATCGATTTCTTCCGACCAACCATCAATGTCGAAAGAAAGGCAAGCATTTCAAAGGCGAGGCAGATCACCGGAAGAAGCCCGCCATGCGTACCGGTGATCACGTACTTGCTATGGTCAATGATTTACACGTAATCTTTGGAAAGGGTCCCGATGGACTAGCTGTTCCGAATGACGCTGAGGGACATGCACCCATGTGGAAGAAGAAATCTATATTTTGGGACCTACCCTACTGGAAAGACCTAGAGGTCCGCTCTTCGATCGACGTGATGCACGTGACGAAGAACCTTTGCGTGAACCTGCTAGGCTTCTTGGGCGTGTATGGGAAGACAAAAGATACACACGAGGCACGGGAGGACCTGCAACGCTTGCACGAAAAAGACGGCATGCCTCACGAAGCGGTATGAAGGTCCCGCCAGCTACGCTCTACGAAAAGAAGAGAAAGAAATCTTCTTTGAATGCCTGCTCGATATGAAGGTCCCGACTGGCTTCTCGTCGAATATAAAGGGAATAATAAATATGCCAGAGAAAAAGTTCCAGAACCTAAAGTCTCATGACTGCCACGTGATTATGACGCAAATGCTTCCGGTTGCATTAAGGGGGCTTCTACCGGAAAACGTCCGATTAGCCATTGTGAAGCTATGTGCATTCCTCAATGCAATCTCTCAGAAGGTGATCGATCCAGAAATCATACCAAGGCTAAGGAGTGATGTGGTGCAATGTCTTGTTAGTTTCGAGCTGGTGTTCTCACCATCCTTCTTCAATATCATGACTTGCGTCCCTAGTTCATCTAGTCGATGAGATTGTCATTACGGGCCCGTATTTCTACATAATATGTACCCCTTTGAGAGGTTCATGGGAGTCCTAAAGAAATATGTCCGTAACCGCGCTAGGCCAGAAGGAAGCATCTCCATGGGCCATCAAACATAGGATGTCATCGGGTTTTGTGTTGACTTTATTCCTGACCTTAAGAAGATAGGTCTCCCTAAATCGCGGTATGAGGGGAGACTGACTGGAAAAGGCACGCTTGGAAGGGACACAATAATATGCGGGGACGGATATTCTTGGTCTCAAGCACACTACAGTTCTCTGTAACTCTACCTTGGTGACCCGTATGTCGATGAACACAAGAAACGATCTGCGCTCAAACACCGGAGCGGTCGACGATCGGATTACATGTGAACACATCGGGACTTTCAGCAGTTGGTTGGAAACACGTCTCGGAGGTGACAACACTGTTTGTGATGAGCTGTACTTGTTGTCCAGGTACCATCTTCGATCACGATTTGGAAAGGATACGAGATAAATGGGAATACATTTTACACGATTGACCAAGATCAAAAGAGCACCAACCAAAACAGCGGTGTCTGCTTTGATGCAACAACCGAGAGGGGAAATGACACGTATTATGGTTACATAGTGGACATATGGAAACTTGACTACAGACATGATTTTAAGGTTCCTTTGTTTAAGTGCAAATGGGTCAATCTGTCAGGAGGCGGGGTACAGGTAGACCCACAGTACGAAATGACAACAGTGGATCTGAAAAATCTTGGTTACAGTGACGAACCGTTCGTCCTAGCCAATGATGTGGCACAGGTTATCTATGTGAAGGACATGTCTACCAGACGAAGAAAAAGAAAAGATAAGGAAGCGAATACATCATATGATGAGCCAAAGCGCCACATAGTTCTTTCAGGAAAAAGGGACATCATGGGAGTGGAGGGCAAGACAGGACATGTAGAAGATTATGAAAAGTTTCATGAAATTCCTCCTTCAAAGTCAAGGATGACCCCAGCATCCTGATAAACGATGAAGATTATCCATGGTTATGGCGCAATAAGCAAATGACACAACCGAAGAAAAAGTGAAGACTTTCTCCCGTAACTATTATGATGATACCATGCCAACTTTGTAACAGACGAGTATGATACCATTGTCCGTTTTGTACATGCACATGCTATGTGGGTGAAATTATGATACATGCCAACTTTCAACTTTTTCAGAGTTCATTTGAAATGCTTTAATGTCTTATGGTTCGGCTCTCGTAATACCATTAATCCCGGTTCGCTCCTTGTCAACTATGTTCTCACCAAGTATTTTGTTGTAAGTAGAAACAAAATAAAATAAATAAAGCAACAAAGAAAACAAAAAAACAAAATAATTTTTCTAAATTTATAATTTTTGTGACTTAAAAGAAAAAAAATTAAACATAAACTTTAATAAAATAAATAAAATAGCAACAATAAGTATTTTGTTGTAAGTAGAAACAAAATAAAATAAATAAAGCAACAAAGAAAACAAAAAAACAAAATATTTTTTCTAAATTTATAATTTTTGTGACTTAAAAGAAAAATAATTAAACATAAACTTTAATAAAAGAAATAAAAATAGAAAAAATAAGTATTTTGTTGTAAGTAGAAACAAAATAAAATAAATAAAGCAACAAAGAAAACAAAAAAACAAAATAATTTTTCTAAAACTAATGGCACTAACAGAAAGTTTATAATTTTTCTAACCTAAAAGCAAAAAGAATTAAAAAACCAAGCAAAAAACAAAAGAAAATAAATAATGCAAAAAACAAAACAAAAAACTGGGAAAAAATAAAAAAAATGCCACCTATTGGGCCACCACGGCTTGAATATGACTAGAAACCCAACCTGGGCCAGGATTCAGGCCCGTAGAAGGCCCAATAGGCCCACAGCAACATAGTGTGAGATTAGGCCCGTAAGCCTGCATTTGAGAAGAGCTCGAGAGGGTAGCCGCAGCAGGGCTTATAAACCACTCCGAGCCCCTCTCAACTAGCGAGGTGGGACTAAATTTTGGCTGCGGCAGCAGGCGTGTGAGGAGCCTTTGGTCCCGGTTGGAGGCACCAACCGGGACTAAAGGGGGGCATTGGCCCCGGTTCATGGCACCAACCGGTACCAATGCCCACCCTTTTGGTCCCGGTTGGTGGCACCAACCGGGACTAAAGAACATTAGTTCCGTTCGTGCCACGAATCGGGACCAATGCTCGTGATATATCTGACACTTAGCAATTTTCGACCAAATCCCCACTTCTCCCGACGCTCCCTTCTCCTCCTTGTCGCCGTCGCCCAGCGCCCTGCTCCACCTTGCCGTCGCGCCGCCACCGACACCGTCAGGCTGCTCGCCGCCGCCATCGCCGCCCGCCAGCGCCGTCAGTTGCTCGCCGCCATCGCCACCGCCCTGTGAGCACATGCTCCAGCGCCCTGTAGCGCCGCCCCCCTGTACTGCGCCGCCCCCCTGCCCTGTTGGCGCCGGCGTGCCGCCCCGCCGCCCCGCCGCCCCTGCCCAGCATTTTTCAGGCGTTTTTTTGTGTATATGGGTTTGTATGTGTATATATGGGGACATGTTCATAGTATTTTTTTTACATAAGTGTATTTTTTTTGTTCATCGCATTTTTTTCATATATATAATGTATATATGTATGTGGTAGCTATATGATGAATGGATGTGGCTATCTATGTATGAATATAATGTTAATAGCATTTTTTTGTTTATATATGTTTTTAATATATGTATTAATTTTTTATTTAGGTTGTTAGTAGATATCGATTTTAGGTTAGTGCATTTTAGGTTAGTGTAGAGGAAAAAGTAAAATAAGGAGAGGAAAAAGGAAAATAAGAAGAGGAAGAAAGGAGAAGAAGAGGAGAGGAAGAAGAGGAGAAATAAATAAGAAGAGGAAAAAAGAAGAAAAAGAAGAGGAGAAGAAGAAAGGAATAGACGAGAAGAAGAAAAAAATAGAATATTTTCTATTTTTTTCTTCTTCTCCTCTATTCCTTTTTCTATTTTTTTCTTCTTCTCCTCTATTCCTTTCTTCTTCTCGTCTTTTTTTTCTTCTTCTTTTTCCTTCGATCTTCTCCTCTGTCGTCGTCGATATACCCCCCCTCGGCCCTCTCGCTCGACCAAAACTCTCGAGGACACCCAAACCCTAGAGAAAAAACGATGTTGGTCTCCTACCCCCTCCCGCTGCGCCCCTACCCGACAAACTCTCTTGAGGCCACCCAAATTTACCAAGTTAAAAGAGCGTTGTCGTCGAGGCCACCCCAAACCCTTGAAGCGTTGTGTAAAGCCACCCCAAACCCTTGAAGCGTTGTCTAGGCCACCCCAAACCCTAGAGAAGCAGCGTCGAGGCCACTAACATGATTCCTTATTGTGATTAGCTAGCTAGTTCTACGTTCTCCACTAATATATATCCATCTGTACCATGTTTGAATAATAATTGACATGTTGTAAATATTTGCAGAAACTATGGAGAACTACCGAGACGAAGCAACAGAAGCGATGTTGGGGGAGATAATCGCAGAAGGAACTGATGTCATTGCGTCATTTTTCAACGACACCGTTGGTCGGGAAGGACTGGGTGAAGAAAAGGGCTATGTTCATGATGGCTCCGGCCCATTAATGCCGGTACAAGAAGAGGGCTATGTTCATGATGGCTCCGGCCCATTAATGCCGGTACAAGAAGAGGGCTATGTTCATGATGGCTCCGGTGATGACCCAATGGAGGTACAAGAAGGAGACCATGCTGACTGCTCCGGTGACCGAACCGAGTCCGGCCAGGTATATATATATTAATTAAGCCCGTGCTAACTAGTTAATTGATGCATTCATTGTTTTGGTATATGTACACATATTAATTAACTCTCGTCTTTCTTCCTTTTTCTAGCCCTCCGGATCGAGCACAACTTCGGTAAGGAGACGAGGCCCAAAGAAAAAGTTGAGCTCGGATGAAAAGTTGAGATCACAGCAATAGCACGCGACGGCGAACCGATTGAACCCATCCGGACAAAGAACGCATTTGTTGCTCAGTGCGGGGTTCTCGTTAGGGACAAGATCCCGATCAGCATCCACCAATGGTATAAGCCTAAGGAGGAAGAACCTCAGGTGTCTTATGTCAATGATATGCAGAAAGATGATCTTTGGGTGAGCTGAAGGCAAATTTCACCCTACCGCCAGAGGAGGATCCGGAGAAGCCAGTTAAAGAGCAATTAATCAAGTCTTGTGCTCTTAAGAAGATGGCAGGCCTATTCAGGAGGTGGAGGAAAGAGCTGGAAAAGTTTGTCGCCAAAGAAGAGACACCAGAATTCATCGGCAAATATGAGAAGATCAGAGATCACTGGCCCGCATTTGTGGCCTACACGACATCGGAAAAGAGTAAGAAGATGTCGGCGACAAACAAGCAAAATGTTGCAAAGAACAAGTTTCACCATCGCACGGGGTCAGGTGGCTACCTGCAAGCCCGACCTAAGTGGTCAAAGGCTGAGAATGATCTGCTTGATAAAGGGATCGAACCGGAGACAATGAGATGGCCAGACCGTTGCCGGACTTGGTTCTTCGGGGCTAGCAGAACCTTGGACCCTGTATCAGGGAAGTGCCGTTGGACGGACGAGCAACTGAAAACACCAGTCACAAGGCTTCGACAGTATATCCATGCAGCAGAGCAAGGGACGTTCGTTCCAGACAGGGAGAAGGACTAGCTCAGAATGGCCCTCGGGAATCCTGAGGAACCTGGACGGACACGAGGCACGCCAGGCTCCATTCCGTGGAAGGTTGGTTTTCCGGACGCAGGGGGTTACAAAACCCACGAGAGGAGGTGATGAAGGTGGTGATGATGACGGTGGATAATCGCACATCGAGCGTAAAAGCTCCTCCAACTTGCGGATAATGCCCTTGAGCCCAGCAATATGATCCTTCAACAAGATATTCTCCTGTGTGAGATACTTGTTTTGTATGCGGGCTAACTCAATCATCTTGAAAGCTTCAATCTCTATTGGAGTGAAAAGTTTAGGTAAAGGGTGAGGGATGTCTTCTTCTCCCACCACCGGAGCTTGAACCTCCATGGCCTTCTTGATCCCTTCACCCTTGTTGACCTCTTCTGGTTCCTCTCTTTTCAACTCTATCTTCAATATCCAGGCATCCTTATCTTCGTTGTCGTAGGAGGGAGAAGTCATGGTGCTCCAAATCTGCAACAGGAACAGCTCGAAACGAAAACAGAGGATATTTGCGTGATACGGTGGTCAAAACCTTCGGGAGTATATATGATGAATTTTTACTGACAAAAATACGTAACATACAAGAAAATGGAGTCTGGGAGGCACACGAGGTGCCCACAAGACAGGGCGCGCCCTCTGGGGCGCCCTCCTCTCTCGTGGGAGCCTCGTGCCCCTTTCGGACTACTTCTTTCTTCCTAAAATTCTTAAATAATCCAAAACGGATAAAAATTGCCATTAGAGTTGTTTTGGAGTCGGTGTACTTCCGTACCACGTACCTATGCCTTTTCGGAATCTGGAACGTTCTGGAAAGTGTCTCTTATGTATTCCTCTGGGCTTATGGTTTCAATAATATTAGTTTCAACATTGATAGGATTACCTGAAATATAATGCTTGATTCTTTGACCGTTAACCACCCTCGGATTTGTGCCTTCAAAATTGTTAATTTTTATAGCACCGGAACGATAGACCTCCTCGATAACGTAGGGACCTTCCATTTTGAGAGAAGTTATCCTGCAAAAAATCTTAAACTAGAGTTGAATAATAACACATAATCTCATGCGTTAAACTCACGCTTTTGTATCCTCTTATCATGCCAGCGTTTGACTTTTTCTTTGAAAAGCTTGGCATTCTCATAAGCTTGGGTTCTCCATTCATCAAGTGAGCTAATATCAAACAACCTCTTCTCACCGGCAAGTTTGAAGTCATAATTGAGCTCTTTAATAGCCCAATATGCTTTGTGTTCAAGTTCAAGAGGTAGATGACATGCTTTTCCATAAACCATCTTATATGGAGACATACCCATAGGATTTTTGTATGCAGTTCTATAGGCCCATAATGCATCATCAAGTTTTTTGGACCAATTCTTTCTAGATCTATTCACAGTCTTTTGCAAAATTAATTTGAGCTCTCTATTTCTCAACTCTACTTGACCACTAGACTGCGGGTGATAAGGAGATGTGATTCTATGATTGACATCATACTTAGCAAGCATCTTACGAAAAGCACCATGAATAAAGTGTGAACCACCATCAGTCATAAGATATCTGGGGACTCCAAACCTCGGAAAAATAACTTCTTTAAGCATTTTAATAGAAGTGTTATGATCAATACTACTAGTTGGAAAAGCTTCTACCCACTTAGTAACGTAATCAATAGCAACTAAAATATGTGTATAACCATTTGAGGCAGGAAAAGGTCCCATATAATCAAAGCCCCAAACATCAAATGGTTCAATAACAAGAGAATAATTCATAGGCATTTCTTGACGTCTACTAATGTTACCTATTCTTTGACATTCATCACAAGATATGACAAACTTATCTTTGAAGAGATTAGGCCAATAAAAACCAGATTGTAGTACCTTGTGTGCAGTTCTATCTCCCGCGTGGTGTCCTTCATAAGATTCAGAGTGACACTTGCGTAGGATTTTTTCCTGTTCATGCTCAGGCACACAACGTCTAATAATACCATCTACTCCTTCCTTATAAAGGTGTGGATCATCCCAGAAGTAATGTCTTAAATCATAAAAGAACTTTTTCTTTTGCTGGTATGTGAAACTAGGCGGTATATATTTAGCAACAATGTAATTAGCATAATCAGCATACCAAGGAGCAAAGACGAGAAGCATTGACAACCGCTAATTGTTCATCGGAAAACTATCATTAATAGGCAGTGGGTCATCAAGAACATTCTCTAACCTAGACAAGTTATCTGCAACTGGGTTCTCAGCTCCCTTTCTATCAATAATATGCAAGTCAAATTCTTGGAGCAAGAGAACCCATCTAATGAGTCTAGGCTTAGCATCTTTCTTTTCCATGAGATATTTAATAGCAGCATGATCAGTGTGAATAGTAACTTTGGAATCAACAATATAAGGTCTAAACTTATCACATGCAAACCCAACTGCTAAGAACTCTTTTTCAGTAGTAGCATAATTTCTTTCAGCGGTATCAAGAGTCTTACTAGCATACTGGATAACATTCAATTTCTTATAGACTCTTTGCCCTAAAACAACGACTACAGCATAATCACTAGCATCGCACATAATTTCAATTGGTAAATTCCTATCAGGTGGCTGAACAATAGGTGCAGTGATCAAAGCTTTCTTAAGTGTTTCAAATGCTTCTACACAATCATTATCAAAGACAAAAGGAATATCTTTTTTCAATAAATTGGTCAGAGGCCTAGAGATTTTAGAAAAGTCCTTAATGAACCTCCTATAAAAGCCGGCATGACCAAGGAAACTTCTTATACCTTTTATGTCCTTGGGACATGGCATTTTTTCAATAGCATCAACTTTGGCTTTATCAACTTCAATTCCTCTCTCGGAAATCTTGTGCCCCAAGACAATGCCTTCATTAACCATAAAGTGACACTTTTCCCAATTCAGGACGATACTAGTGTCTTCGCATCTCTGCAAAACTCGATCAAGGTTGCTCAAGCAATCATCAAAAGAGGATCCATAGACGGAGAAGTCATTCATGAATACCTCACAAATCTTTTCACAAAAATCAGAAAATATAGCCATCATGCATCTTTGAAATGTAGCAGGTGCATTGCATAAACCAAAAGGCATACGTCTATAAGCAAAAGTACCAAAAGGGCAAGTAAAAGTAGTTTTAGATTGATCTTGCGCGGACACAGGTATTTGAGAGAAGCCAGAATAACCATCTAGAAAGCGAAAATGTGTGTGTTTGGATAGCCTTTCTAGCATTTGATCAGTAAAAGGTAAAGGGTAATGATCTTTCTTAGTAGCCTTATTTAACTTACGAAAATCAATTACCATCCTATAGCCTGTAATAATTCTTTGCGGGATCAATTCATCTTTATCATTAAGAACAACAGTAATACCTCCCTTTTTAGGGACACAATGGATAGGGCTTACCCATTCACTATTATCAACGGGATAAATAATACCTGCCTCAAGGAGTTTTAGAATCTCCTTTCTTACCACTTCCTTCATTTTGGGGTTTAATCGTCTTTGAGGATCTCTAATTGGTTTGGCATCTTTCTCCACTGAAATTTTGTGTTGACATAATGTGGGACTAATGCCCTTAAGATCATCCAGAGTGTATCCAATGGCAGCTCGGTGCTTCTTCAGAGTTTTCAATAATGTTTCTTCTTCTTTCTCTGAAAGGTTAGCACTAATGATAACAGGATATATTTCTTTTTCATCAAGATAAGCATACTTGAGATTATCAGGTAAGGGTTTGATTTCGAACATGGGATCACCCTTGGGTGGAGGGGGATCCCCAAGAATTTCAACGGGAATGTTATGTTTTAGCATAGGTTCTTGTTTAAGGAACACTTCGTCTATTTCTTCCCTTTCCTTCATAAACATATCATTTTCATGGTCTAACAAATATTGTTCTAACGGATCAATTGGGGGAACATCAATGGAAGCAAGACCAATAATTTCATCCTTACTAGGTGGTTCCCTTTCACGAGGTTGTCTACTAAACTTAGCAAAATTAAACTCATGAGACATACCATCTATGCCAACAGTGACAATATTATTTTCACAATTAATCTTAGCACTAGCAGTATTCAAAAAAGGTCTACCAAAAATAATGGGACACAAATTATCTTGTGGGGAAGCAAGAACAAGGAAATCAGCAGGGTATTTAATCTTTCCACACAAGACTTCAACATCTCTAACAATCCCAATAGGTTTGATGGTGTCCCTATTAGCAAGCTTAATAGTAACATCAATGTCTTCTAATTCAACAGGTGCAATATCGTGCATAATTTCTTTATAAAGATCATAAGGTATCGCATTAGCACTAGCACCCATATCACATAAGCCATGATAACAGTGATCTCCTATTTTGACAGAAATAACAGGCGTGCCTACAACAGGTATATGGGTCTTAGTATCGGGTCTAGCAATATTAGCAGTTTCACCCACGAAAGAGATAACATGCCCATCTAAGTCTTCATCCAAGAGATCTTTAATCATAGCAATACCAGGTTCAACATTAATTTGCTCGGGAGGTGTATAAGTCCTAGTATTACTCTTCCGAACAACAGTCGAAGCTTTAACATGATCTTTTATCCTAACAGGAAAAGGAGGTTTTTCGACATAAGCAGTAGGAATAATAGGATCACTATATGTGATAATTTTTTCTTCGACTGTAATAGGTGCAACCACTTTCACTTCAACAGGAGGATTATATTTAAACCACTTCTCTTTAGGGAGATCAACGTGAGAAGCAAAGGTTTCACAAAAAGTAGCTACTATCTCAGAGTCAAGTCCATACTTAGAGCTAAATCCACGGAAAGCATCGGTATCCATAAAAGATTTAACACAATCGAACTTAGGTGTCATACACGACTCCTTACCATCGTCGGAACCACAATCTTCAGAGTTGCGTTTAATTCTTTCCAATAAGTCCCATTTGAAATCAATAGTCTTGACATATAGGAACCAGCACAGGAAGTATCAAGCAGGTTGCATTATCAAGAGAAAGCCGAGCATAAAAATTCTGAATAATCATTTCCTGAGAGAGCTCATGATTGGGGCATGAATACAACATGTATTTAAGCCTCCCCCAAGCTTGAGCGATGCTTTATCCTTCGCGAGGCCAGAAATTATATATGTAATTACGATCACGATGAACAAGATGCATAGGGTAGAACTTCTGGTGAAATTCCAACTTCAGTCGCTTATAATTCCAAAATCTCGTATCATCACATAGCCTATACCATGTCATTGCAATTCCCTTCAAAGATAAAGGGAAGACCTTCCTTTTGACAACATCATCGGGGATACCTGCAAGCTTAAATAATCCACAAACTTCATCCACAAAGATAACGTGTAAGTCGGGATGCAAAGTTCTGTCTCCTGCAAAAAGATTAGCTAGCAGCCTTTCTATCATACCCGAAGGAATCTCAAAGTGAATATTTTCATAAGGTTCAGTAGGTTGAGGAGCATCTCTTTGCTCTTCCGGTTGGGGTGAAGATACCCCAAACAAGCCCCTCAAAGGATTAGTTTCCATAATGACAAGTAACAGAAAATTTCAGCACACTATATAAATGTTTCCTTACCAAGTTCCACTCACCAAAAGCGCTACACTCCCGACAGCGGCGCCGGAAAAGAGTCTTGATGACCCACAAGTGTAGGGGATCTATCGTAGTCCTTCCGATAAGTAAGAGTGTCGAACCCAACGAGGAGCAGAAGGAAATGATAAGCGGTTTCCAGTAAGGTTTTCTCTGCAAGCACTGAAATAGTAGGTGATATATAGTTTTGTGATAAGATAAATAGTAACGAGCAAAAAGTAAATAAAGTAAATAAAGTGCAGCAAGGTGGCCCAATCCTTTATGTAGCAAAGGATAAGCCTGGACAATTTCTAATAATGAGGAAGGAGCTCCCGAGGACACATTGGGAATTATCGTCAAGCTAGTTTTCATCACGTTCATATGATTCGCGTTTGGTACTTTGATAATTTGATATGTGGGTGGACCGACACTTGGGTACTGCCCTAACTTGGACAAGCATCCCACTTATGATTAACCCCTATTGCAAGCATCCGCAACTACAAAAAGGAGTATTAAGGTAAACCTAACCACACCATTAGACATATGGGTCCATATCAACCCCTAACGAAGCAACGCATAAACTAGGGTTTAAGCACATCACTCTAACAACCCATCATCTACTTATTACTTCCATGCCTTCCTCTAGGCCCAAATAATGGTGAAGTGTCATGTAGTCGACGTTCACATGACACCACTAGAGGAAAGACAACATACATCTCATCAAAATATCGAACGAATACCAAATTCACATGACTACTAATAGCAAGACTTCACCCATGTCCTCAGGAACAAACGTAACCACTCACAAAGCATATTCATGTTCATAATCAGAGGTGTAATAATATGTGTCGTGGAATTAACACGCCAGATGTCCTTAGTGTCAGGACTTAGTCGCGAGGCCAACGCATCTATGTGGTAGCTTGAGAGGGGTTGAGCGGAATCGAGAGATGCAACACAAGACAGGGATTTAGACAGCTTCGGGCCCCGGGAAACATCATCCGGTAATAGCCCTACATGCTGTTTGAGGCTAGGTCTCATTATGATCATGAGGGAGTCGCCGTAAACCGGCTCTCCTCTAGTTGTGTCTAGCCCTAGATATTGTTGTTTTCCTCTCCCCCGTTTTGGGAGCCCTGCCCCTCCTTATATAAGTTAGAGGGGCGGGTTACATGCGGAGTCCTAGTAGGACTAGGACTAGCCTATCTTGTATTACAAGTCGGATACAAGTCCAGGTCTTAGCTCCTTGTAAGACAAATATTCCTCACGCCTTTCCTCTTAAACCGGCCCACCGTAGTTGAACCGCCTTCATGAACCGCCCGGTGGCCACCGGTCTTGTCGCTCCTCGACCCGCCTGCGGATTACCAATGAACCATAAACCGCCGGGTCGCCGGTGAACCGCCAAGTGTCACGGTTCTTCGTAAACCGCTAAGTCCGCCGGTTATACTTCCGCCGGTTAACGCCAAGGGTATATCCCCGACATTAGCCCCTAGTTTAATTTGGATTTATCCCTGTTAAACTGATCCTGTGAAATAAACACAAGAATAAACTTGACAGATTATGCTCCGGGTTAAGAATTCTTGTAAACCGGCATCGGATCATCCTTAAATCCTTGTCATTTCCTCCTTCTAGAAAATCCGGTTTAACAGGCCAGCTTCATACTCAATTTGCTGACATTGATTTCTCACAGAGAAAATTTTGTGAAGAATAATCCACTTGAGCCAGCCTTCAATGCTCAGATTTGACAAAAATATTGGTCTTCAAATATTCCACTGATACCAGCCGGTTTGAAAATGTAGAACTTGCTGGTTTGTCATTGCCAAAATTGCCGGTTTGTAGATATGGATGGCACCGAGTCATAATTGTTACCAACGCTGGCTCATAATTGTTGCAGACACCGGTTCATGATTATTAATGACGCCGGGTTGCAGCCACAGGGTCATAATGATTGGTGACGCCGGGTCAACCTAGTTTGCTCAATCAGAGAATTTGAAAATATTTCTTCGATAATAATATAATACCTGTAACCCCCAAGTCTTTGAGCAGAACAAAGTGGTGGCTTAAGACTTTGCTTCAATATAAATACTGCCACTCTCTTGAAGAAATCCAGGTTGTTCATCTCAATCACTAGTCAGAATTGAGTATTCCACATATGTAGCCCCCAAGGGCGGGTCATTATGCAATAATGAGCAGGGACTTTGTAAATATAATCTTGTAAACTTTGAACAGCAACGTGTAGCCCCCATCATGGGGCTTGAATCCATGTCCACAAGGTTAAGAGCTTTGTGCTTTACCAACTGAGCGGTGGTCCCTTCAATATAATGGATAAAAAGCGTTTGTACCTTGAATAATTGACAGGAGCAATTGGTAGCCCCCAATGGCCGGCTCATTATGATGTGATGAGTCGGGTCTTCAATAAGGTGAGCAAACAATGACTTTGCATTAGCCCCCAAGTGTCATGGTGCATGCTTGCAGCGACATGAGACTTGCATATTTGATGTAATCTCAACTTGAATAATGTAGCCCCCAAGTGCCGGGTCGTAAGCCTGCAGCGACTCGGGACTATTCCTTCAATTGTAGAATAAATCATATCCATTGACAATATGATAGCCATTGCGCTAACGCGACTTTGAAAACCTTAATCATAATACTGGTTATTGATAACCAAAATAAAAATCCAGCCATGTTGGCTATTTGAATAATATATCCAATGATTTATAAGCGCATAATTCCAATGGCGCAATCCAAATATATACTGGCGACTTATAGCCGAAAGCCAGGCCGGGTCAATAAACACCGGATTATAAATGATTATGTACTGACAACTTGTAGTTGAAAGTCGAGCCGGGTTAAAGAACACCGGGTTAATTTGATGACTGTTAGTCATGCCGGGTCGAGAGACGCCGGTTCAACATAAAATTTATCAAAAGAGAACAAAATCTTGACAAAGGCAAATAAAACCCGTGTAGTCGAGGCTTTTCAAGGGCTGCCAGGCCCAAATTCGAGGCTTTTCATGGGCTGCCAGCCGCTGAGTTAAACCATTTGACAAAGCCTTTTAAGATGGGCCTCCAACTAACTAATCGTCGCTTTAACTTTGACAAGTTCAGGGTCTCGGTGAGAGTAACTGTCAAGCGTTCGGCGGGTCATGCCAGGATTACCGGATAGGAGTGGCTTACTTGATGAAGGCAGGTTAACCCGGAGTTTTAGGTGAATACACGGGCTTCCAAGCCGTCGGTCGATACCGGTTACAAGGGTCCTTTCAAACTCTTTGGTATTCGACATGAGCCCCCAAGTAACTTTGTGAGCTGTGCTCAATGGGTGCCTATGTTTGAGTTGTGCTTAGCAACAAGACTCTCTTTGGCCCCTTGGGTGTAAAGCTCCCAAGCTTTGTTCTCGCGTGATAGCCGGATTAATGGACTCCGCTTTGCAAGCAGAAGCCCCATGTGATATATTTCGAGCTGTGCTGCTTGGGTGCCTATGTTTTGAGTTGTGCTGTGCAACAAACTCTCTTTGGCCCCTGATGATAATATTGTCTTGATAGCCGCAGCAAGACGGTAGTAACGCCATGTTCTCTTTGGTGAATACACCTATGTTTGAATAGAAAGCCCCCGAGTGATCATATGAAGATGAGTCCATAAGGCGGGATACCTATGTTTGAACTGCGCATCATGGCAACAGGTCCTCTTCGGCAACTTTTAACTTTTTGCAAGAGATAAATTCTTCTTGAACCGGAAATTCTTAAACCGGATATTGAGAGCTTCAAAGCTTTGTGGGAGAACAGATTTCCCTTAAGCCGGACTGTAAACCGGATATTTGAGAGCTTCAGTCAGACTGACTTCCCTTGAGCCGGATTTTAAACCGGAATCCTTTCTGATGACCCGGATCTTCTTCATTGAGCCGGGATTTTGTAACTGTCATATACTTTCTAAACCGGAAAGTTTCTGACGGCCTTTAAACTTTCATCAATATAAAAGTAGCCTCCGGGACCGGGTTATCCTTCCCTCCATCGTCCTGGGGTTCTTAAATTTACTGAAACTGGCAATATTCGCTGAGTCATGTCATCGTAGCCCCCGAGTCTCAAAGGTGTCTCGAGGAGTTGGCTTGAGACTCTCCATATTTGACCGTGATATAAACCGCATAACTTGTATATCATTGTCGTTGATAGCACGATGTGAATCCATAGAAGGTTGAGGTGACTGCGGCGGGTTGTAAATGATCCCATATGAGCCGTGTCAGCAACTCGGCCAATGGTTTCTTCCAACCGGCGATTTGAAGTTAATCAAAACTATAGTGGCGGCGACTTGTGCTCCTGCCCATTGAACCATCCAAAGGCAAACGGGCGGTTTGATGATAATTTGTCTCCAATTTGAAAGAAAACCTGCTACCCAAGTTGTGACTTGTTCATACCCAATAAACAGCTCATGTAGACAGATGCGGCCCGGTATGTTGATGCGCACCAGGCCGCGAGAGACGAAAAAGTGACCGCAACATCGAGGCAGCTCGGATAGATGAATCGGCGCGGCGTTGTAAACCGGTGCGGACGGGAAGATCTTCACCGGTGTTGTAAATCGGCACGGACGGGCGAGTTAATCGCGGGTGCGGTCCTGGTGAGTCGAAGTAGTCCGGGCCACAAGGGCGGCGTCTTGCATACATATTCTTTGATCATTGTGGCACGGTCATACGCTAGCACATGACAGTAATTACACAATTTATATATCCATGATCCGGCCATCGGCTTTGCAATGATCAATTGTCCTGCATATAAAATGCAAAGACCAAAGTAATCGCTCTCTGACAAAAACAATATGTGCTAAATTATACTTAGAGGGATATCACCTGATTCGGGAACAATGGATGAGTCGGACGTGGCATTGTAAGCTGGTGCGGACACGTGAACCGCCGTGATGGCAGATGAACGAGTCATCCATGGCGTTTGTAAAGCGGCGCCCGGGTGGCGATTCAAACATGATGTTGTTTAATCAGTGTAGATGCACGAATCGGCGGCAGGAGCGGACGGATGTATATCCGTCGAGCATCCTAGCACGGACAGAAACCAATGCAAAAAGTGATGCTGATGCGCCCCCTTAGGCGACACCCTCTCGTAACGGTCCTGCAAAAATATTACAAGACCAAGTAATTGTTCTTTGATAAAAACAATATGTTTACTAAAATAAACTTTAGATAGATAACACGACTCATCCGGACAGTAAATGAATCGGTCTGCGGCATGAACCAGTGCGGACGGGCAAGTTGATTGCAGGCGCGTAAACCGCAGCGGTCAAACGAGTCAGCCGCGTCATGTTGATGTAGACCGGACCATAAGGGCAGTGGTTTGCACACATCCACTGAGCAAATTGACATAGCGCTGATGTAGACGCGACCTAGTTGAAATATTCCCAACATAGAGGTGAGACGACTGGCGGTTTGACCAAGGCGGAGTCGGCTTGACCAAGGTGGAGTCGGCTTGACCAAGGCGGCTTGACCAAGGCGGCGATTCAGCAGTAGTACAGCTCTGAGATTCCGGATTTTATGACAGAGGCAGAGTAGTGGTGGCTCAACAGGGGGCGCCGGCGGTTTATGGTCTCCGCGTTTTTAGGCTGAAGCAGAGGGACGAGAACCAGCAACGGTCTTCAGACGACGGCGGCTCAGGCAGATGCTGCGGCAAGGGGAGCCATGGCGGCTCAGAACGTGCGCGAGGGGCGCGGGCGGCTCGAGGTACAGCTGTGAGTCTCGTCGGTCTCGAACCAGGATTTGTCTGCAAGTAGTTTTTCGATGTGTGAACTGGGCCACCAGCTGTAGTATCTCCAAACACTATCCAGAGTGACTGGATTTTATCTCTCGTGAAGCATAATTAGTTGTGTGCCTGCTGGAGACAACAATCCCAAAAAGCTAAAACCAGCGCTCAACCCACGTGAGTAGTACAGACCCTGTCGGTCCTTTGTGGTAATAGTAGTCCGTATGGTTGATGGATACGACTCAAAAATAGCACCAGCAGTAACGACAAGACACCTCGGGATTCGACGCGCTTAGTGAAAACGTGCTACAACGGGAGACCATGGTTTCCGCGACTTGATCCTTGCATTGATGGATCGCAGCCACATCCTCAACTTGCAGCAGCGACAGTGCAGTCGGCATAACCCCCTTTTTTTATCTTTAAATTTTCCAGACTATGAACTCGGACCGATAAGCTATAGCTCGGCGTCGGCGAATCCGTATTGTGGTCTTTGACTTTCCAATCATAACCGTCTATGTTCCTGGTCTTGTTTAAAGTAGATGTTGTCTTTGGCTTGCACGGTGGCCGCTGCTCCAAATACCAATTTGTCTTCGGTTTCGACGAATCGTCGGGTCATCTTGCAAATCGTTCCATGTGTAATCTTCTTTTCGACGGACCGCAGACCTCAGGATTCGGCTTGCAGAGGCGACGGCTCACGGTGCAGCCCTAAATTTTCGTTTTAACCTTTAAACCGCACCGATCTTCAATTTAGTCTGACGAACTTGAAACTGATGCAGATTCTTCAAACTGGCTCTTCTTTGTCCGGAAAATTGTGAGCTCCTCGATCCTTAGGAGAGATCCCTCCAAGAACTCAACACCACCGTGCGCGAGCCCCACGGTGGGCGCCAACTGTCGTGGAATTAACACGTCAGATGTCCTTAGTGTCAGGACTTAGTCGCGAGGCCAACGCATCTATGTGGTAGCTTGAGAGGGGTTGAGCGGAATCGAGAGACGCAACACAAGACAGGGATTTAGACAGCTTCGGGCCCCGGGAAACATCATTCGTAATAGCCCTACATGCTGTTTGATGCTAGGTCTCATTATGATCATGAGGGAGTCGCCAGAACCGGCTCTCCTCTAGTTGTGTCTAGCCCTAGATATTGTTGTTTTCCTCTCCCCGCTTTGGGAGCCCTGCCCTCCTTATATAAGTTAGAGGGCGGGTTACATGCGGAGTCCTAGTAGGACTAGGACTAGCCTATCTTGTATTACAAGTCGGATACAAGTCCAGGTCTTAGCTCCTTGTAAGACAAATATTCCTCACGCCTTTCCTCTTAAACCGGCCCACCGTAGTTGAACCGCCTTCATGAACCGCCCGGTCAGACCACCGGTCTTGTCGCTCCTCTGACCCGCCTGCCGGATTACCAATGAACCATAAACCGCCGGGTCGCCAGTGAACCGCCAAGTGTCAGCGGGTTCTTCAGGTAAACCGCTAAGTCCGGCCGGGTTATACTTCCGGCCGGTTAACGCCGCGGGGTATATCCCCGACAATATGCATTAAGGATCTGAACATATGATCTTCCATCAAGTAGTAATCAACACTACTAGCAACCCACAGGTACCAATTTGTGGTTTTGATACAAGATTGGATACAAGAGATGAACTAGGGTTTTGAGAGGAGATGGTGCTGGTGAAGATGTTGATGGAGATTGACCCTCCCGATGAGAGGATCGTTGGTGATGACGTTGGTGATGATTTCCCCCTCCGGAGGGAAGTGTCCCCGGCAGAACAGCCCGCCAGAGCCCTAGATTGATTCCGCCAAGGTTCCGCCTCGTGCGGCGGAGTTTCATCCCGTAAGCTTGCCCATGATTTTTTCGGGTAAAAGTGATGATATAGCGAGAAGATGGACGCCGGAGGCCCACCAGGGGCCCAGGAGATAGGGGCGCCTGTCTCTGGACAGGTGTGGGCCCCGGCCTATTTCTTTCGCTCATAAATTCTTAATAAATCCAAAAAGTTGTTTCGTGGAGTTTGGGACTTTTGGAGTTGTGCAGAATAGGTTTCCAACGTTTGCTCCTTTTCCAGCCAGAATTCCAGCTGCCGGCATTCCCCCTCTTCATGGTAAACCTTGTAAAATAAGAGAGAATAGCCATAAATATTGAGATATAAAGTGTAATGACAGCCCATAATGCAATAAATATTGATATAAAAGCATGATGCAAAATGGATGTATCATCGTCTCGCCAACTATTGTTTCTACGACTATCACTACCGCTTAGTGATAAAGTAAAAAACAATTACAGGGCGATGACATTGCATACAATAAAGCGACAACCATATGGCTCCTGCCAGTTGCCGATAACTCTGTTACAAAACATGATTATCTCATACAATAAAATTTAGCATCATGTCTTGACCATATCACATCACAACATGCCCTCCAAAAACAAGTTAGATGTCCTCTACTTTGTTGTTGCAAGTTTTACGTGGCTGCTACAGGCTGAGCAAGAACCATTCTTACCTACGCATCAAAACCACAACGATATTTCGTCAAGTATGTGCCGTTTTAACCTTCAACAAGGACCAGGCGTAGCCACACTCGATTCAACTAAAGTTGGAGAAATAGACACCCACTAGCCACCTGTGTGCGAAGCACGTCGGTAGAACCAGTCTCGCATAAGCGTACGCGTAATGTCGGTCCGGGCCGCTTCATCCAACAATACCGCCGAATCAAAGTATGACATGCTGGTAAGAAGTATGACTTGTATCGCCCACAACTCACTTGTGTTCTACTCGTGCATATAACATCTACGCATAAACCTGGCTCGGATGCCACTGTTGGGGAACTGTTGGGGAATGTAGTAATTTCAAAAAAATTCCTACACACACGCAAGATCATGGTGATGCATAGCAACGAGAGGGGGGAGTGTTGTCCAGGTACCCTCGTAGACCGAAAGCGGAAGCGTTATGACAACGCGGTTGATGTAGTCGTACGTCTTCACGATCGACCGATCCTAGTACCGAACATACGATACCTCTGTGATCTGCACACGTTCAGCTCGGTGACGTCCCACGAACTCCGATCCAGTAAAGTGTTGAGGGAGAGTTTCGTCAGCACGACGATGTGATGACGGTGATGATGATGCTACCGACGCAGGGCTTCGCCTAAGCACCGCAACGATATAACTGAGGTGGATTATGGTGGAGGGGGGCACCGCACACGGCTAAGAGAGATCAATGATCAACTTGTGTGTCTATGGGGTGCCCCCTCCCTCATATATAAAGGAGTGGAGGATGGGGAGGAGGCCGGCCTCCTAGGGGCGCCCCAAGGGGAGTCCTACACCCACCGGGAGTAGGATTCCACCCCTTCCAAGAGTAGGAGTGGGAGGGAAGGAAGGAGGAGAGTGGGGGAACGAAAGGGGGGGGGGGCGTCCTTGTCCAATTCGGACTAGAGGGGGAGGGGCGCGTGGCCTGCCCCGGCCGCCTTCCTCTCTCTACCAAGGCCCATGAGGCCCACTACACTTCCTGTGGGGTTCTGTAACCCCCCCGCTACTCTGGTATTTGTCCAAACTCACTCGGAACCCTTCCGAAGTCCAAACATAGTCATCCTATATATCGATCTTTATGTCTCGGTCATTTCGAGACTCCTCGTCATGTCTATGATCATATTCGGGACTCCGAACTACCTTCGGTACATCAAAACACATAAACTCATAATACCGATCATCACCGAACGTTAACTGTGCCGACCCTACGGGTTTGAGAACTATGTAGACATGACCGAGACACGTCTCCGGCCAATAACCAATAGCGGAACCTGGATGCTCATATTGGCTCCCATATATTCTATGAAGATCTTTATCGGTCAAACCGCATAACAACATACATTGTTCCCTTTGTCATCGGTATGTTACTTGCCCGAGATTCGATCGTCGGTATCTCAATACCTAGTTCAATCTCGTTATCGGCAAGTCTCTTTACTCGTTCCGTAATTCATCATATCGTAACTAACTCATTAGTCACATTGCTTGCAAGGCTTATAGTGATGTGCATTACCGAGAGGGCCCAGAGATACCTCTCCGACAATCGGAGTGACAAATCCTAATCTTGATCTATGCCAACTCAACAAGTACCATCAGAGACACCTGTAGAGCACCTTTATAATCATCCAGTTACGTTGTGACGTTTAGTAGCACACAAAGTGTTCCTCCGGTATTCGGAAGTTGCATAATCTCATAGTCATAAGAACATGTATAAGTCATGAAGAAAGCAATAGAAACTAACTAAATGATCAAGTGCTAAGATAACGGAATGAGTCAAGTCAATCACATCATTCTCTAACGATGTCATCCCGTTAATCAAATGACAACTGATGTCTATGGCTAGGAAAATTAACCATCTTTGATTAACGAGCTAGTCAAGTAGAGGCATACTAGTGACATTCTGTTTGTCTATGTATTCACACATGTACTAAGTTTTCGGTTAATACAATTCTAGCACGAATAATAAAAATTTATCATGATATAATGAAATATAAATGACAATTTTATTATTGCCTCTAGGGCATATTTCCTTCACTCATGTCATGCACATTATAAGTGTTGTTAGTGCTGTGTAGTTTCCCACACTTATACTCTGTCTATGCTGCTTTGTCTTAAACAGATGTGATTTGAACCATGTCTCTATCTTGATTTTGGCAACATAAACTAGAATGATATAGACCATACAGTGACCATAGTACTTAGATATATGTTTGTTTCATGCTGTTATCCTGCCCACTTTACTACTAAACTGGTTTATCAAAATGAGTTTCATATATAACATGGTAATGATGTGTCTGCTAGTTTCTCTTTTAGAATGTAGATAAAATATTGGAGAAGAGTACCCCATTATGCAATGATAAAGGAAGTAATGCAGATAAGGTCAAGGTAGTGAGACATCCCTGTTGATCTCCAAGAAAGCTGATAAAAACAATCTTTACGACAGTGAGACAACCCGAAGTCCTGTCTTGATGCAGTGTTCGAGTTACTGGCCAATATTGCTGGCACAAGCTCTCCGAACTCGATGCCTAACTCAGTTCGCCTTCTTGAGTCTCAACTTCAAGTTGAAAGACATCGATCAGATGTGTTGTGACACAAAGCCCTAGGACTCAGGAAATTCCTGTAGAATTCAGATGCATATTTTCTGGTGCAATAGCAAGCGCTGTAGGATTTAACGCCAAACAAGAGAAAGCTAATAATCTTGCTAAGCTTCTTGCCAACATGGTGGATACCCAAGATATTGTTTCTTGAGCTTTTCTGAAGTGGTTTCAGTTCTGGACTTCTTTTGCTGTGGCGTTTATTTGCACTGGTCGCCAAGTTTGATAACCAGTGTATGTAATATGCTGCTTTGTTCCCCATATTTGCACTGGCGGTGAACTTTGACGCCCAGCGGATGTAATATGTGTAATAGACGTAATAGCCTAGCGTAAGTTGCTTGTTTATTTATTTTCTTGTTGCCTTGTTTATTTGTTTGTTTGTAGTCAGTGCAATTCTTTTTCCGCAGTTTGCTAGTGGCTGCAATAACCTATTTTTTTTAAACTAGGCCACGATAACCATTGAGAACATATGAACCATTGTAACCATGGTCGTGCTAGCTACTGTGGTGACCATGGGCCTTCTACGAACCACAGAATCAATGGACCTTCTACAGGCCATATGATCGATTTGGCAAACATGTGTCATACTATTGTGGACCAATAACGGACCGCAATATGGGTCCTAAATGGGCTAGAGTGAGAATCATCAGTTTATGGGCTGACCATAACATGCCGTTAACAGGCCGACCATAACTGGTCGTTAATAGGCCGATGAGTATAACGGGCTTAATTCTATCCACATGCATAACGGGTCATTAATGGGCCATATTTGACGATGCTACGAAAGCGGCCCAATGTATTAACGGGCCACAAACATGCAAACTTTACCCATGAGCTGAATTTGACCCACAAGAAAAACAGGCCTGTTATGGGCCGTAAGTAATTGAATGTTGCAAATGAGCCCAAGAAAAAATAGCCCTTAGAAGACTGAAAGATAAAATGGGCTGGAAACGGTCTAATGGAATAATGTGCCATTAATGGGTACAAGGCAATATACTGTTCATTATATATGGGCCAGTTTCACCACGGGTCAATAATGGGCCAAGAGTTACGAAGGGCCTCATATGGGCCGAAAGACTTCATGGGCCATACATGGTCCGGAAGTTACAACGGGCTGGAATCATGTTGGACGGCCCACGTGACGCTACTGGAACTAATTCGGATAGGCCATAATGGGTCGTGAGTTAACAGGCTGTAAATGGGCTATATGCGAACATGTCATTAACAGGCTTTCTATGGGCCGGGCCGCTACCTTTGGATCAAGTCAAACGGGCCGGCCTTTTGACCTGAATGGGCCACTGTTGGGCCGAGACATGTGTCGATGTATCATAGGCGCGTCCCGTCCATTCGCTGGATGACATCCGTCCCGATGCTGAGCTGACACATGGATCCTCTGGCGAATCAGAATTTTACACGTGGAAAATCCCCATTGGTCCAGGCTATTAATGGGTTACCAGATCCAAACCAGAACCCGATAGCTTAACAATGACCAGTTACGGTGGATGCCACATGTCGGTTACCCTTGACGAAAACACTTTGATGACGCGCCATTTATCGTCATGAAAGTGGACACTTCTGTGATGATAATTTTGGTATTGTCATGGAACACTTCTGCAACAGCACATGTATGAAATATCTTGATTCTGTCATAATATCGTCATGGATGTACATGCATGACAGAAAATGTGACCTACTGTGTCAAACACGTATTATCACAGAAGTGTATTTGTTTTGTGGTGGAAGGGACAATGTTACTATCCTTTTTCAGAATTGTGCTTCAAAGTAGCACATCTTCATGATAGAGAGTCTCCTATTTTTCCACTTTCATATATTACTAGTGAGAATTTTTCATTATAAAACTTGGCTTGTATATTTCAATGATGGGCTTCGTCAAATGCCCAAGGTCTTCGTGAGCAAGCAAGTTGGATGCACTCCCACTTAGTTTTCTTTTTTGAGCTTTCATACACTTATAGCTCTAGTGCATTCGTTGCATGACAATCCCTACTTCTTGCATTGACATCAATTCATAGGCATCTCCATAGCCCATTGATTAGCCTTGTCAATGTGGGACTTTCTCTTTTTTTGTATTTTCCACACAATCTACACCATCATATTCTATTCCACCCATAGTGCTATATCCACGGCTCACGCTCATGTATTGCGTGAGAGTTGAAAAGCTGAAGCGCGTTAAAAGTATGAACGAATTGCTTGGCTTGTCATCGGGATTATGCATTTTAAATACTTTGTGTCAAGAAGATGGAGCATAACAAGACTATATAATTTTGTAGGGATAACTTCTTTAGCCATTATATTTTGAAAAGACGTGATTAGTTTTTAGTTTGTTTAAAGTATTATTGTATTTATGTCAATATTAAACTTTTTTCTGAATCATACGGATTTGAATATTCATGCCACATAAAGGCAGATTACATGATAAACATGTTAGGTGGCATTTCACATCAAAAGTTCTGTTTTTATCATTTACCTACTCGAGGACAGGCATAAATTATCGAATTAAGCTTGGGGATGCTTGATACGTCTCCAACATATCTATAATGTTCTATTGTTCCATGCTAATATATTATCCATCTTGAATGTTTTATATGCATTATTATGCTACTTTACATCATTTTTTGGGACTAACCTAGTAACGTAGTGTCAAGTGCCAGTTGTTGTTCTTTTCCTTGTTTTCGTCTTCTACACAAAATCAATACCAAACGGAATGAAACTTTTTGAGGATTTTTGTTGGACTAGAAGACACCCAGGAACCTTCGGTAGGGGGGTCAGAGGGGCCACCAGTTGGCGACAAGCTCGAAAGGCACGCCCTAGAGGGGGGCGCCCCCCAGGCTTGTGAGCCCCCTGATGCCTCTCCAACCCTAATATTTGCTCTATAAATATCCAAATATTCCCCGTATATATTCCAGTGCAGATTAAAAATATTTTCCGCCGCCGCAAGTTTCTGTCCTCGTGAGTGGCTCTATATCAACCTTGCTGCCCTTCCGATGATGTGTGAGTAGTTTACCACAGACCTATAGGTCCATAGCTAGTAGGTAGATGGCATCTTCTCTCTCTTTGATCTTTGATACAATGTTTTCCTTGATGTTCTTGGAGCTCTAGTCGTTGTAATATTTTTTGCGGTGCGTTTGTTGAGATCCAATGAATTGTGTGTTTATGATCATATTATTTATATATATTATTTGAGTCTTAGAGCAACTCCAGTGGGGCGACCCAAACGGACGGCGATTTCGTCCGCTTTTTGTCCGTTTGGGTCGCCCGCCCGCCCGACGTCCGCCCTATTTTAGATATGGGTCGGCAGGGCGCCCAACGCGCCGACCCATATGTGCCGGCATGGCTGCCTGGCCCCCCCTTTTTTTTCATGATTGCATAGTTCAAAATAAAATCGTTTTGGACCGAATAAAATAGCATAATTTATTACAAGCCAAATGAAAATAAAAAGGTCTCACATAGCTCTAACATAGTTTTGCAAAAGAATAAAAGAAGATACATCTATTGGTTGCCAACATGAGCCACATATGCTCAACCAAATCATTTTGCAGTTGCACGTGAGTTTCCCAATCACGCATGTCTTGATGAAATTGGGTGAACTGTTCAAACGTTGCCGCTACTCCATGCTCAGGCGAAACATTCTCACCCTGAAACTGAAACCCTTGATCATACATACGTTCCGAGCACTCGTCTTCTACGATCACATTATGCATGATCACACAAGCAGTCATCACCTCCCACAGTTTCTGCGTGCTCCAGGTATTAGCAGGATACCCAACAATGCCCCATCGAGATTGCAAAACACCAAAGGCACGCTCGACATCCTTCCTAGCACTCTCTTGCTCTTGGGCAAATCTTCTCCTCTTCTCTCCGACAGGGTTGGGTATTGTCTTGACAATAGTGGTCCACTGAGGCCAGAGACCTTGAGACGCCAAAGAAGGGAAGTAGCCAAAGAAAGAGTGCCAGATCCAGAGATCTTGAGACACCACGGCCTCAAGTATGACAATGCAAGCCCTGACATGGCCCTTATACTGCCCTTGCCAAGCAGAAGGGCAGTTCTTCCACTCCTAATGCATGCAGTCTATACTACCAAGCATCCACAGGAAGCCCTCACCGGCATTCATCGCCAACAAACGGGTTGTATCTTCAGCAATGGCTCTCTCAAGTACTCAGGGCCAAACACAGCAATAACAGCCTTGCAGAACTTATACAGGGACTCTAGGCAAGTAGACTCGCTCATACAGACGTACTCGTCAATGAGATCACCGGGCACTCCATATGCAAGCATTCGGATGGTGGCAGTGCATTTCTGATAAGAGGAAAAACCAATCTTGCCAACGGCATCCTCTTTGCACTCGAAATAGTCATCATAGCCGACCACCCCCTCTCTAATACTGTTGAAAAGATGCCTACTCATACGGAAACGGCGGCGAAATTTCTGATGTTTGAACAACAGATTTGTTGTATCAAAGTAGTCCTTCCAAAGAAGTAAATGCCCGCTCTCTCGGTTGCGATTCAACGCCGGAAGGTGGCCCGGAATGGAGCCATAGAACAATGGCCGCTGGCTGTTGAGGTGGTGATGGACCAACACGGCAACCAATATCTCCTCCTCGTCATCGGAGACGAATCGTCGGAGTCGCAAAGAAAATTGTGAAAAAAGAACTCGTCGGCGGAGTCCATTTTGTACCTTGGCAACCGTCGGTCAGCTTTGCAAGGCGTCAGCGAAGGAGACGACCGGCAAGAAGAGAGTCGCGACGCAAGACGCGGACCAGCTAGCTGTCCCGCCGGCGTCAACGAGCGTGCGGTGAGGATCTGGCCGGGCGGCGGCTTCTTGGTCGGCGGCTGTGGTGGGGGCACGGGGGAGGAGGTGGTGGTGGTGGGAAGCAGTCGGCTCCCCGGCGGCAAGACGGCGGTGGAGGGCGACGTGGGAGTGGGCGGCGTAGCTGGGCGGATGTGGAGGCCCCGGCAGCCGGTAGAGTCGATGGCAAAAATGGGTGGCGGCGTCGGCGACGAAGAAGGAGGGCGAGGGTTGCTGTTAGATGGGGGAGGACAATGTGACAGAGACCAGCAGGTCCGGGGGAGGAGAGAGCGAGCGTGCGCGCGTCCGCACCGACGCAAATCCGGCTCAAAAATGGGCCGGGAATGGGTCGCCCGCGGACGAAAAGTGGACACGTGTCCGTTTGGGTCGGCGCGTTGGGCCGCCTTTTCTGTCCGCGCCGACCCAAACTGACGGTGGCGGACGAAATGGGTCGTCCCGTTGGAATTGGTCTTATGACACTTATATTTGAATCTTCTCTGAATACTTACTTTTATGTATGTCTTTTAACCAAACGGACACAAGTGGACGAAAATGCGTTTGCCTAAAACACTTATATTTGGCGTGTTATCTTTTTATTGGGTTTCCTTCATTTAGCAATATCTATGTACAATTTGTTCCAATCATTAGCTGTTTATCCCCTAAAAAGATCCGAGCGGATGCATGGGGCAGTTAGCTATTTTTTGACTGATGCAAGGGACATGAGAAAACACTGAGCGGATGCACGAAGCGTCCGTTTGCTGATCAGGTAGACGCAAATCCGTTTCAAATTTGAGAGGACATGTGTCCAAATGGACAGCTGACAGATAGCAAATTTAAATCTTCTCTGAATACTTTTATGTATGTCTTTCAACTAAACAGACACAAGTGGACGAAAATGCGTTTGCCTAAGCGATAAGGTTGGCTTTCACTAGTGCCGTTGCTTTGGGTCCACATGCAAGAGTTGCGACTGCCCCTACGCAGACAAAGACAGGCCCATGCCATGGACAGTGGCCATCGGGAGGAACAGCGTTCCGCCCATCCCTTCCGGATGTGCAGGGGACGAACGACGAGGCTTTTTGCAAACCCGGGGACAACAAGCCACGTGTGTAGGGTAACACCCAGCGACTTTGCACTTTATTACACTGTGTAGCCGCAGGCGGGCATTGGATTCCCATCCATCATTTGTGCCTCCTGCCTTCCTTGAAGCAACCATCATCAGTGATTCTCTTCTTTGTGCACTCCTCTGATGCACGCAAACACGCAGCTCCGGGCCATTTCTGGAAGCTCGCCTGCTTGGTGCTACTGCTATGTTCTAGCCAACAGCAGGAGATGAATCCAGCAACTCGCCTTACTTCTGGTGGAGGGTTCACCGGATCTCCTGCACTCGGCCGCCACCTTCTGGTAACTCACTATTATTAGTAGTTTTTCTTCAGCTGGTCTTATCTTGAAACAAGATGAGCTGACCTGGGCTGTGCCCAATTTTAATTCAATTTCGCTAATTAATCTGATTTGATTCAAAACTCAGCTCATGGACCAAGTTCCGACCACAAACTGTTCCACCGAGGCATTCCAGTTCTTCTCCAAAAGCTTGAGAGGGCAGATTTGGAGACTCAACGCTCTCCTGGTGGTGAATGCCATCCTGATGGTTGTCATGGTCGGCATTGGGGCCTACGGCTACCGCTATCGCCACCATCCTATTACCCGTTTCATCTTCTTGGCTGCCACCACTTTGTTCCTGCCTATCGTCTCCTATGTCGTCTCCACTGCTGGTAATCAGAAGAGCATCACTGCTGATTTCAAGAGGGGCGAATCTTACTATGTCGAGAGCATAACAGGGAGATGCTATCAGAATCCACACATCCAGCTCGTGTTAATATGGACAGCTCTTGTTCAGATTGTTGGTATCAATACAACTGCCATGGTTGCGAGCGATGCTAGAGAAGGCCGAACAATTGGCCCTCCTGTGGTACTCCTCGTGCAAGCAGTGTGGACTTTCTACCTTGCAGTCTACTACAACAAAGGCATTGATGGTTTATATGGAAACTACTTTGCGTTCCTGGAAAATGCATTTGTTGAAACTGGATGCTTTGTTCTTTTGGTGTTTGCTCTTATCTTTGCCAAATTATATTTGGGGTGTTATGCATGGTATAAGGCCAAACAATCACTAATGCTTGGACGCAATCCTCGGCTTATTGTTGGATACATGGAACAGCTACAAGATGGAAGCCAGAACCAGAATCCTGAGGCACCCAGTGAGCATATACCTCCTCCACTTATAGTAATGGGAGAGGACACTGTATCTGTGAAGAAGAAACTTCATGGTTATATGTTTGAATGTATGTCTGATGAAGGTGCGGGGACAAGAATAAACAAAAATGGCTTAGTCACCCTTGACAAAGTTTGGCAATTGGATGATAGGTCTCTGAGGTTAACTACACAACTCAAGGATATATGCTTTTCATTTGCATTGTTCAAGCTCTTAAGATGTCGCTTTGCAAGGTACACAACTGCTGAGGCTGGCTTTATAAAATCGCGCAACTTCCTATGGCGTATGTTGCTCGAGGATAGCGATGATGAGAGGATACTTGGGTTGATTGAATATGAGCTATCTTTTCTTCATGATTTTTATCATTCTTCCCTCCCAATCTCATATTCCAAGAGTTGGCTGCCAACCCTGAGGGCACTTATTTCACTCCTAAGCATTTCTTACTGCCTAATTGCCGGCTACTTTTATATGGAGGAGGATAATGACGACCAAATAGAGTGTCGTGTAAGCTGCAGAGGGTGTTCAGGGAGCTGCAATTCTCCTGAGGAAACTTCAGATATTGGTGGTCTGTACTTTGACCTTGTGCCAGTGTATTTACTTTTTGTACTGGTTGTGCTTAGTGAGGTGAGAGAAATTATTTCTTACATCTACTCCAATTGGACTAAGGTAGCACTAGTTTGCTGCTATGTAAGGCATGCTTCTTGGCTGCAATCTCCCTCCGTGAAGAAATGTGTTGGCCTTGTGTTGCAGCACAGATGCAAGCTCTTGAGGCATTGGGGGGACAAAATGAACCAGTGCTCAATCATGGTACTCCACCCGTGGAAAACTTCAATGGCTTTTCTTCGACGTCTCGTTTCTATGTCTGACCAAAACAAGAAGGTGCCAAGAGCGGTGAAGATTGTCATCGTTGATGCTTTGAGAAAGGTCTATGAGGGAAACCAAGACACCGGCATGACGTATTTGCCTAGGAGATTGTACCTACAAGTTGGCGACAGCCTACTTTGCACATTCAGTAGTGCCAACGGTATAGCCCATTCCATGCTCGTGTGCCACATTGCCACAAGCATCTATGAAGTGAAGTCACAGCCACACCAACCTTTCTCGGACTATAAGACGGCAGCAATTCACCTCTCACGTTATTGTGTATACCTGGTGGCGTACCATCCTGAGCTTCTTCCTGATGACGAGGAATGGTGCAAGAGCTTGTACAAGGCCGTAAAGAAGGATGCCGAGCGCATCCTCCATAGCTGCATTGCTGCCGCGGCGACACCCGAAGAGGAGTGCCAGCAGCTCATCGAGCTACTGAGCACAAGATCAGAGGATGAGGTGCTCAGGAATGGTGCTATGCTTGGAGGGCTGTTGGCGGAGCTGACTGAAGAAGAAGAGACAGTGTGGAAGGTCCTTGCCGACTTTTGGTCGGAGACGATCCTGTATGTTGCGCCGTCTGACAGCATGGATGAGCACGCCAAGGCCATTGCCCGGGGAGGGGAGCTGATCACGCTGCTCTGGGCATTGCTCGCCCACCTTGGTATTGACAGGAAGCAGGACGACTGGGCCACTCCCACAAATGATGATGCTACTGTTGCTGTTTAATCGTGCCCTTATGTTCCAAGCAAAAAAAAGTTCATTCTTCTCCTCTGGATTTTAGTAGCGCTTAACTGTGGATTGTATTCATGACTGGCAGCAAGTTCTGTTTTTGTTGAACAACAATCAGCGAACTTGCTTGTTCCTCATCAAGCAAAACAACGTTTTGTAATGGCAATGGCTTCTCTCTCTTTTGCTTGCCACACCATAAGATCTACAAACTGAGGATCAGATGGTTAGGTTTCTTGTGGTGAAACGGCCAACCGGGGGTGAAGTCCTAGAGTTTGCAATGGTGCTTGCATATTTCTGAATTTATGTTAGTCTTTCTCGCGATGTTTGTATAGCGGGACGAGACGTTCTCATCGACTATGAAGGCGCCTAAGATGTCTTTATCAATCTCAAGATATTGTACCGGCTCCCTATATCGAAAGTGTTCATAGGGATAGAATGTGCGTGTGTGTGTGTTCATAGGTGTAAATGTATGTGCATGTATGTGGGCATATGTGTTTGTACCGTGTTCAACAAATAAAATATAAAGGCGTCACTAACACTGGCCCTCAAACCACCCGCATAAATCTGGACCGCACTGTCCGAACGTGTCATGCCATCCAACGCGGGCCTGTACCGGTCCGCTGAACGGTGCGGACACGCTTTTTCCCCGCAAATTAGATACAAGAATTGGGGTGGGGGAGGCGGGGGGCTCTTCGCGGGAAAACCGGATGGCGAAAGGCCGCTGGCTGTTGTGTTTAGCACAAGATTGTAAGGCATTGCTGAAACCTTTTGCGCGAAGCCACTTTGTTTCATTTCTTTCTTAAATGTTTGGTGAAAGAAAGCTACTAATTCATGCATTAGTTTTATGTGAAAGGCTATCTTTCGCCAACACTTAATCACATTAGTATTTGGTGAAAGACTTCCTTCCGCCAACACTTGAACACTTAGATTAGTAGCTTCCGCCACTTGATGAAAGGCTTCCACCAAAACGTGCCACTTTTTTCTTGAAGTACTTGGTTAAATGAGAATTTGGTGAAACGAAGGTACTAATCATGCATTAGTATTGTATAATGAGTCATGCATGATTTCACGGAATGCTACTTTTAAGTTAACTAGCACAAATGCTCGTGCGTTGTAACGGGGCATACATATTCTATTACACAATACCAATTTTGTGTGACATATCTTTAGGATACATATTATATGGTTTGATATCAATTGTGTGTATCACACATATTTTTTTTACTGTCACATTAATCAGGTGACAATGCTGACCTTATTTCCTATTGAATTACTCCTTCCTCCACCTTGCATATATGAGTGTTTGTGTTTTGCATCATCTTAGAACAACTATCTTTCTCTACCGCACGATCTTCTGAAGAAGTTCATGTTAGCTGGGGTTGCTCGTTGTGATTGGATATTGAACGATGGAGGTGCCTCGTGTTGTAAGAAATGATTAAATTTACATTATTCCAGTTTTCTTTTGGTCCGAGGGTGGTTGGTAAATGTGTCTACCGGGCAGCAATCTCGAAAAACCATCTGAGTATTGTAGGAGTACCAAGGCACATCTACAATAGCTTTATGAGATAGCTTAAGCCACTATTGAATACAAAATAAAATTTGACAATCACTTTAATGGAAAATTTTACAACAATGCACCGACCCTTTAGAAATGTAAATATTCCCTCATACCTGGTGTAGAGTATGCAAAGTTCATACATTAAAAAATAGGTTTCTACGTAAATTATCAAATATATAACGGAAACATTCACGTAAAGACGTGCATGAAAAAAATATACAATAGAGTGGGGTGATCGATTGTCTCTTCAACTAAGGGAAAATTAGATAGCAAAGAGATAGATTCCTAAACTATGATTTTAGGCATGGAATTCCTAAACATTTCATATGATAATACAAAATCACAATAATGTGCCTATAATTTCATGCTTTGTTCATTTTATAAGTTCTCGGATAAAATATCCATGTGTAGTACCCTGCATGAGTTTATTTTGCCTCTTTGTAAGTACGTTGTTTCTTGTCCCGCGTGGCATGCACACCTGCTAATGGTTTTCTTGTCCAGTCCGGAGTAATTTTGACTTCTTTTCCCCCACAATTCGATTGCTCCTCACACGGACGAGACCCTGGCCGTGATTTCTTTTTGAGTATGTGTATGTGCGTAGGCCATGTGTGTTGTACTTAAATTCGAATCCATACCTGACTCGTGATTGTTGCTTGTTGATTCTGGTACAACTCACTATGTATATAAATTGGTGAGATTTGATGTAAAAAAACGATGTGGGACTAATTAATTTAGAAAGGCACTTGTTTTTCTAACACAATTGTAAGACAATTCAGTTGGAAAATCCTATTTGCCGTTCTTTGTGGCAAACAGTCGGGGTTCCACACACCCTATTGCCCGAGCGCTCGTGGGCGGGCCAGCCTGTTAAGTGTTCCAATCCTATTGGTTTTGGTCACCTTCTATGAATATTCCAAGCCGGCTTTTTTCCGGTTTTGGGAACTTTCTAGGAGGTTCCTGTTTGATTTTTCTTTCCTTTTTCGTTTTTCCCCCATCTTTTTTCTGTCTTTTTTTCTTTCTTCTTGCTCCTTTCTTTTTGATATTTTTCTATTTTATTTTTACAAAATGTTTAGGATTTTCTTTTTATTCCTTTTTCATTTCTTTTTCTGTTCTTCTCTTTTTTTCAAAAAATATCGAAAATTTTAAGTTTTGTTTGTGTTTCAAAAAAATATATTCAGTTTTTGAAAAAACGTTCTCAAAATTCAAAAATTGTTCTCGATGCACAAAAAAGTTCAAAACTTTCGAAATTCAGAAAATGTACTAGATTTCAATTTTTTGTTCACATATTCAAAAAATGTTCGCTCTTCCAGATTTGTTCGGGATTTTTCTAATTTGTTCTCTGTTTCAAAATTTGTTCTCTGGTTTTGGGATTCTTCTAGAAGATTCCTGGACCGTTTTTTATTTTCATTTCTTTTTCTTTTTCTTTTTTCTGTTTCCTTTTTATATTTTTTGTTTCTTTTGTTTATTGTTTCTTTTTTCTTTTTTGTTTTCCTTTTTCAAAAATGTTCTCTTTTTAAAAAATGTTCTCTTTTTCAAAACATGTTCATATTCTCAAGAAATGTTCCATTTTCATAATTTTGTTTGTGTTTTGTTCCGGAGTTTCAGAAAATTGTTTGGGTTTTCAATTTTTGGTCGGTTGTTTCAAAAAATGTTTCTGATTTCAAGAAAAAATCACATATTCAAAAAATGTTCACTTTTTAAAAAAAAATCGCGTTTTGAAATTTTGTTCGGGAGTTTCAAAACTGTTCGTTTTTCAATTTTTTTGGAATTTAAAAAATGTTACCGTATTCAAATTTTGTTCATATATCCAAAAAATGTTTGTGTTTTCGAATTTTGTTTGGAGTTTCAAAAAAATTCCTGTTTTCAGTATTTTTGTTCACAAATTTCAAAAAATGTGCAAGCGGTTCAAAACATGTTCCCATTTTAAATAAATTGTTCGCAAATTTCAAAAAACGTGCATAGTTTCATTTTTTAGTTTCGAAATTGTTCAGTTTCAAATTTTTGTCCACAAATTTAAAAAATGTTCGGGTGGTTCAAAACATGTTCCCGTTTTTAAAAATTATTTGGAACTTAAAATTGTTTTTTTAATTAAATTTTGATGTTTCCATTTTTTTAGGAGATTCAGAATAGTGTTCGCTTTACGTTCCCCACAAAAAAATGTTTGCTTTTCCAAATTTTGTTTTGGAATTAAAAAATATGTTCCCATTTCAAAAAATTGTTCATGATTTTCAGAAAGTACTCCCTCCGTCCCAAAATATCATAACGTTTTTGATACTAGTGTAGTGTCAAAAACGTTGTTATACTATGGGACGGAGGGAGTATTTTTTAGCATTTATGATTTTTGTATAGGCAGTCCCAATTCAGTTGGCTTTGTCTTTCCCGCTGGAATAAACTATTTTTTGCTGCATACCAGGCCCAACTTTGGCCCACGTGCGGGATAGAGGGCCCATAAGTTTGTTTATATTATGCAGGAGCTAACCCTATTTTCTGATGCAATTGAGAGTTAGCTCAACTGGCTGTGCTCATGCTTCATAGTGGCATGTACAATGGGGGCAGCACGGTGCTGCCCTGTCCATCCACGTAGGTGAAAAAGTATGAAGCACTTGGTTTGATTTTTAATACCCCAACGCATTAGCCTGAGGCCACGCCTCACTGGCCCACACCATCTCTCTCATCGAACTATCCCACAGTACTCCCGTTCATCTCGCTTCTCAAGGCATCTTCTTCCCCAATCTTCCTCAAGTCACACCAAATCAACAATCAACCTTTACGTCTGAAAATTTCTACCCAAATCAACGACTGTTACGAGAGTGGCATCAGGCATGCGTAGCTGCAGCCACGAGGTCACGCCGCTGGCCAGGGCCCCCTTTCCAATCTCACGGTGTCCTCCATGGCTGCGCCACCGAGCTCCTGCTGGTGGTGCCGGATATGGCTGCGTTTTCGAGCTCGGCATCATCGCCGCCGCTCTCCGGCCGGCATACGGAGGAGCACGTCCGGCGGAACAGTCGGCACATCTAGGTCCTCCTCGACCGCTCCATGTTCCAAGATCTGGACCTCGTGCTTATTGTACTCGGGCTGCCATGGCCATGGTCGCTTCCTGCATCGTCCGTGGCAACTGCCGTCTCCAACACCAGGGTAGAGAAGCCAACCTCTCGCGTCCTTCTCACACGCACTCTGTCTTGCCTTTTCTTCACTTTCCTTGCTTTGCTGTCGAGGAAGCCGGCTCCTCTGCAGGAATCACCTGTGGACTGCTGGCCTGCGGAGCATCACCCCTGGGGCTAACCGTTGGCCATGTCCTTACAGTCCAGGAGGTCTGGAGTTCGACCCCCACCGCCACTTTTTCTTTTTCTATTTTCTAATGTGGTCATGCTCCCTGAACGACGCACGAAAATCCTGGCCAGATGACGGACCAAAAAAATAGCTGACCTATATAAAAGGTCCTGATGACCAGAAAAAGTGGAGAAACAATACTCACTTTAATACTCCCTCCGTCCCAAAATTCTTGTGTTAGATTGTCTAGATACAGATATATCAAGTCACATTTTAGTATTAGATACATCCATATCTAGACAAATCTAAGGCAAAAATTTTGGAACGGAGGGAGTATTAGGTAAAGAATAGAATCAGAAATACGAAGGATATCCTTGGATGACCGGCTTCCGCGTCCGTGTCCGCGGACGGATGTGTTGAGTACGTTGATTATTATAAGAAAGATAAAATAGACTAGGATTAGTTCTTGTCTTGTCTTGTATTTTAAGTTAATCTTTATACTTCCATATATATGCTCACGAGGCTCAAATAATACAATGAACTATTCCACCAGTCCCTCTCTCCCTTTTAACATGATATCAGCCTAATCGATCTTAAACCCTAGCAGTCGACGCTTCCGCACCCGTGCGTCGCCCTTGGGACGGTCGGGCTCCATGACAGGTGCAGGGGGCCGTGCCGCCCATACCTAGGGTTTGTCCGCCGGTCATGTTGATCGGCTGTTCGAGAGAGTCTTTTTCTCAAGCCCTTGCTTCAGATTTTTCTCTCTTCCGCCGGTCATCTTGATCGGCATTTTCTTTTTAGTTTTTCGATCTATACTTATATCGGTTTGCGTCATCCGCCGTCGTCGTCGACCCCCGCGCATCTCTACTCCAACACTGGCGCGACCGGCCGGCCTCTCCTCTGATCCGACGGCCACGCACGACGAGGCAGCCTGTCAGGGCCAGCCACCGTCCATGCGTCGACTCGCTTGTCACCATGCGCCGGCCGTCGCCGCCCTACTCCGACCGGGAATCCTGCATCGCCCCCACCCGACGGCCTCGCCCGCCATGCGGCTGCCATCATAGCGTCATTCACGCGCCAGCCCGCCCTTCGATCTACGTCGTGCCTGTACGGCCACCATGCCATCCGTCATCGCTGGCCACATCTCGGACTCCGCGGCCACCCTGCCTCCACTGAGCGGCGTCCCCGACCTCGCGCGCGATCGTCTTGATCACCCGCTCGCCACCGCGATCCGCCTCATCTATGCCACGCGGCCGACCTTGCCCGTTGGTTGTGCGCGCCTCCCCGGGTCCTGTGACGATCGTCCCCGAGTTCAGCGCGCCCCTCCACTTATCGAGCAACAGGTTGCCGCTGCGTTGCCCCTTCGGGCCGCTGCGCCGCCGCCTCGTGGTTCTTCTCCCGGCTGCACCGACCCGCGTCACCACTGCGTCGCCCTTCGGGCCGTAGTGCCGCGGCACGCAGTCCACCGTCGCCTCGAGGCCTTCCGCTCCAAGTCGTCCCCGTGGATGCACCGACCCTCGCGCAGCTGTTGTGTCACCCTGTCGGGCCGTGCGAGCGTGGCACGCGTTCCACGCCGCCGTCTCGAGACCGTTCTCGCGGATGGTAGCACACAAAGTGTTCCTCCGGTATACGGGAGTTGCATAATCTCATAGTCTGAGGAACATGTATAAGTCATGAAGATAGCAGTAGCAATGAAATCTGAAACGATCATAATGCTAAGCTAACGGATAGGTCATGTCCATCACATCATTCTCCTAATGATGTAATCACGTTTATCAAATGACAACACATGTCTATGGTTAGGAAACATAACCATCTTTGATAAACGAGCTAGTCAAGTAGAGGCATACTAGGGATAATATGTTTTGTCTATGTATTCACACATGTACTAAGTTTTCGGTTAATACAATTCTAGCATGAATAATAAACATTTATCATGAATTAAGGAAATAAATAATAACTTTATTATTGCCTCTAGGGCATATTTCCATCAAGTACTTCTCCGGATAGGTTGGATTTAGAGCAAAGTAGTCTCTCGTGATCTTCACATGGCCCTCCGCTCTATCATGGTTGATGTGCATGCGGCCAACAACTGCGATCCTCTCCGAGGCCGCTGAATATCATCATTGAAAATTATGCGTAAAATGGTTTCAAAGTCTTTGTCGTCTTCTTCCTCTTCGGATGTTGACGAGGCCTCAAAGATCATCTTCCTCAACCTCTTCATCTACAATTCAAATGGCGGGGTTCAATCCAAACAGCTTGGTTCAAAATGAAACAAACGAAAAAACTCACCTAGGCAAAGAGTCAAACACTTGCGATGCAGCGGTGGTGCACCGGCCAACCACCGCCGTTTCAAGTAAACCGGCGGCAGTGACATGCAGCGGTGCACGAGCAAGGTCAGATGCGGCGGCCACCAAAGAGGAAATAGATTCGAAGCAATCCGACATATCGGCTATGGCAACGGCGGCAGCATTTCACCTTGATTCCGGCGACAACCACGCGGGCTCGACATCGAGCAAGAGTGCAGCCATGGCCAAGGGAGGGAACGAGGTAGCGGCAGGGCCAACAATCAGTCGCCAGATGCCCCGGCGAAGATGTAGTGGCGGAGGGAGTGGTGAGAGAGAGGCTCGGTTTTTTCTCCGAGCAGTAGCAGCGGAGTAAATTTAGGCGCGGGATAGACGTCGGAGGATAAAATATCCTGCTCTATTCGCTTTAGGGATCAGCTAGGTGCCGGTTAGAGGAGTAAAACAAATTTAATCCTGCCCTAACGCCGCATATGTCATCAGTTAGAGTTGGCCCAAATAGATAGATGCCATCCAAACATACATAATGGCCATACTGTTGCTGGCCGGCGTCCAGCTATTTTTATTTTTTATTTTTTATTTTATACCAACAGGAAGCAAACTATCCTGACCAGCGACCATTGTTGATAAATTATACTCCCTTCGTTCGAAATTACTTGTCGCAGAAATGGATGCATCTAGACATATATATTTATTTTCGCGACAAGTAATTCCGAACAGAGGGAGTAGTAATTCGCTAGCGCCGGTTGGCGATGGGTCCAGACCAACGCAAGTGAAGTATAGAGGCGAGGAAAGAATCCAGGCACATGCAGACACATACCGAGACACAAAACAACCCCTGCGGTGGTGTAGTCAGTGGCTGTCGGTCTAACCATAATCCCGGCCTTGCACCACAGAACCAGTCGAATGCTTCATTGAACTGCTCAAGGAACCATGATGATTATTTTCTAGACTGGTAGGTTTGATGCTAGTGGTTAGGGCAGTCTGGTTTGAACCTGAATCTATGCGATGGTTTCGTTAATGAAATCGGAGGGGTACCCCCTCTTTTGCTAAAAAAAATATACCATGATGGGATATATGCATTTATATGAATTTTGTATTTTTTTGGCCTTGTTTGTGCTTATATATGATGCTTTATCGGCAAACCTGTGTACTCAACTGACTACACAGTTAATATGTGGCTTCGCCATTTATGCCCCTCAGTTTTCCTGAGACTGATCAATTGGATTGATTGACTATTTAATTGGTGCTGCTAATCACTCTCGGCGTTTGGATTAGATGACTATTTTATTCAACACTCAGTCCTCTACATGAGTTGTTGATTATATCAGTTTGCACAACATTTTCTGAAGCCAAAATCAATCACCAGACTAAAACTGAAACTATCTCCACCTGCAAACCATAATTAAGGTTTGGTTCGACGCCAGCACAAAAGACACATGCAATTCCATGGTTTTCCATAGATATCAAAGGACTGACTCACCACCGACTTAGTTCCAGCCAGGTGCTACTTATTTTGAGACATGCAAGATAGATAGACACACAGGCACATAGCGAGACACAGTTCACCCCCACCCCCAGCAGCATCAGAGGAGCAAATCAGCGGAAGAACATGGAGCTCCTCACATTCTTGTGCAGCCGAGGCAGCTCCGGCACCGGGATGATGCCCGCCGACGTGTGCCCCCCTCCCTGGCTCGACGACGCGTCCGACATGTCTTCAAACCTCGCGAACGTGCCTACCTGGGCAGCCGCCAGATGCGCATACATGATCGGAGCAACTGCAAGCCATCCAAAGCAAGAACACAACAAAACATAAGGAACAATGCTCATTATTTGCCAAGCAAAAACAATGAGGAACAATGCTCATTATTTGCCAAGCAAAGACAATGAGTCGCACATACCGACTGATATCGCTGTTGTGCTCCTCTGGTACCTGAAAAGGTCACAGCAACAGGGTTCAGGCATAGCTTGACAACAGCTTTTTTCTTATCAGAATGATACAAAGGCATCAAGCCCTGTCACCATAGACTGCCTGTCTACGTACACGTATGAAAGCGAGTGCACAAATTCCTGAAGCTCATCCACGGTGAAGCCGATCTCATCATGCAGAACATGGTAATGTGTTGGCCTCGACGTGCCCTGGCACACACAACAGACACAACTTAAGTAGGACCATCACCGGGCATACTGGTACATGGTGGTAGTAGCAAAAAAACAGAGCAGAAAGCAGAGTTACTTACTATCATCCCAGCATGTGCACACATGTAGAAGTCGAAATTCTTGGGATGGCAGACCTCTTTATCCACGACGGTCCCTACAGAATGATGACATGAACACTTGCTTTTACCATCATTTCAAAAAAATTGCAAGCTTATGTGACAGAGGATGTTTCGCTCTACAAAAAGTAGGGGACTCTGCCGTGATTGGTCGAAATAAAGTTTACCAGGAGGAACATTATCTGGAGACTGTGTCTGGAAAAATCTCGTATGATGATTTTTCTGAGCAACAATGACTGTGAACTTAGGATCCCACGTCTCGTCAAGGAGCTTGCAGGCCTGCATTGATTAAAAGTAAATGAAATAACACTGTCCAATGCGGGGTAATTACTTGTACGTCACACAAATACACTACCTCGATGATCTGCTCCAGCTCAATGTTGATGACCTGAGTAAACTGGCTTTCGCTAACTCCATCCCTATAATTAGCACAAGTTATACAAGTTGGTGGTTAAGACATCATCAACTATCCATTTTCAATAGAAAACATTTCTGGAACAACAAAATTTACTGGTATTACCAAATGGTAATTTCCAAACATAGTACCTGAAAATAATAATTTGCTCTGGTTTTCGATTTTCAGAACTAGTGTAGAAGTCGATAAGCGATTCCCTGGAAGTCGCGAGTGCAATGACATTTTTTCCATTAGGAAAGTGTGCAACAAAGTATAGCATAATTACAAGGACAGGCACACATAGTATTATTCACAATAAACTGAACACAAGATTGGATCATATGCCATGTCTTACCGAATGAGGCCATCATCTTTCTTTCCCCGTGGTTTAAACGAGGACATCATTTCTAGTTTGGGTGACTGAGTGTGCACTGTTGCACTGTACTTAGAGATGAGAGGCCACTTGCGAGAATTAACCACCTAAAGAAAATCCAACGCCATACTTACCAGTACAGTCAAAAATACACTTAACAAATTTGCAATCATTCAAGTGACATCTGAGCTACTATTCTGAGATTAAAACTGTATCCCTCTTACCGCAGCAATGGAAGGCCTATCAGATTGGCCAGGCGGACCATGTGACACATCCATGCCCAAAATCATAGTAGGCACCTTCCCTACAATGGGTAGTGCTGCAGGTGCAGGCGGTAGTTCACCTTGCAGAACTGTGTTCAGCCCATCAAGCTGGGTAGCAATCGGTGAAAAGATAGCAGCCATATATAAGCATACACACTAGTCAATAAATACAGTAAAAGGAAAAAAGGGTCATGTCAACAAACCTTAGCATTTATCTTCAATAGCACATTAATTAGGTACTGATCATTGAATCTTGGTGGAGGAGCTAGACATTGTGTGAGGATGCCCCATTCAACAAGACACTTCCTCTTCCAAGGACCTGGTTTAAGCAAATATACATTATGGGACGGAGGGAGTATATATTCTGCAACAGGTAATCATGCTTATAGGGAAGGGCAGATGAACCAACCATAAATTTCGCTGTTTTTCTTTGAAGGAAGAAGGCACAACAGGAACTCTGGTTCATCAGGTAGCTTGGATTCTAACTGAGCAACCATCTTGTCAACTCTTTCTGACGGGCTCTCCTCAATAAAATCATCAAAAGGGTCCTCCATTTTCTGCAAAAATGTGAAGTTCAGCAACAGAACATAAGAAAAATTGAAGATGTTATAGAAAAAGTAGAACGTACAATCCCCAGTCCTAATGCAATCCTTTTAAGGTCTTGGACAAGACCACTAACATCACATCTTGTAGAGAAATTGACAACTGCCCACCTCGTGACAGAACAGGTCCGAATCAGATTCTGAAACAAAAAGAATCAGCAAACAAACAGGAGGTTCATTAATGATGAAGAAGTAATAAAGATTAAAGACATGTTATGAACAGAAAACGTGCTGACCTTTCTCGCAAGATTCCAACGACCTTTTTGTGGGACGAATTCTTCACCGTTACCGGCTTTCAGCTACATATAGAAGGCTACTTATATACATTCAGAAGAACATCAAATACAAGCATGCTAAACTATGTTTGGGAAACTGTCACTAACCTTGGGTGCTGGCAGGATCCTCCCTTCAATTTGAGTAAGATTTCGGGCAATTGAAATGCCGCATGCCTTCAGCATGGGGTCAGAGTCATAGTCGCTACGTTGAAGTGCCTTGCATTTAGCATAGGATGAACTATCAGTTAAATTCCATATGACTAGAAACAGCAAGTTATATATGGTGGTAGCAAGCTCAAATCTACTCCCTCCGTCCCATAATATAAGAGCATTTTCACTAGTGTAAAAAATGCTCTTATATTATGGGACGAAGGGAGTAGATGATAACTCACATCATCAAGAGTTGACATTCTTTGATGAGGCTTTTGTCTGGACTTCTCGACAAGTGAGGACCTCTGCAGAGTAGACAGATCTTTGGTGTATCTTTGCAGAGGAACAAGCGTGCAAAGCTGGCCATGCGAAAAGTTCACCAGGACATTAGATCGTCGATGAAATTTCCGAAGGAGAGACGATTATAAGGGTGAAATAGCATAACTGAGATGAACCTCGACAGGGAAGTACGTTGGACGGTTTGGCCTCCCAGCATTGATACATGGAAGATTACCAGAATAGCGCAGTTCCATGCCTCTGTTCTGTACGAAGTAATCATAGACTGTTATTTCAACAGTATCAGTGTCTCCGTTGTCACCGTTCCTCCGCCTCAATGGAAACCTAGTTAAGCACGCCAATCACAAAGCAATCGATAAATATAGCATAAAATGCTGGTAAACAATAAGACATCTTGCCAAATTACTAATTTATAAGCACTGGTAAAATGAATTAAATGGCAAGGAGGAACTCTCACGTTTGTTCGTTGCAATTTTTCTCAGTCAAACCAATTATCTTGAACTCCGAATTTGTGTGAGTGGTTTTTATCCTCAAGCTCTTGAGGGTACGCTTGGCCTGTGAGGCAAAAACATCCAAATTAGAATTATCAAAACAAATATAGTAGGATGATTGTTCATGCTATATTATCAAGAACATCAAAGATACAACTAACCTTTAGCCAGTTAATTTCGTCGGGGCGACGAACCATCTGGTTAACAAGAAGAAAATCGATAACAGGACCAGGTTTAACTAGCATGGTAGTCGAAACATCTGCAAGTTCAAATAAGTTTGACATGACAACGTTAAATAGCTTGTGGCCGATGGAGTTATATGACAATACAATAGTGTGAGATGCATACCAATATTTAGGGAGAGCCCACTCTGTGCACCACGGAAACTTGAGTGAAATCCTTGGCATCCCAACAAACCGCCGCCCAAGTCAATGAAACTTCTAGGATTATTGTGGAAAAATGATTGGCGGACTAGAAGACAGCCCCTGTGAATAGTCAGAAAAATTAACCATGGTCATGGCATGAAGGCATATCTAGAGCATAAGCGCAGAGTAATGCTTGTGAGAGGCATGGGAGCAAGACATTCATGATACATACTGTTTTGCTGAATGCTGCCTTAGTATGATATCAAGAACTCGAATAGCCTCCAAGGAGTTCTCTGATTCTTCACCTCTAATGGCCTGCGCGATTGCAGCCATAGGGATTTTCGCCGCAAAGCTCAGCTCCACTTTTATAATCTTTGACTGGTACGGCCTCCTCACTCTCTTCGTGTCACTACCTTCAGGACTGTTGCCACTATTACCTCGAGAGCTCCTACAACCAACTAATAATTGGGTTATACTGAACACAGAGGATGGTATGTAGTACTAGATAGGGGCAGATAGCCTGCAAGCAGGTCAAGGAGTAGAACTCACTTTCCACTTCCAATGTCTTCCAATACTACAGTGAATTCATTGTGTACTTGGGGAAGAGCCCCAATTGTAAAGAGGCTCTTCTCACCATCATATGCAAAGTCCTTGTTCGCAAGATCGGAATGGTACATTTGCACCAGTTTATCCTGCACCTTTCTCCCTATCCCCTTTCCAACAGCAGGTTGATCATCCTCATACTTCAGATTAACCTACACATCGACAGTGCCAGATTAGCATGGGGATATGGAAATTAAGGTCACTTTTGAAATTACTAGGTGGTGAATTAGCATGGGGAAAGCAAGCAAAGCGTGCTCACATGGTAGTGGTGGAAAAATTCCTCTGAACCCTTGAGGGAGACTTTATAGTGGCTAGCAAGTAGCTGGATGGTGTGCCCTCTCTTCCCTAGCCCAGGCCTGGCCATTGGGAGCCTTTTGGGCTTTGCTGGCTTGTTTGGAGGCAGTTCCTCGGCGACATCTCCTTTTTCTTTGATGGGCACCACGTCGGGAGGCAGAGGAGGTGCTGGTGGCAACTCATCTGGGCCTCCATCACTCGGGTCCATCTTGGCAGGACAGATGGAGCTCTCTGCATGTGAGAAAGGTGAGATGATTAGCGGTACAAAAATAACAAGAAACAAAATTGATTCCAGTTCCAGGATGACCAAGAAGCGTCAGCTGTTTAGATGAAAGATTAAGTGCAGTGTGATGATTATTGTGATCAGAAAGAAATGTCTAGATATGAACAATATTTACAGTCCAGTTCTAAACAGAGTTATCCTTCATTAGGAGATCCTGTATATAAAAAAAAATATGTGCATATTTAGGAGCATTAACTTTGTAAACAGGAATTAATGATGATACTGTATATTATCAACATAAAATAAATGGTATATATGAAGAAGATTTACTCTATAGCTCCAAAGTGGGTTATAATTTTATCCTCAATGATATATTTGGTGCACATATTTTACAAGCAACACAGAGATTCCAGTGTTCCATGATGTATGGTATATGAACCCCCAATAAAATGCATCGCTACACTATTAGAGTATTGCCTCCTCGCACTTTGTATTAGGAAAAAGGGAAGAAAGAAGACGAGGTTGTTGGTCATAAAAAATGAAGGGACATTCACATTGAATGATTACCCAAAAGTTCAAAGCAGAATGAGAGCACTTCTTTCATACAAAAAACCCTAGCCAAGAACAAATGTCTGCCTTGGGAAAACCCCCAAGAAGAACCTCTTCTCATTTACATATTTTGGTGATCCATGAAAGGAATCGCATGCGATGATATATTTCATAACTTAAACAAAGCTAGCACGGCTTGTTTTGTAATTTCAAGATCCTGTTTATGGTTGTGCGTGGCTCGCTAGAATCTTAGATAGGAGACATCGAGTGATATAAATCAGATGAGAAATATAAATATACACGGCCGGATACTGGAAAGGAGGATGATTTGTTGGCAGAGACAGATTGTTAGTGGTAGCACAAATAAGAGCAAACCTGTTTGAAGAATGCATAAAGCTCTCTTTCTTTTCAATTAACCCAGATCGAAAACCAAAGATAGCAAAACCCCGAAGAAAATTTGTCGGCAAAACCCCTAAAACGTTGGGATAGCGAATCTCTCCAGAGGAGAAGAGATAAACCCAGGAGGGGGCGATGGGGGAAGAATGTGTTGCAGATTATAAACCAATGGAAAGATTCACAAACCCCAGGAAAAGCAAGCTAGCTAGATGGAAGATGGAGATGAGACATGGGAGGCGATGGGATTACCGGTGGAGCCGGGCGCGGTGGGTCGGGTCGTCTTCTCCGCTGGTCAGATCTCCTCCGTTCGTCTTCACTTGTGTCTGTGCGCTGCTTGTGGTTTTTTAAAGAGGGTGAGGGGGAGGTGAGAGGTGGGGCTAGTAATGGGGGAGGGGGGAGATAGAAGGCTTCTCCGAGAAGCCGAGAAGGCGACCTGCTGGTCCGCTTTCTTGCGAGAGTACCAATACACTATCTTCCATGCAGTGCACTGTGGTGCATGCAACGGGTGCGTGTCGTTTTTCTTCTCATTTTTCTTTTCCGAACATACCAACCCTCTTTTAATAATAGAGATATACTAGTACATAGGTTCGCCACATCTCTTCATCAGTTATTTCTCCCCACGGCCTTCATTCTTTGCTTGGTTTTATGTAGATTATTTTACGCATGCTGCACAAACGAAACTAATGTACTACTCCTCATCTTCTCTCTCGGTTCTTTCCTCTCTAGGCCCACCCCGTTTGGTTTTCTTCAGATTTTTTTGTTCATCTCAAACGATGCCGCGCAAAGTTAAAGGGGAGTTGCTAGATTTGCCAAGGTTGAAAAAAACTCTAGACGTAAGCAAGGCGGTTGACCTTCGCCTAGTGCGTAGGTGACGCTTAAGCACCCTAGGCACAGCCTAGAAGGAAGTACACTCTTGGCTATAAGGGTGTATTTGGGGTATTATATGTGTTTCAGTGTTGATTTAGAGAGCATATAAGTGTGTGAACTACCAACTATTGCCATTGGAATATGGCCCATTTGACATGCTTGTGCAATCTGACTGGATTTTTGCTTGGGTCGACATAACTCTTTCATGCAGTTCCTAGAGTTCCGCTTATGCTATAGGCGAGTCGTTTGGTCTTCCTAGAGTTCAACACTAAGTATATAGACTGGATTTGTCAACGTATTAATGAACCAAACTGGCCAAACCTCTATTATATTCTAGAACTTTCGACAAATATGCTTAATTGATAATACAACATAGACTCTAATAACATATTTTTTAGATTATAGTATTTAGAAATCTCTACCATGAATTTTTAAGAATCTCTGCCATGACATTTATTAATATTAAAATACACATTAAGAAACTCAAATGTAGAAATATAAATTCATATACTATAAAGTACCTCAAACAATCAAAATTAATTTTAAAAAGTTTGTTACAACATATTGTTTTAATTAGTAGAATCAACTTTTGCTGTGATATAATTACAATATTTAATTTACCGGGTTATATATACATTACAATTATGTAATACAAATATTGCCACCCAAGGTAATAAAAAATTATTCCCATTAAATTTATAGTATCACAAAAATAAACTTTAAAAATGTATAAAAATTCAATATGAAAAATATTAATTTTAATTAGTCCCGGGCACTACTTTGGATTTCTGTCCAAATTGTCCTACTACTCCGCTAATTAATTTTTTTACAAGATTAATTTAAGTATGAGTACTTCACATTTATTTTTATGCAAATAAGTCAACACTTGTCGATTCAAACCTCCCAGCAGTTCCATACGCAACGCATAATAATCAGTCAAGCCCAGCGTGAGAGGTACCAGCCATCTCACAAGGAGCTTCCTTATGTGCACATTGACTCCGCAAACGCGCACGGCCGCAAGCTTAGAAGATCCCGCCGCTCAGCCCGACGAACCGCCGCGCCATTCTTCACGCCCATACGACCCAATCTCCCCCCGAAAACATTCCCCGTAAAATGATAATTTCTCTTCAAGAAAGCCTTTTTTCGGCACAACGAATAGATAAACAAATAAACGGATAAACACGGTTACATGAACGTAACGGACAGCAACAAAGGCGAATACGCCCCCGAGCAATTTACTTTTCCCCCAAGAAAAGATTTCATGGTGCAGGAGAAAATGAAATAAAAATGAAAACAGAAAAAGGAAAAGATATTAGTCGCAGTAGAGAAATGAGTGGGCTTTGACACCTATCGTCCAAGCTTTTTTCCTTGCATTTCTCCACTCCCCGCTGCCCCAATAAATAATAAAGGAACACGATATTTGGCACACATGTGTCGTATAGGCAAAACTACCACACACCTTTCTTCACTCTAATTTCATGCATGCATTAGCATGATTCTCTCTCCTTTCACGTGCATTCGTTCTTCTAATTATATGCATTCACTAGAAGACAAAAAGATGATGTTATCTGAAATTCTTCTTATTGCAAAAATTAAAAATATTTTGTAGCTCAAATCGTAGGTCCGATGCAAAACCCGTTTTCACATAAAAGATGTGGCGACAATATCTTTCAAACTAGATTCCATGTTGATATGTTTCAACGAATTTTTGGCGGGCCAAAAGTTACCAGGTCCGGGCTACATAAGTTACCATGCTTGTGATATGCAAGTTATCGTGTCATTTTCACGTAAGTTACCGGGATATAAAAATGATTGTCCCAACTTCTTCACATGCACATGCATGTCTGCATTAGAAAAAAAAAACTAGTGTCTTTCTAGATTCTCCGTATGCTCAAAATTCAAAATGTTTTGTAGCTCTAACCGTCGATCCGACGCAAAGTCCGTTTTCACTAAACAATTCGTCGAGATGAGATCTTCAAAACTAGATCCATGTTGGTATGGTTTCGACGATGTGTTTTTGAGGGCCAAAAGTTACTTCGCCGGGGCTACATATGTTACCATGCCTATGATTTGCAAGTTATCGTGCTATTTTCACATAAGTTACGATGGGTATGTTTTTCAACTACTTTTTCCTCGTTGGTCAAAGATACCATAGTGTTTGTATGTAAGTTATCGGGTATGTGACTTGTATATTATCGTGCAATATTTAAAGTTATTGTGGTTATGTTTTTCAACAACTTTTCCCCCACTTGGTCAAAGTTACTGTAGTGTTTGTATGTAAACTTATCAGGTATGTGATTCATATATTATCGTGTTATTTTCACATAAGTTAGGGGTTATGTTCTTCAACACTTATTTTACTTTGTCAAACTTACCACGGTGTTTATATTTTCACATAAGTTATCGGGGTATATTTTCAACAACCTATTCTCCTCCTTGGTCATTACCGATGCGTTTGTATGTGAATTATCGGGTATGCAGTTTGTATATTACCGTGTTATTTTTGCATAAGTTACTGGCAGCATGTTTTTCAACAAAAATATTCTAACTTTGTCAAGGTTACCACAGTGTCTGTACGCAGTTACACCACTACAAAATTTTAGAGTGAGTCAAGCGACACGACCTTGGGCCTCACTCGGGTCGCCTCCAGGGGGCGGCTCGGGCGAACCCTAGCCGCCGTCGTCCCCTCCCTCCCTGCTTCCCCGTCGTCGACGGAGGAGGCCGGCAAGCGAAGCTCGCCTGGCGGACGACGGGCTCTCCTCCTCTCTCCGCGAGGGGATCTCTGGCCGAGACGCAGCAACCCTAGGCGCCCAATGTGGAGGCGGAGTTGGCACGATTGTGCGTGACTTGATGGGATTCCGGCGGCGGCTTGGCCACCACGACCGTGGGGGCAGCGTGGGGCCGGCCATGGCGGCTGGCCGCCATGGATCTGGAGTTTCCCACCCCAGATAGGTTCTCCTCCTTCATCAGGCGAACGCTTGGGGCAGCGACCCTGGGCTTGGCGGTGGTGGTCATCTCCTTCGTCGGAGGTGGTCGGCCTGAAGGCTGGGTGGTTGATACGTCTCCAACGTATCTATAATTTATGAAGTATTCATGCCATGTTTACAATAGTTTTATATGATTTTGGTATGATTTGATTAGAACTAACCCGGATTGACGCTGTTTTCAGCAGAACTACCATGGTGTTCTTTTTGTGCAGAAATAGAAGTTCTCGGAACGCGATGAAAATCTATGAAGAATTTTTCTGGAAAATATAAAAAATACTGGAAGAAAAATCTACCGGAGGGGAGTCCCATGGGCCCCATGAGGGTGGGGGCGCACCCATCCCCCTGGGGCGCGCCCCCCTATCTCGTGGACACCTTGGGGACCCCCCTGACTTGTTTTCGTTGCCATCCTCTCCTATAAATACAGAAACCTTCAGGAAATAACATAGATCGGAAGCTCCACCGCCGCAAGCCTCTGTAGCCACGAGAAATCAATCTAGGCCCTCTCTGGCACCCTGCCGGAGGGGGCCATCATCACCGGAGGCCATGGGGAAGGATCTCGGAGGGGCCATCATCGCCATGAAGCCAAGGACTAGAGGGGGAACCTCTCCCCAACCAGGGGGAGGCCATGAAGGAGGAAGCACAAGGGGGAGAACCTCTCATCCTCTCTCTCGGTGGCGCCGGAGTGCCATCGGGGGGAGGGGGAATCATCGCCGAGGTGATCGTCTTCATCAACGTCACCATCATCATCACCATCCTCATCTATTTTACGCGGTCCACTCTCCCGCACCCCGCTGTAATCCCTACTTGAATATGGTGCTTTATGCCACATATTATGATCCAATGATGTGTCGCCATCCTATGATGTTTTGAGTAGATATCCTTTGTCTTTGGGTTGATTGATGATCTAGATTGGTATGAGTAGTATGTTTTATTTTGGTGCTGTCCTATGGTGCCCTCCGTGTCGCGCAAGCGTGAGGGATTCCCGTTGAAGGGTGTTGCAATATGTCCATGGTTTACTTATTGTCTGCGTTGCTTGAATGACAGAAGCATAAACACGGATAAGTGGGTCACGACGTATGGGATAAAGGGGACTTGATACTTTAATGCTATGGTTGGGTTTTACCTTAATGATCTTTAGTAGTTGCGGATGCTTGCTAGAGTTCCAATCATAAGTGCATATGATCCAAGAAGAGAAAGTATGTTAGCTTATGCCTCTCCCTCATATGAAATTGCAATAGTGATTACCGGTCTTGTTAACAATTGCCTAGGACAATTCCGCACACCGACCCATCATTATTCCACACTCGCTATTTATAATATTTAGTAATATATTCTAACTTTATGATAACAGCACCTACTTTTATATTTTAGCTCTCCGATATCATGCAAAGTTACCCTCTTCATACCCACAACGTAGTTTTATTTCTCGTTTCTAGTTGGAAGCAAACGTTCAGTGTATGTAGAGTCGTATCAGTGGCAGATAGGACTTGAGAGAATATTGATCTTACCTTTAGCTCCTTGTGGGTTCGACACTCCATACTTATCACTTCCACCTTTGGAAATTGCTACGATGATTCCTGATACGTCTCCAACGTATCTATAATTTTTGATTGCTTCATGCTATATTATATTCTGTTTTGGACAATATTGGGCTTTATTATACACTTTTATGTTACTTTTGGGACTAACCTATTAACCGGAGGCCCAGCCCAGAATTGCTGTTTTTTTGCCTATTTCAGAGTTTCGCAGAAAAAGAATATCAAACGGAGTCCATACGGAACGAAACCTTCGGGAACGTGATTTTCAGAACGAACATGATCCAGAGGACTTGGACCCTACGTAAAGCGATCAACGAGGAAGGCAAGAGGTAGGCGCCTACCCCGGTAGCGCCCTCCACCCTCGTGGGGCCCTCGTTGCTCCACCGACGTACTTCTTCCTCCTATATATACCTACGTAACCCCAAACTACCAGATACGGAGCCAAAAACCTAATTCCACCGCCGCAACTTTCTGTACCAGCAAGATCCCATCTTGGGGCCTTTTCCGGAGCTCCGCAACTTTCTGTACGTCATCTCCAAGGCCTCTCCGATGAAGTGTGAGTAGTTTACTTCAGACCTTCAGGTCCATAGTTATTAGCTAGATGGCTTCTTCTCTCTTTTTGGATCTCAATACAATGTTCTCCCCCTCTCTTGTGGAGATCTATTCGATGTAATCTTCTTTTGCGGTGTGTTTGTCGAGATCCGATGAATTGTGGGTTTATGATCAAGATTATCTATGAACAATATTTGAATCTCCTCTGAATTCTTTTATGTATGATTGGTTATCTTTGCAAGTCTCTTCGAATTATCAGTTTGGTTTGGCCTACTAGATTGATCTTTCTTGCAATGGGAGAAGTACTTAGCTTTGGGTTCAGTCTTGCGGTGTCCTTTCCGAGTGACAGCAGTGGCAGCAAGGCACGTATTGTATTGTTGCCATCGAGGATAAAAAGATGGGGTTTATATCATATTGCATGAGTTTATCCCTCTACATCATGTCATATTTCTTAATGCGTTACTCCGTTCTTCATGAAGTTAATACTCTAGATGGATGCTGGATAGCGGTCGATGTGTGGAGTAATAGTAGTAGATGCAGAATCGTTTCGGTCTACTTGTCGCGGACGTGATGCCTATATACATGATCATACCTAGATATTCTCATAACTATGCTCAATTCTATCAATTGCTCGACAGTAATTTGTTTACCCATCGCAAATACTTATGCTATCTCGAGAGAAGCCACTAGTGAAACCTATGGCCCCCGGGTCTATTTTCCATCATATTAATCTTCCAATACTTTGTTATTTCCGTTGCCGTTTATTTTACTTTGCATCTTTATCATAAAAATACCAAAAATATTATCTTATCATCTCTATCAGATCTCACTCTCGTAAGTGACCGAGAAGGGATTGACAACCCCTTTATCGCGTTGGTTGCGAGGTTCTTGTTTGTTTGTGTAGGTGCGAGGGACTCGTGCGTGGCCTCCTACTGGATTGATACCTTGGTTCTCAAAAACTGAGGGAAATACTTATGCTGCTTTACTGCATCACCGTTTCCTCTTTAAGGGAAAACCAACGCAGTGCTCAAGAGGTAGCAAGAAGGATTTCTGGCACCGTTGCCGGGGAGGCTTACGCAAGGTCAAGTCAAGATTCAGACTGCCGACAACGAGCCATTTCTGGCGCCGTTGCCGGGGAGTCTATGCAAAAGTCAAGCCATACCAAGTACCCATCACAAACTCATCTCCCTCGCACTACATTATTTGCTATTTGCCTCTCGTTTTCCTCTCCCCCACTTCACCCTTGCCGTTTTATTCGCCCTTTCTTTTTCGTTCGCCTCTTTTCGCTCTTTGCTTGTTTGCTTGCTTGTCACGATGCCTCAAGATAATACCAAATTGTGTGACTTTACCAATACCAACAATAATGATTTTCTTAGCACTCCGATTGCTCCTCTTAATAATGATGAATCTTGTGAGATTAATGCTGCTTTGTTGAATCTTGTTATGAAAGATCAATTCGCCGGCCTTCCTAGTGAAGACGCCGCTACCCATCTAAATAGCTTTGTTGATTTGTGTGATATGCAAAAGGAGAGGGATGTTGATAATGATATTGTTAAACTGAAGCTATTTCCTTTTTCGCTTAGAGATCGTGCTAAAGTATGGTTTTCATCTTTGCCTAAAAATAGTACTAATTCATGGAATAAGTGCAAATATGCTTTTATCTCTAAGTATTTTCCTCCCACTAAAATCATCTCTCTTAGAAACGATATTATGAATTTTAAGCAACTTGATCATGAACATGTTGCACAAGCTTGGGAGAGGATGAAATGAATGATACGTAATTGCCCCACTCATGGTTTGAATTTGTGGATGATTATACAAAAATTTTATGCCCGATTGAATTTTGCTTCTAGAAATCTTTTAGATTCGGCCGCGGGAGGCACTTTTATGGAAATCACTTTAGGAGAAGCTACTAAACTCCTAGATAATATTATGGTTAATTATTCTCAATGGCACATCGAAAGATCTACTAATAAAAAAGTGCATGTGATAGAAGAAATCAATGTTTTGAGTGGAAAGATGGATGAACTTATGAAATTATTTGCTACTAAAAGTGTTTCTTCGGATCCAGTGATATGCCTTTGTCTACTTTGATTGAGAATAATAATGAATCTATGGATGTGAATTTTGTTGGTAGGAATAATTTTGGCAACAACGCGTATAGAGGAAATTTTTAATCCTAGGCCGTTTCCTAGTAACTCTAATAATTTTGGTAATTCCTACAACAATCTTATGGAAATTTCAATAAGATGCCCTCTGAATTTGAGAATAGTGTTATAGAGTTTATGAATTCGCAAAAGAATTTCAATGCTTTGCTTGAAGAAAAATTGCTTAAAGTTGATGAATTGGCTAGGAACGTTGATAAAATTTCTCTTGATGTTGATTCTTTGAAACTTAGATCTATTCCACCTAAGCATGATATCAATGAGTCTCTCAAAGCCATGAGAATTTCCATTGATGAGTGCAAAGAAAGAACCGCTAGGATGCGTGCTAAGATAGATTGCTTTATGAAAGCGTGTTCTTCTAATTTCTATGAAAATAAAGATGAAGATCTAAAAGTTATTGATGTGTCCCCTATTAAATCTTTGTTTTGCAATATGAATCTTGATAATGATGGGACTGAAGATGATTTACCTTTACCTAGAAGACGTTCCAAAAAATTTGGAGTTTTTAGATCTTGACGCAAAAATTGGTAGAAGTGGAATTGAAGAAGTTAAAACTTTAGATACCAATGAACCCACTATTTTGGATTTCTAGGAATTTAATTACGATAATTGCTCTTTAATAGATTGTATTTCCTTGCTGCAATCCGTGCTAAATTGTCCGCATGCTTATAGTCAAAATAAGGCTTTTACTAAAATATCATTGATGCTTTGATGCAATCTTATGAAGAAAAACTTGAGTTGGAAGTTTCTATCCCTAGAAAACTTTATGATGAGTGGGAACTTACTATTAAGATTAAAATAAAAGATCATGAGTGTTATGCTTTGTGTGATTTGGGTGCTAGTGTTTCCACAATTCCGAAAACTTTGTGCGATTTGCTAGGTTTCCATGAACTTGATGATTGCTCCTTAAATTTGCACCTTGCGGATTCCACTATTAAAAAACCTATGGAAAGAATTAATGATGTTCTTATTGTTGCAAATAGGACCTATGTGCCTGTAGATTTTACCGTTTTTGATATAGATTGCAATCCTTCATGTCCTATTATTCTTGGCAGACCTTTTCTTAGAACGATTGGTGCAATTTTTGATATGAAGGAAGGCAATATTAGATTCCAATTTCCGTTACGGAAAGGCATGGAACACTTTTCTAGAAAGAATAAAATTACCATATGAATCTATCATCAGATCCACTTATGGTTTGCCCACCAAAGATGGCAACACCTAGATCTATCCTTGCTATTATCCCTAGCTAGGGGCGTTAAACGATAACGCTTGTTGGGAGGCAACCCAATTTTATTTTAGTTTTTTGCTTTTTTGCTTCTGTTTAGAAATAAATAATTTGTCTAGCCTCTGGTTAGATTCGTTTTTGTGCTTTAATTAGTGTTTGTCCCAAGTAAGACCGTTAGGATAACCTACGGTAATAGTTATTTTGATTCTGCTGCAGAAAACAGAAACTTTGCATGCACGAGATTAGTTTCCATAAATCACAAGAACGTTCTTTTTAGTTGATTCTTTTTGCTGTATATCAATAATCTAATTATCTAGAACTTCCTAATTTGGTTGAATTTTTCACGTTCCAGAAGTTTGCGTTAGTTACAGATTATTACAGACTGTTCTGTTTTTGATAGATTCTGTTTTTCGTGTGTTGTTTGCTTATTTTGATGATTCTATGGCTAGTAAAATAGTTTATGAACCATAAGGAAGTTGCAATACAGTAAGTTTAACACCAATATAAATAAAGAATGAGTTCATTACAGTAACTTGAAGTGGTGTTTTGTTTTCTTTCGCTAACGGAGCTTATGAGATTTTCTGTTGAGCTTTGTGTTGTGAAGTTTTCAAGTTTTGGGTGAAAGATTTGATGGATTATGGAACAAGGAGTGGAAAGACCCAAAGCTTGGGTATGCCCATGGCACCCCAAGATAATCTAAGGACACCTAAAAGCCAAAGCTTGGGGTTGCCCCGGAAGGCATCCCCTCTTTCGCCTATTTCCATCGGAAACTTTACTTGGAGCTATATTTTTATTCACCACATGATATGTGTTTTTCTTGGAGAGTATTGTATTATTTGAGTCTTTGCCTTTTAGTTTAACACAATCATCCTTGCTGTATACACCTTTAGAGATAATCACACATGATTCGGAACTTATTAGAATACTCTATGTGCTTCACTTATATCTTTTGAGTTATATAGTTTTTGCTCTAGTGCTTCACTTATATCTTTTAGAGCATGGTGGTGGGTTTGTTTTATAGAAACTATTGTTCTCTCATGCTTCACTTATATTATTTTGGGAGTCCTACAAAACAGCATGGTAATTTGCCTTGATAACAAAATTAACCCTATTAAGCAAAGTATTCAACTCTTGTAAAAAAATTCTCTTATGAGTGCGTTGAATACTAAGAAAAATTTGATGCTTGATGATTGTTTTGAGATATGGAGGTAGTAATATTAGAGTCATGCTAGTTGAGAAATTATGAATTTGAAAAATACTTGTGTTGAAGTTTGTGATTCCCGTAGCATGCACGTATAGTGAACCGTTATGTGATGAAGTTGGAGCACGGTATATTTATTGATTGTCTTCCTTATGTGTGGAGGTCGGGATCGCGCGATGGTTAACTCCTACCAACCCTTCCCCTTGGAGCATGTGTGTAGTACTTTGTTTTAATGACTTGTAGATTTTTGCAATAAGTATGTAAGTTCTTTATGACTAATGTTGAGTCCATGGATTATACGCACTCTCACCCTTCCACCATTGCTAGCCTCTCTAGTACCGCGCAACTTTCGCCGGTGCATTACACCCACCATATACCTTCCTCAAAACAGCCACCATACCTACCTATTATGTCATTTCCATAGCCATTCCGAGATATATTGCCATGCAGCTTTCCACCGTTCCGTTTATTATGACACGCTTCATCATTGTCATATTGCTTTGCATGATCATGTAGTTGACATCGTATTTGTGGCAAAGCCACCGTTCATAATTCTTTCATACATGTCACTCATGATTCATTGCACATCTCGATACACCGCCGGAGGCATACACATAGATTCATATTTTGTTCTAAGTATCGAGTTGTAATTCTTGAGTTGTAAGTAAATAAAGTGTGATGATCATCATTATTAGAGCATTGTCCCATGTGAGGAAAGGATGATGGAGACTATGATTCCCCCACAAGTCGGGATGAGACTCCGGACTAAAAAAAGAGGCCAAAGAAAAAAAAAGAGAAAAAGGCCCAAAAAAATGAGAGAAAAAGAGAGAAGGGACAATGTTACTATCCTTTTACCACACTTGTGCTTCAAAGTAGCACCAAGATCTACATGATAGAAAGTCTCTCATTTTGTCACTTTCATTTACTAGTGGGAATTTTTCATTATAGAACTTGGCTTGTATATTCCAATGATGGGCTTCCTCAAATTTCCCTAGGTCTTGCTGAGCAAGCAAGTTGGATGCACACCCACTTAGTTTCTTCTGAGCTTTCATACACTTATAGCTCTAGTGCATCCTTTGCATGGCAATCCCTACTCACTCACATTGATATCTATTGATGGGCACCTCCATAGCCCATTGATACGCCTAGTTGATGTGAGACTATCTTCTCCTTTTTGTCTTCTCCACAACCACCATATTTCTATTCCACATATAGTGCTATGTCCATGGCTCACGCTCATGTATTGCGTGAAACTTGAAAAAATTGAAAATTCTAAAGTATGAAACAATTGCTTGGCTAAAACCGGGGTTGTGCATGATTTAAATATTTTGGGTGATGAAGATAGAGCATAGCCAGACTATATGATTTTGTAGGGATAACTTTATTTAGCCATGTTATTTTGAGAAGACATGATTGCTTAGTTAGTATGCTTGAAGTATTACTATTTTTTATGTAAATATTAAACTTTTATCTTGAATCTTTCGGATCTGAATATTCATACCACAATTAAGAGGATTACATTAAAAACCATGCCAAGTAGCATTCCACATCAAAAATTCTATTTTTATCATTTACCTACTCGAGGACGAGCAGGAATTAAGCTTGGGGATGCTTGATACGTCTCCAACGTATCTATAATTTTTGATTGCTTCATGCTATATTATATTCTGTTTTGGACAATATTGGGCTTTATTGTACACTTTTATATTACTTTTGGGACTAACCTATTAACCGGAGGCCCAGCCCAGAATTGCTGTTTTTTGCCTATTTCAAATTTTCGCTGAAAAAGAATATCAAACGGAGTCCAAACGGAATGAAACCTTCGGGAACGTGATTTTCGGAACGAACGTGATCCAGAGGACTTGGACCTACGTAAAGCAATCAACGAGGAAGGCATGAGGTAGGGGGGCGCGCCTACCCCCCCCCCCCCCCCCAGGCGCGCTCTCCACCCTCGTGGGGCCCTCGTTGCTCCATCGACATATTTCTTCCTCCTATATATACCTACGTACCCCCAAACTACTAGATACGGAGCCAAAAACCTAATTCCACCGCCGCAACTTTCTGTACCTGCGAGATCCCATCTTGGGGCCTTTTCCGGAGCTCCGCCGAAGGGGGCATTGATCACGGAGGGCCTCTACATCATCTCCAAGGCCTCTCTGATGAAGTGTGAGTAGTTTACCTCAGACCTTCGGGTCCATAGTTATTAGCTAGATGGCTTCTTCTCTCTTTTTGGATCTCAATACAATGTTCTCCCCCTCTCTTGTGGAGATCTATTCGATGTAATCTTCTTTTGCAGTGTGTTTGTCGAGATCCGATGAATTGTGGGTTTATGATCAAGATTATCTATGTACAATATTTGAATCTCCTCTGAATTCTTTTATGTATGATTGGTTATCTTTGCAAATCTCTTCGAATTATCAGTTTGGTTTGGCCTACTAGATTGATCTTTCTTGCAATGGGAGAAGTGCTTAGCTTTGGGTTCAATCTTGCGGTGTCCTTTCCTAGTGACAGCAGGGGCAGCAAGGCACGTATTGTATTGTTGCCATCGAGGATAAAAAGATGGGGTTTATATCATATTGCATGAGTTTATCCCTCTACATCATGTCATCTTTCTTAATGCGTTACTCTGTTCTTCATGAACTTAATACTCTAGATGCATGATGGATAGCGGTCGATGTGTGGATTAATAGTAGTAGATGCAGAATCGTTTCGGTCTACTTGTCGCGGACGTGATGCCCATATACATGATCATGCCTAGATATTCTCATAACTATGCTCAATTCTATCAATTGCTCGATAGTAATTTGTTTACCCATCGCAAATACTTATGCTATCTCGAGAGAAGCCACTAGTGAAACCTATGGCCCCCGGGTCTATTTTCCATCATATTAATCTTCCAATACTTTGTTATTTCCGTTGCCGTTTATTTTAATTTGCATCTTTATCATAAAAATACCAAAAATATTATCTTATCATCTCTATCAGATCTCACTCTCGTAGTTGACCGAGAAGGGATTGACAACTCGTTTATCGCGTTGGTTGCGAGGTTCTTGTTTGTTTGTGTAGGTGCGAGGGACTCGTGCGTGGCCTCCTACTGGATTGATACCTTGGTTCTCAAAAACTGAGGGAAATACTTACGCTACTTTACTGCATCACCCTTTCCTTTTCAAGGGAAAACCAACGCAGTGCTCAAGAGGTAGCAATTCCTTACACTTGGGGATTATCAGTGGTCAGATCTCGAGATCCTTCATCTAGTCCCAGCTGCGAGCTAGGGAGACATAGTTGCCGTCGAAAACCAAGCCGATGGCGGGCGATGGCGACATTCCTGTGCCGGTACCTTGGTGAAGGCATTGTCGTGTAACTACTGTCAACCCACTCGTGCTACTTGCTACGTCTTGAGCTTGCGTTGGTTTTCCCCGAAGAGGAGAGGATGATGCAGCAGAGTAGCGTAAGTATTTCCCTCAGTTTTTGAGAACCAAGGTATCAATCCAGTAGGAGGCCACGCGCAAGTCCCTCGTACCTACACAAAACAAATAGCTCCTCGCAACCAACGTGAATAGGGGTTGTCAATCCCTTCACGGTCACTTACTTAGAGTGAGATCTGATAGAGATGATAGATAATATTTTGGTATTTTTGGTATAAAGATGCAAAGTAAAATAAAAAGGCAAAGTAAAGAGCAAAGCAATAATAAAGCGTAGGAAGATTAATATGATGAAAATAGACCCGGGGGCCATATATTTCACTAGTGGCTTCTCTCAAGAGCATATGTATTTTACGGTGGGGGAACGAATTACTGTTGAGCAATTGACAAAATTGAGCATAGTTATGAGAGTATCTAGGTATGATCATGTATATAGGCATCACGTTCGAGACAAGTAGACCGACTCGCCCGCATCTACTACTATTACTCCACTCATCGACCGCTATCCAGCATGCATCTAGGGTATTAAGTTAATGAAAACAGAGTAACGCCTTAAGCAAGATGACATGATGTAGAGGAATAAATTCATGCAATATGATAAATACCCCATCTTGTTATCCTCGATGGCAACAATACAATACGTGCCTTGCTGCCCCTACTGTCACTGGGAAAGGACACCGCAAGATTGAACCCAAAGCTAAGCACTTCTCCCATTGCAAGAACTACCAATCTAGTAGGCCAAACCAAACTGATAATTCGAAGAGACTTGCAAAGATAACTCAATCATACATAAAAGAATTCAGAGAAGATTCAAATATTTCTCATAGATAATCTTGGTCATAAACCCACAATTCATCGATCTCAACAAACACACCGCAAAAATAAGATTACATCGAATAGATCTCCACGAGAGAGGGGGAGGACATTGTATTGAGATCCAAAAAGAGAGAAGAAGCCATCTAGCTACTAACTATGGACCCGAAGGTCTGAGGTAAACTACTCACACTTCATCGGAGAGGCTATGATGTTGATGTAGAAGCCCTCCATGGTGGAATCCTTCCCATGAGCTTCTAACAGGCCCCAAGATGAGATCTCGTGGATACGTAAAGTTGCGGGCGGTGGAATTAGGTTTTTGGCTCCAGATCTCGATCTGCTAGTACGAGGTATATATAGGAGGAAGAAGTCCGTCGGTGGAGCCTCGAGGGGCCCACGAGGTAGGGGGGCGCCCTCCACCCTCGTGGCCGCCTCTTGGTTTCTTGACAGAGGGTCCAAGTCTCCTGGGTCTTATCTGATGAGAAATTCACGTTTCCGAAGGTTTCATTCCGTTTGGACTCCGTTTGATATTCCGTTTCTTCAAAACACTGAAATAGGCAAAAAACAGCAATTCTTGGCTGGGCCTCCGGTTAATAGGTTAGTCCCGAAAGTAATATAAAAGTGGAAAATAAAGCCCATAATAGTCCAAAACAATAGATAATATAGCATGGAGCAATCAAAAATTATAGATACGTTGGAGACGTATCGTGCATCCCTGTGCTTAATTCCTGCTCGTCGTCGAGTAGGTAAATGATTAAAAGAGAATTTTTGATGCGGAGTGCTACTTGGCATAATTTTAATGTAACTCTTCTTAATTCTGGTATGAATATTCAGATCCGAAAGATTCAAGACAAAAGTTCATATTGACATAAAAATAATAATACTTCAAGCATACTAACTAAGGAATTATGTCCTCTCAAAATAACATGGCCAAAGAAAGTTCATCCCTACAAAATCATATAGTTTAGTCATGCCCCATTTTTGTCACACAAGAATGCTCTCATCATGCACAACCTTGATGACAAGCCAAGCAATTGTTTCATACTTTAGTAATCTCAAACCTATAAACTTTCACGCAATATATGAGCGCGAGCCATGGACATAGCACTATGGGTGGAATAGAATATAATGATGGGGGTTATGTGGAGAAGATAAAGGAGAAGGTCTCACATCAACGAGGCTAATCAACGGGCTATGGAGATGCCCATCAATTGATGTTAATGCAAGGAGTAGGGATTGCCATGCAACAGATGCACTAGAGCTATAAATGTATGAAAGCTCAACAAAAGAAACTAAGTGGGTGTGTGAGGGAGTCATGGATTAGGGGGTGTCCGGATGGCCGGACTATGACCTTTGGCCGGACTCCTGGACTATGAAGATACAAGATTGAAGACTTCGTCCCGTGTCCGGATGGGACTTTCCTTGGCGTGGAAGGCAAGCTTGGCGTCTGGATATGTAGATCTCCTCCCATTGTAACCGACTCTGTGTAACCCTAGCCCTCTCCGGTGTCTATATAAACCGGAGGGTTTTAGTCTGTGGGGACGAACAACAATCATACCATAGGCTAGCTTCTAGGGTTTAGACTCTCCGATCTCGTGGTAGATCTACTCTTGTACTACCCATATCATCAATATTAATCAAGCAGGAGTAGGGTTTTACCTCCATCGAGAGGGCCCGAACCTGGGTAAAAACATCGTGTCCCTTGTCTCCTGTTACCATCCGCCTAGACGCACAGTTCGGGACCCCTTACCCGAGGTCTACCGGTTTTGACACCGACATTGGTGCTTTCATTGAGAGTTCCTCTGTGTCGTCATCTTTAGGCCTGATGGCTCCTCCGATCATCAACAACGATGCGGTCCAGGGTGAGACTTTTCTCCCCAGACAGATCTTCGTATTAGGCGGCTTTGCACTGCGGGCCAATTCTCTTGGCCGTCTGGAGCAGATCGAAAGCTACGCCCCTGGCCATCAGGTCATATTTGGAAGTTTGAACTACACGACCGACGTCCGCGGAGACTTGATCTTCGACGGGTTTGAGCCATAGCCAAGCGCGCCGCACTATCACGATGGGCATGATCTTGCTCTGCCGCTGAACAGTGCCCTGGAGGCCGCACCAGTGTCCGCTCCAACCTTTAGCTCGGAGCCGACTGCGCCAATTGAGGACGGGTGGCTGGACACCGCCTCGGGGGCTGCAATCTCTACGGCGATCGAGCCGAACACCATACCTGTCCTTTGCGAAGCTCGTGACTCCAAGGTGTCGTACTCCTCTCCGGACTCTGAACCTTCCGCGCCCCTGCCAATCGAATCCGATTGGGCACCGATCATGGAGTTCACCGCCGCGGACATCTTTCAGCACTCGCCTTTCGGCGACATTCTGAATTCACTAAAATCTCTCCCTTTATCAGGAGAGCCCTGGCCGGACTATGGTCAGCAAGGTTGGGATGCGGACGACGAAGAAATTCAAATCCCACCCACCACCCACTTCGTAGCCATCGTCGATGATTTAACAGACATGCTCGACTTCGACTCCGAAGACATCGACGGTATGGACGCCGATGCAGGAGATGACCAAGAACCAGCGCCTACAGGGCACTGGAAGGCCACCTCGTCGTATGACATATACATGGTGGACACCCCAAAAGAAGAGAACGACGATGGAACAACGGAGGATGACCCCTCAAGAAACAGCCTAAGCGCGGCGTCGGGCGCCGCTCTAAATCCCGCCACGGCAAAAATGGCGATTCCGCACGGGAGATAATAACACCGGACAATGCGAAGACAACCCCTCCAAAGAGGATTCAACACGGAGGATGGAGTAGCCTGCCCTCATGAGAGAGCGGCAGACAGAGAGGTAGAGGACGATAATTACATGCCTCCCTCCGAAGACGAGGCAAGCCTCGACGACGAAAAAATTTGTCGTGCCTGAGGATCCCGTCGAACAAGAGCGTTTCAAACGCAGGCTTATGGCCACGGCGAGCAGCCTCAAGAAAAAACAGCAATAGCTTAGAGCTGACCAAGACTTGCTAGCCGACAGATGGACTGATGTCCTTGCGGCTGAAGAGTACAAACTCGAACGCCCCTCCAAGAGCTACCCAAAACGCAGGCTGCTACCCTGATTAGAGGAGGAAGCACCTAGACCTACATCACCAGCGCATGATGCGGCCGACCAGCCACCTTGTGGCCGCGACAGAGAGGCCTCTCGGCCCTCCACTCAAGTCGCACCCCGGCGTCGCTCAAAGAATACCAAGGCACGGGGAAATGTGCCAGACCTGCGAGATATATTGGAGGATAGGGCAAGGCAAACAAGATCGATCTATGGATCGCGTGGGCGCCCCACGACACTGACGATAACCGTCATGCCGGATATGGTAAATCCGTCCAGGCTGAACACAGTAGACAAAGCTCATTTGAGCTACTTCGTGATATAGCCCAATACAGAGGTGCCGCACACCCACTATGCTTCACAGATGAAGTAATGGATCATCAAATCCCCGAGGGTTTCACACCCGTAAACATCGAATCATACGATGGCACAACAGATCCGGCGGTATGGATCGAGGATTATCTCCTTCATTTCCACATGGCCCGCGGCGATGATCTACACGCCATCAAATACCTCCCACTCAAGCTTAAAGGACCAGCTCGGCATTGGCTTAACAGCTTGCCAAAGATAATCAATTGGTTGTTGGGAGGACACGGAAGCCGCATTCCTCGACAACTTCCGGGGCACCTATGTGCGACCACCGACGCCGATGACCTAAGCCACATAATTCAACAGCCGGAGGAATCGGCGGACAATTCTGGACACGGTTCCTAACCAAGAAAATCAAATAGTCGACTGCCCGGATGCAGGCCCTTGCAGCCTTCAAGCATAACATCCGTGACGAGTGGCTTGCCCGGCACCTAGGACAGGAAAAGCCGAAATCCATGGCAGCCCTCACAACACTCATGACCCGCTTTTGCACGGGAGAAGACAGCTGGCTAGCTCGTAGTAATAACATGACCAAGAGCCCTGGTAATTCGGATACCAAGGACAACATTGGCAGGTCGCGTCGCAACAAGCAAAAGCGCCGCATTAACGGCGACAATGCTGAGGATACGGCAGTTAATGCCGGATTCAGAGGCTCTAAACCCGGTCAGCGGAAAAAGCCATTCAAAAGAAATACTCCGGGCCCGTCCAATTTGGACCGAATACTCGATCGCTCGTGCCAGATACACGGCACCCCCGAAAAACCAGCCAACCACACCAACAGGGATTGTTGGGTGCTCAAGCAGGCAGGCAAGTTAAACGCCGAAAACAATGACAAGGGGCTGCATAGCGATGACGAGGAGAAGCCCCGGCCGTCGAACAATAGAGGACAAGAGGGCTTCCCCCCACAAGTGCGGACGGTGAACATGATATACGCAACCCACATACCCAAAAGGGAGCGGAAGCGTGCACTCAGGGACGTATATGCGTTGGAGCCAGTCGCCCCAAAGTTCAACCCAGGGTCCTCCTGCCCGATCACTTTTGATCGAAGGGACCACCCCACTAGCATCCGCCATGGCGGACTCGCCGCATTGGTTCTAGACCCAATCATTAACGGATTTCACCTCACTAGAGTCCTTATGGACGGCGGCAGCAGCCTGAACCTGCTTTATCAGGATACAGTGTGAAAAAGGGCATAGATCCCTCAAGGACTAAACCCACAAAAACAACCATTAAAGGCATCATACCAGGTGTAGAGGCCAACTGTACAGGCTCAGTTACACTTGAGGTGGTCTTCGGATCCCCAGATAATTTCCGAAACGAGGAGTTAATCTTCGACATAGTCCCATTCCGCAGTGGCTATCACGCACTGCTCGGACGATCCGCATTTGCAAAGTTCAATGCGGTGCCACACTACGCATACCTCAAGCTCAAGATGCCAGGCCCTCGAGGAGTCATTACGGTCAATGGTAACACCGAACGCTCTCTCCGAACGGAGGAGCATCTGGCTGACCCTACATGGCGGAAGTGCAAAGCAGCCTCTCAAGGCAATTCTCCAGTCCGGCCATTAAACGTCCGGACACCGTCAAGCGCGCCCGGAGTAACCTACAACAAGACCGCCTGGCACGTTCCGAGCATGCGTAGCAATGCGGCCCCAACCCCAGCCCTTGCGAAATTGCGAAACCAGTACTACGCGTACATAACTACGCTCTGGAAATACCATGGGCATAGGGGGAGGGGCACGACCACGGCATGCCCAAAATGCGGATCAACCGCACCAGGGGCTCCCGATTTTTTCATTCTTTTTTTTCTCACTTTCAGGACTCCACTTTCTGGAAGGCCGGTCCGGCAGTACAATCGCCGAACACACGATGCAACAGCCAGGGAGGCAGAAAGCTACGTCGAGTGTCCAGGTGGTCTCTATAACGAGCAGTATACTTGTTTCACATATCATCCCGCAGCTTGCCCCTGGAGGGAACATGTCAAATAGTCCCATCTCTTGCTTATCGCACTATTTGTATCGTTCTGCTTTTACCGCAGACTTTTCGAATAAACAATACATAGCTTTTGTCTATTATTGCATTCCTTTTTTTATAAAAATATGTTCAGTTATGACATTATGCAACCATACACTTTGGTACGGCCAATACACACTACTAGGGAAAACCTTATACACAGAACTTTAGCAGCAGCGAGGGTCAAAAAAGCACGCTGGTGCTAACTAGCAGTAGCGCGCCTGGGCAAACCGCGCTGTAGATAAAGTTCTAGCAGTAGCGCGTGCTGCCCTAAACACGTTACTACTAAAATTCCCACGGCTTAGCCGATAGGCTTCACATAGTAGTAGCGACCTATAACAAACCGCGCTACCTCTACATTCTTTGTAGCAGCGCGTTTTATATTAAACTCGTTGCTGCTAAAGGATATAAAATTAAATGGAAAGAAAATAGAAAGGTAATTGAAAATGAAAGAAATAGAATAAGGTGAAAGGAAAAATAATAAAATGTGAAGAAAACTAAATGAAAAAGGGGAAAAAAGAGAAAGGAGTAGCAGTAGCGTGTATCCCAGAAAGCGTTGTAGCTAACGTGGTAGTAGCGCTCTTCCTGGAATGCGCTACTGCTACCTCTGACTTAACCACGGGGTTCGTCCTTCCCCACGGCCACTTCCCCAAATCCAACTGTCCACACTCTCGCCGCCGCCGTCATTGTCGGCCGCCTCTCTTCGCACACCCTCACGCCGCCTACGACCCCAGATTCAACGCCGCCCGCCCCCGACCTCAACGCCGCCCAGACGCCGCCCCGACCCGACCTTGGCCGCCATCCGCTCTTGGCGTCCGAGCCCCGACCCGACCTCGGCGCGCCTGCCCCTCCTCGTCGCAGGCACCCGAGGTGAGCACGCCTGCTCCTCCCTATCCCCTACCTCTGCCTAGGGTTTTTTTATATTTTAGTTGCATCAAATTAGTTCGGGTTCATGTAAGAGTGGAAACAAATCGTATGCGGATGCGGCAAATAAATTAGGGTTCATGTAAGGGTGGAAACGAATCAAATTTCTAAGATGAATCATAAAACGAGTAAAATTTGACCACTTATTTCACTTTATAGTTGGATAATTGGAATATCCGCTACCACTTTCCACCCCTATAGGTTCATCAAATTAGATGGTAATTAGGGCAGTAGTTCCTAGGTACTAATTAGTTAGTAAGAACTAGGTACTAATTAAGTATTAGAATATTTTTATTTATAGTAAGTTTATTTTTAGTAAGAACTAGTTAGTAAGAACTTGTTGCTATTTTTTAGTTAAACCAATTTTTCCCGCATCGACGTGGACGATGCCTATCCTGCATCCTCGCCGTCGAGTCGGCGGAGGACGACACCTGCTTGACCAGATGGGCCATGTCTGGGACTGGGCTCCGCCGGGGTGGTACTGGGAGGCGCTACCTACCGAGGGGTGCAGGTTGGTGAGGAGCTAGCCTGTCGTTGACCCGAACCTTCTTTGGTGGCGGTCGCGTGGGCCAGTGACGGTCCAGAGGCTCGAGGACTCCGCGGAGGTGGTGCGTCACCGTGTCAGTGTGGAGGACGCGCACGTCCGTCCGTCGCTACTTGTTTGCGTTGGAGCACAGGTTCTCCAATACCTGGCAGGTTCTCCAGGGATCTCACTGGAGCTATGATCCCGTGATGGTTCCTTCTCTGTGGGTGTCCACCGCCCGCGCCGATACCCGTCGTGTGCTAGGGTTTTAGTTGTATTAGTGATGTTATATGTATGACACTATTCGTGATGTATTAGTGATAATAATCGACGATGTACGGACGCATGAGATGATTTACTTTTGCTTATTGAATGCATGCTAATTTGAGTCCTATAAGATATTTTGAAATGCATATCTTGTGTTGCTCAATATCCAAGTGGCCGGTCATGTTTGCAGGTTACACCTCTGAGTGGCCTATGTTTCGCCGGAGTGTTGATTCATTCCCGTTCCAGCAAATTTCAGGCGCTCGATATGTCCTATTTTAGCAAAGGTCATGCCGGATTTTTCCATGAATTTTGGCATGACTTGTGCCAGAATATGTAGGAAATATCGAGTGCCCCGGATTTGTGTGTTGAGTATCCTGGTAGTTGTCTTCGATCGGTTTTCAATTAATGTTTTAACTATGAACATAGGAAATGTCTCACAACGAAAAGGATTTCGGTATTTGCAAATACTGCGAAGACGAGCGCGGCCTGTGCGACGGAATCTTCCTAGATGATGATAGGCGCTTCAGCATCAAGCTGGACGAGAACTTCAAGTGGATCTGATGAAGTCATAACGACAAGTCTTTTTTCGTAATTAAGCATAACATCTGCTTCATTTGCTTCAACTTATATTTTTTTTACTATTCTACTAGCGTATCCCCTGCCATGCCAGAGTTTTTGTATTGGATAAGATAGGTTTCAGGCATACTACGGAGGTAAAGAAAGTTTATTTGAAGACCGAGCATGGTTATATTTTCTATGCAAAATTATACAATTCAGACGACTACACCTATTTTGGATGCAAAACATGGCGAGCACTATGCAAGACTTATGCATTTGAGCCTGATATGGTTATCACCTTTGATATTCGTCCGGAAGATGATATTGAAGGTAATACATGTTGGGGAACGTTGCAGAAAATTAAAAAATTTCCTACGGTTTCACCAAGATCCATCTATGAGTTCATCTAGCAACGAGTCATGGGAGAGTGATTGCATCTACATACCACTTGTAGATCGCGTGCGGAAGCGTTCAATGGAACGGGGATGATGGAGTCGTACTCGCCGTGATTCAGATCACCGATGACCTAGTGCTGAACGGACAGCACCTCCGCGTTCAACACACGTACGGAGCGGATGACGTCTCCTTCTTCTTGATCCAGCAGCACGACGGCGTGGTGGTGGATGCAGCAGAACTCCGGCAGGGATTCGCTAAGCAACTACGGGAGGAGGAGGAGGTGTTTCAGGGAGGAGGGAGGCGCGAGGGCTTATGGGTGCGGCCACCCCTCCCTCCCCTCCCTTTATATAGGTGCAAGAGAGGGGGGGAGGGCGCCGCCTTGCCCCTTCCTCCAAGGAAGGGTGCGGTTAAGAGGGGGAGGAGTCCATCCTCCCAAGGCACCCCTGAGGTGCCTTCCCCTTTAGGACTCTCCCTTTTCTTATATCTTGGCGCATGGGCCTCTTGGGGCTGGTGCCCTTGGCCCATATGGGCCAAGGCGCACTTCTACAGCCCATGTGCCCCCGGGCAGGTGGACCCCGGACCCCTTTCGCACTCCGGTACAATACCGATAACGCGAAACTTTTGGTGACCAAAATAAGACTTCCTATATATAAATCTTTACCTTGGACCATTTCGAACTCCTCGTGACGTCCGGGATCTCATCCGGGACTCAACAACATTCGGTTTGCTGCATACTCATATTCAGACAACCTTAGCGCCACGAACCTTAAGTGTGTAGACCCTACGGGTTCGGGAGACATGCAACATGATCGAGACGGCTCTCGGGCAATAACCAACAGCGGGATCTGGATACCCATGTTGGCTCCCACATGCTCCTCGATGATATCATCGGATGAACCACGATGTCGAGGATTCAAACAACCTCAGATACAATTCCCTTTGTCAATCGGTATGTTACTTGCCGAGATTCGATCGTCGGTATCCCAATACCTCGTTCAATCTCGTTACCGGCAAGTCACTTTACTCGTACCGTAATGCATGATCCCGTGACCAGACACTTGGTCACTTTGAGCTCATTATGATGATGTACTACCGAGTGGGCCCAGTGATACCTCTCCGTAATACGGAGTGACAAAATCCAGTCTCGATCCGTGTCAACCCAACAGACACTTTCGGAGATACCTGTAGTGTACCTTTATAGTCACCCAGTTACGTTGTGACGTTTGGTACACCCAAAGCACTCCTATGGTATCCGGGAGTTACACGATCTCATGGTCTAAGGAAAAGATACTTGACATTGGAAAAGCTCTAGCAAAACGAACTACACGATCTTGTGCTATGCTTAGGATTGAGTCTTGTCCATCACATCATTCTCCTAATGATGTGATCCCGTTATCATTGACATCCAATGTCCATAGTCAGGAAACCATGACTATCTATTGATCAACGAGCTAGTCAACTAGAGGCTCACTAGGGACATATTGTGGTCTATGTATTCACACGTGTATTACGATTTCCGGATAATACAATTATAGCATGAATAAAAGACAATTATCATGAACAAGAAAATATAATAATAATACTTTTATTATTGCCTCTAGGGCATATTTCCAACAGTCTCCCTCTTGCACTAGAGTCAATAATCTAGTTACATTGTGATGAATCGAACATCCATAGAGTTCTGGTATTGATCATGTTTTGCTCGCGGAAGAGGTTTAGTCAACGGATCTGCGACATTCAGATCCGTATGCACTTTGCAAATTTCTATGTCCCCATCTTGAACATTTTCACGAATGGAGTTGAAGCGACGCTTGATGTGCTCGGTCTTCTTGTGAAACCTGGGCTCCTTGGCAAGTGCAATAGCTCGGTGTTGTCACAGAAAGAGTTTGATCGGCCCCGACGCATTGGGTATGACTCCTAGGTCGGTGATGAACTCCTTCACCCATATTGCTTCATGTGCTGCCTCAAAGGCTGCCATGTACTCCGCTTCACATGTAGATCCCGCCACGACGCTTCGCTTGCAGCTGCACCACCATCGCTCCACCATTTAACATATACAGTATCCGGTTTGTGACTTTGAGTCATCCAGATCTGTGTCGAAGCTAGCATCGACGTAACCCTTTACTGACGAGCTCTTCGTCACCTCCATAAACGAGAAACATGTCCTTTGTCCTTTTCGGGCACTTCAGGATATTCTTGACCGCTGTCCGGTGTTCCTTGCCGGGATTACTTTGGTACCTTCCTACCAAACTTACGGCAAGGTTTACATCAGGTCTGGTACACAGCATGGCATACATAATAGATCCTATGGCTGAGGCATAGGGGATGACACTCATCTCTTCTTTATCTTTTGCTGTGGTCGGGCATTGAGCCGAGCTCAATTTCACACCTTGCAAAACAGGCAAGAACCCTTTCTTGGACTGATCCATTTTGAACTTCTTCAAAATCTTATCAAGGTATGTGCTTTGTGAAAGACCTATGAGGCGTCTCGATCTATCCCTATAGATTTTGATGCCTAATATGTAAGCAACTTCTCCAAGGTCCTTCATTGAAAAACTCTTATTCAAGTAGGCCTTAATGCTGTCCAAGAGTTCTATATCATTTCCCATCAGAAGTATGTCATCTACATATAATATGAGAAATGCTACAGAGCTCCCACTCACTTTCTTGTAAACGCGGGCTGCTCCATAAGTCTGCATAAACCCAAACGCTTTGATCATCTCATCAAAGCAAATGTTCCAACTCCGAGATGCTTGCACCAGCCCATAAATGGATCGCTGGAGCTTGCATACCTTGTTAGCATTCTTAGGATCGACAAAACCTTCCGGCTGCATCATATACAGCTCTTCCTTAAGGTAACCGTTAAAGAATGCCGTTTTGACGTCCATCTGCCATATCTCATAATCATAGTATGCGGAAATTGCTAACATGATTCGGACGGACTTAAGCTTCGCTACGGGAGAGAAAGTCTCATCATAGTCAATCCCTTGAACTTTCGATAACCCTTAGCGACAAGTCGAGCTTTATAGATGGTAACATTACCATCCGCGTCCGTCTTCTTCTTAAAGATCCATTTGTTTTCTATCGCTCGCCGATCATCGGGCAAGTCTGTCAAAGTCCATACTTTGTTTTCATACATGGATCCTATCTCGGATTGCATGGCTTCAAGCCATTTGTTGGAATCTGGGCCCGCCATCGCTTCTTCATAGTTCGAAGGTTCACCGTTGTCTAACAACATGATTTCCAGGACACGCCGTACCACGCTGGTGCGGAACGTGTCCTAGTGGACCTATGAAGTTCAGTAGCAACTTGATCCGAAGTACCTTGATCATCATCATTAATTTCCTCTCCAGTCGGTGTAGGGACCACAGGAACAATTTCCTGAGCTGCACTACTTTCCGGTTCAAGAGGTAGTACTTCATCGAGTTCTAATTTCCTCCCACTTACTCCTTTCGAGAGAAACTCTTTTTCCAGAAAGGATCCGTTCTTGGCAACAAAGATCTTGCCTTCAGATCTAAGGTAGAAGGTATACCCAATGGTTTCCTTAGGGTATCCTATGAAGACGCATTTTTCCGACTTGGGTTCGAGCTTTTCAGGTTGAAGTTTCTTGACATAAGCATCGCATCCCCAAACTTTTAGAAACGACAGCTTAGGTTTCTTCCCAAACCATAATTCATACGGTGTCATCTCAACGGATTTAGACGGTGCCCTATTTAAAGTGAATGTAGCTGTCTCTAGAGCGTATCCCCAAAATGATAGCGGTAAATCAGTAAGAGACATCATAGATCGCACCATATCCAATAGAGTGCGACACGATGTTCGGACACACCGTTCTGCTGAGGTGTTCCAGCGGCGTGAGTTGTGAAACGATTCCACATTTCCTTAAGTGTGTACCAAATTCGTGACTTAAATATTCTCCTCCACGATCTGATCGCAAGAATTTTATCTTTCGGTCACGTTGATTCTCTACTTCATTCTGAAATTCCTTGAACTTTTCAAAGGTCTCAGACTTGTGTTTCATCAAGTAGACATACCCATATCTACTGAAGTCATCGGTGAGAGTGAGAACATAACGATATCCTCCATGAGCCTCAACACTCATTGGACCGCACACATCGGTATGTATGATTTCCAATAAGTTGGTTGCTCACTCCATTGTTCCGAGAACGGAGTCTTGGTCATCTTGCCCATGAGGCATGGTTCGCATGTGTCAAATGATTCATAATCGAGAGACTCTAAAAGTCCATCAGCATGGAGCTTCTTCATGCGCTTGACACCAATGTGACCAAGGCGGCAGTGCCACAAGTATGTGGGACTATCGTTATCAACTTTACATCTTTTGGTATTCACACTATGAACATGTGTAACATTACATTCGAGATTCATTAAGAATAAACCATTGACCATCGGAGCATGACCATAAAACATTTCTCTCATATAAATAGAACAACCATTATTCTCGGATTTAAATGAGTAGCCATCTCGTATTAAACGAGATCCCGATACAATGTTCATGCTCAAACTTGGTACTAAATAACAATTATTGAGGTTTAAAACTAATCCCATAGGTAAATGTAGAGGTAGCGTGCGACGGCCATCACATCGACCTTGGAACCATTCCCGACGCGCATCGTCACCTCGTCCCTTCGCCAGTCTCCGTTTATTCCGCAGCTCCTGCTGTGAGTTACATATATGAGCAACGACACCGTATCAAATACCGGGGAGTTACTACGAGTAATCGGTAAGGTACACATCAATTACATGTATATCAAATATACCTTTAGTGTTGCCGGCCTTCTTGTCTGCTAAGTATTTGGGGCAGTTCCGCTTCCAAAGTGACCCTTCCCTTTGCAATAAAAGCACTCAGTCTCGTGCTTGGGTCCATTCTTTGACTTCTTCCCGCAATCGGCTTGCGGGCGGCAACATCCTTGCCGTCCTTCTTGAAGTTCTTCTTTCCCTTGCCCTTCTTGAACTTAGTGGTTTTATTGACCATCAACACTTGATGCTCCTTCTTGATTTCTACCTCTGCTGACTTCAGCAATGAAAATACTTCAGGAATAGTTTTCACCATCCCTGCATATTGTAGTTCATCACAAAGCTCTTGTAGCTTGGTGGGAGCGACTGAAGGATTCTGTCAATGACCGCCTCGTCCGGGAGGTTAATCTCCAATTGGGACAAAGCGGTTGTGCAACCTGCATATTTTGAGTATGTGCTCACCGATAGAACTATTTTCCTCCATCTTACAACTATAGAACTTGTCGGAGACTTCATATCTCTCGACCCGGGCATGAGCTTGGAAAACCATTTTCAGCTCTTCGAAAATCTCATATGCTCTGTGTTGCTCAAAACGCTTTTGGAGCCCCGGTTCTAAGCTGTAAAGCATGCCGCACCGAACAAGGGAGTAATCATCAGCACGTGACTGCCAAGCGTTCATAATGTCTTGGTTCTCTCGATGGGTGCTTCACCTAGCGGTGCTTCTAGGACATATTGTTTCTTGGCTGCTATGAGGATGATCCTCAGGTTTCGGACCCAGTCCGAATAGTTGCTGCCATCGTCTTTCAGCTTGGTTTTCTCTAGGAACGCGTTGAAGTTCATGGTGACATGAGCGTTGGCCATTTGATCTACAAGACATATTTTGCAAAGACTTTAGACTAAGTTCATGATAATTAAGTTCATCTAATTAATTTTTTTAATGAATTCCCACTCAGATTTGACATCTCTCTAGTCATCTAAGTGTTACATGATCCGGGTCGACTAGGCCGTGTCTGATCATCACGTGAGACGGACTAGTCATCATCGGTGAACATCTCCATGTTGATCGTATCTTCCATACGACCCATGTTCGACCTTTCGGTCTCTTGTGTTCCGAGGCCATGTCTGTACATGCTAGGCTCGTCAAGTTAACCCTAAGTGTTCTGCATGTGTAAATCTGTCTTACACCCGTTGTATGTGAACGTAAGGATCTATCACACCCGATCATCACGTGGTGCTTTGAAACGACGAACTTTAGCAACGGTGCACAATTAGGGAGAACACTTTCTTGAAATTGTTATGAGGGATCATCTTATTTACTACCGTCGTTCTAAGTAAACATAAGATGCATGAACATAATAAACATCACATGCAATTATATATAGTAGTGACATGATATGGCCAATATCACATAGCTCCTTTGATCTCCATCTTCGGGGCTCCATGATCATCCTGTCACCGGCATGACACCATGATCTCCATCATCATGATCTCCATCATCGTGTCTTCATGAAGTTGTCACGCCAACGACTACTTCTACTTCTATGGCTAACGTTTAGCAATAAAGTAAAGTAATTCACATGGCGTTCTTCAATGACACGCAGGTCATACAAAAAATAAAGACAACTCCTATGGCTCCTGCCGGTTGTCATACTCATCGACATGCAAGTCGTGATTCCTATTACAAGAACATGATCTCATACATCACATATATCATTCATCATTCATCACAACTTTGGCCATATCATATCATTAAAAACACTTGCTGCAAAAACAACTTAGACGTCCTCTAATTGTTGTTGCAAGTTTTACGTGGCTGCAATAGGGTTCTAGCAAGAACGCTTTTCTTACCTACGTGAAAGCCACAACGTGATTTGTCAACTTCTATTTACCCTTCATAAGGACCCTTTTCATCGAATCCGCTCCAACTAAAGTGGGAGAGACGGACACCCGCTAGCCACCTTATGCAACTAGTGCATGTCAGTCGGTGGAACCAGTCTCACGTAAGCGTACGTGTAAGGTCGGTCCGGGCCGCTTCATCCCACAATACCGCTGAAGCAAGAAAATACTATTAGCGGCAAGCAAGTTGACAAGATCTACGCCCACAACGAAATTGTGTTCTACTCGTGCAATAGAGAACTACGCATAGACCTAGCTCATGATGCCGCTGTTGGGGAACGTTGCAGAAAATTAAAATTTTTCCTACGGTTTCACCAAGATCCATCTATGAGTTCATCTAGCAACGAGTCATGGGAGAGTGATTGCATCTACATACCACTTGTAGATCGCATGCGGAAGCGTTCAATGGAACGGGGATGATGGAGTCGTACTCGCCGTGATTCAGATCACCGATGACCTAGTGCTGAACGGACAACACCTCCGCGTTCAACACACGTACGGAGCGGATGACATCTCCTCCTTCTTGATCCATCAAGGGGGAAGGAGAGGTTGATGATGATCCAGCAGCACGACGGCGTGGTGGTGGATGCAGCAGAACTCCGGCAGGGCTTCACTAAGCAACTACGGGAGGAGGAGGAGGAGGTGTTTCAGGGAGGAGGGAGGCGCCAGGGCTTATGGGTGCGGCCACCCCTCCCTCCCCTCCCTTTATATAGGTGCAAGAGAGGGGGGAGGGCGCAGCCTTGCCCCTTCCTCCAAGGAAGGGGTGCGGCCAAGAGGGGGGAGGAGTCCATCCTCCCAAAGGCACCTCGGAGGTGCCTTCCCCTTTAGGACTCTCCCTTTTTCTTATATCTTGGCGCATGGGCCTCTTGGGGCTGGTGCCCTTGGCCCATATGGGCCAAGGCGCACCCTACAGCCCATGTGCCCCCGGGCAGGTGGACCCCAGTGGACCCCGGACCCCTTTCGCACTCCGGTACAATACCGATAACATGAAACTTTTCCTACGACCAAAATAAGACTTCCTATATATAAATCTTTACCTCCGGACCATTCCGGAACTCCTCGTGACATCCGGGATCTCATCCGGGACTCGAACAACATTCAGTTTGCTGCATACTCATATTCATACAACCCTAGCGCCACCGAACCTTAAGTGTGTAGACCCTACGGGTTCGGAGACATGCTGGAGACATGATCGAGACGGCTCTCGGGCAATAACCAATAGCGGGATCTGGATACCCATGTTGGCTCCCACATGCTCCTCGATGATATCATCAGATGAACCAAGATGTCGAGGATTCATACTAACCCGTATACAAGTCCCTTTGTCATTCGGTATGTTACTTGCCCGAGATTCGATCGTCGGTATCCCAATACCTCGTTCAATCTCGTTATCGCAAGTCACTTTACTCGTACCGTAATGCATGATCCCGTGACCAGACACTTGGTCACTTTGAGCTCATTATGATGATGCACTACCGAGTGGGCCCAGTGATACCTCTCCGTAATATGAGTGACAAATCCCAGTCTCGATCCGTGTGAACCCAACAGACACTTTCGGAGATACCTGTAGTGCACCTTTATAGTCACCCGATTACGTTGTGACGCTTGGTACACCCAAAGCACTCCTACGGTATCCGGGAGTTACACGATCTCATGGTCTAAGGAAAAGATACTTGACATTGGAAAAGCTCTAGCAAAACGAACTACACGATCTTGTGCTATGCTTAGGATTGGGTCTTGTCCATCACATCATTCTCCTAATGATGTCATCCCGTTATCATTGACATCCAATGTCCATAGTCAGGAAACCATGACTATCTATTGATCAACGAGCTAGTCAACTAGAGGCTCACTAGGGACATATTGTGGTCTATGTATTCACACGTGTATTACGATTTCCGGATAATACAATTATAGCATGAATAAAAGAAAATTATCATGAACAAGGAAATATAATAATAATACTTTTATTATTGCCTCTAGGGCATATTTCCAACAATACCGACATCTGGGTCGATGTGCCGACGCCTCCAGTTATACCATTATGTAAGTTTCTCAACCATATTTATGTCTTTGATATTGTTGATTCAAAAATAGTTGACACCTAATTTGTATTGTCAGCTTATTTCGGTGCATGAAAACATGTCCAGCGCTTGGTAGACAGGACCTACTACTGTCCCGAGGCTGAACTAAACTGCGAGGAGCTAAGTCATTATGTTTCATGGCTTGAGGATCTTGATACTGTCAAGACAAATTTTCTTTCTGGATTTAGAAATGTTAGTACTGAAAATGTGTGACCAATAGTGTTCGTAATGAACTACGGTCACATCTATTTAGGAAGGATGGTAAGATTTTTACTATTTGTCCTCAGTGCATCTTTTCCATACATTATTTTTGAAGCTAAACTTCATTGCTAAGTATGTTACCATACGATGTTCTTCAACAGGGACTCGATGAATGTTGTGCCTTATGGGATCGAGACTAAAGGTACCATGAGTATTATCAGCTTACGGTCAAGATATCCTACAGATTACTTTAGTGCATTCAAGATTTGCGACGGATGCTTAATAGTGCAAGACTGGGCCAAATATGTGATGGGGGAGCGAAGAGAAGTACTAGGGGGCAGCAAACAGAGGCGCTACTCACGATTAGGAGACAGGTTCATCTGCATGCTCCAACTTGATCAAGGAGGAGAGCTACACATGTTTTATGTTGTTTTACCTAAGAGAGAGCAGCAGGAGTGATTAGCTAGCTAGAAATGAGTTTCAGGATGATGATGTGCTACACTATTACTATGATGATAAAATAGCTAGTGTTGGTGGTAATGACTATGATGATTATTATTAGCTAGTGTTAGTGGTGATTAAATAAATACTGTTGGTGGTAATGACCATGATGATGATTAAATATCTTGTGCGGTGGATTAGATTCAAGTGGAGGCAACATGTGGTGCACATCGAAAGTACTACTAGTCCAAACTAGATCAAGTTTGGATTAGTAGTATACTTTGACATGCACCACATATTGCCTCCACTTGAACCTAATCCACCTTCATTTGACACTGTTATGGACATAATGATGTAAACCTCATAACTGGTATTGTATCAATATTTGTACGATGGCAAATAAATAAACTAAAAATGAAAAAATAAAAAAAGAATACTAGTAGCGATGGAGAGAAAACACACTACCAGTAGTTACATTAGCAGTAGCGTGGGAGTGAACAAACGCTGCAGCTATTCGTCCTAGCAGTAGCGCGTGCGTGCATGCGTTACTGCTAAGCAGTAGCTGTAGCGCCTTATTAGTAGCGCGCCTACCCGCGCTACTAGTGAGCACAAAACCAGCGCTACTGCTAGGGTTTTCCCTAGTAGTGACACCAGGGGCTTACGTACCCCAGAATATGGTGTGAGAAGTCCGAACACTCTCATGAGCGCGGCACCCCGAACTTATAGCATTATATGCATCGGCTCCGAATCATGTCTTGGGTCAATAGTTGGGTTTGCCCGGCTCCCATGTTTTGGTACCTTACGTTCCGTTATATCGGCTAAGGTAGCACTGGGAGAACCACTGCAATTATGCCACGGTTGATCTGGGCTAAGCACCTCAGTGGAGAAAGCTAAAACTGACCGTCATGATAGGGCGAGAGCTGGTCGCTGTTCGAGTGGTTTTCGAGTCCCTAAAGACTTATGCCGCTTAGAGCGAGGAGTTGGCTTTGTCCGGCCTAGGCGTGGATAGCGCCCCGAACTCGGTCTTCCGAATACTAGGGGCTTCGCCGAAATTTAAAATTATAGAATTCTATGGCTAAGTGAGAGTGTTCAAGCATTATAGTCCGATTGCCTTGTTCGTTGTGTTGAGCGCCTCCTCGAAGGACCCAAACATGGAAAAAGAGCGCTCAGGTTTATCCGGACACCCCCAGCACTTCATGGCATGGGGGCAGAAGCCGACGACTCGCCATCTCTCAATTTTAATAAACGGCCGCACAGAAGGTAATATTTTAAATTCAAAAGCGTTGCTTAGCGTATATGAACAAGTTTTCAGCGTACAGGATCACAAAATGCGATTTTACTCAAAAATTACGTCTTTGGAGCACTCATCCGCTATAAGGCGGGCACCCTTCAGGACGCCCTCATAATACATCTCGGGCTTGCGATGCTCCTTGCCAGGCGGTGGTCCGTCCGTCACAAGCTTCTCAGCGTCCATCTTGCCCCAATGCACTTTAGCACGGGCAAGGGCCCTACGGGCACCTTCGATGCATACGGAGCGCTTGATGACTTCAAGCCATGGACAGGCATCCACCAGCCGCCTCACCAGCCCGAAGTAGCTCCCAGGCATGGCTTCCCCAGGCCACAGCCGGATTATGAGACCCTTGGCCTGTGCGGCCACCTTACGGAGCTCGACCAGCTGCTTCAGCTGGTCGCTCAAAAACTGCCGGGTGTCCGCCTCGGCATCTTGAGACCAGAACACATTCTTCGTCGAGCTCCCCTCTTTGGCTCAGTAGAACGCGGCAGCGTCGGACACACTCCGGGGAAGATCTGCGAATGCTCCTGGAGAGCTCCGGACTCGGGTAAGTAACAAGTAATTCACTTTCACGTGCTTGCTTTGCATAAAGAATGCCTTACCCGCCGCTATCTTCTTCATCGCCTCAATTTCCTGGAGGGCTTTTTGGGCTTCGGCCTTAGCAGGTTTGGCGCTCTCAAGGGCCTAGGCGAGCTTGGACTCTCGAGTCTTTGAGTCAAGCTCCAACCTCTCGTGTTTTTCCACGAGAGCCTGGAGCTCTTGCTGCACCTCCGCCACCCGCGCCTCCTGCTTCTCTCGCTCGGTGCGCTCCACGGCCGCATTGTTTTTGGCCTTGGACAGCGCTTCCTTCAGGGTCGCCTCCTCGGTTGTGGCCCCTGCAATACTCACGTTCGTCCTGTCATTTTTTTTCAACCACATCTTTTTATATACTTACATAAGGTATTCCTTACCTTCCTTGTCCTCGAGCTGCTTTTTGGCAAGGCCGAGCTCATTCTCGGACCGCTCGAGGCTCTGCTTCAATGCATCGACCTCCGCAGTCAATGTGGCAGAGGTCAGCAGTGCAGCCTGCACTCCCATATTGACATACTTATGTTAGACTCCTGCGTATATCTTTTAGATCATCAGTTCGGCTTTTCTTTCCGAACACCAAACTGAGCATCATGGGCTACTGTCTATGCGGTAATATTTTTACATACCTTAAATACATACCTCAAATCCTGTTAGAAGGCTGGCACAGGCTTCAGTCAGCCTGCTCTTGGCGGACTGAACCTTCTGGATCACCACACTCGTAGTAGTGTGGTGCTCCTCGTCGATGGAGGCGCCGTTAAGCACCTCCAGCAAATTATCCGGTGCCTCCGGTTGGACGGAGGTCACCGGCATCGTAGGCTTGCCCTTCTTACATGGGGGCCGCCTGCCGGACTCCGGAACCACTGAAGGTTCCGGTGCGGAGTCCGGCCCGGGGCCGGACTTAGAGCCCTTTGGGGTTTTATCCCCTTTTCGCCTGGAATCCGGGAGGTTGCCTTGCGGCGCCTCCAGGACCACCTCCTCCTGGCTTGTCCCCTTTTGGGACTCCACCTCGGCATCATCCGCAGCGCGAGGAGAGGAGGCGGCCGGAAGTGAAGTGCTATTCACATCCGACGGACCCAGGGAGCCGCTCGTTAAAGCGTCGTGCCCGGCCTTGGGCGGACTGCATGATTATATTCGGTGTCAGAAGGTACTGTGCAATGAAGGAGCGCCATGAGTTACTCTGGTATCCAGATACTTACGATTTCGCCAGGGGCTTGGCCCTGGGTGGCCACTCTTCTTCGCTGTCGTCGGCGTTGGTGGAGTAGTCCGGAGGGAGGGTCCTTCCTTCTTGGACCCTCCGGCCCCCCCAGTTGGGGTGGCCTTCCTTTTCTTCTCTCCCCCCGCTGGGGGAGAGGCCTCTCTTTCCTCCTCCTCGTTTTCACGGGAGGAGTCCGCCTCGGAATCATCGGACGATGAGTCCGACACCACTGGCGCCAGAACTCCTTCGAGTTCCGTGGCCTTCTTCTTGGCCTTCTTCTCCGGCACCACGTAAGGTGCGGAACCAAAGATCCTGTCAGCGGGCGTCCGCTGGGTCTTCTGGCAAGGGTGCCGGACAGTCAATCTGCCCGGACGTCCTCTGCCAATCCTGTCAAAGGTAAGGGAGTTTAGATCCCGCATAGAGTCAAACTATGAAAAACAAGTGTCCCGAAAAGGGCAAAATAGCTTACCGCGTTGGCTTGATGCTGCGTGCTGAATCCGCAATCCTCGGTAGCGGATGCGGGAGCCTCGGCGCCCTTGAACAGCGCCTTCCAGGCATCTTCGTATGTAGTGTCGAAGAGCCTGCTCAGGGTTTGGTGTTGTGCCGGATCAAACTCCCACAAGCTGAATGCCCGTTGTTGGCATGGGAGGATCCAGTGGATGAGCATGACCTGGACTACGTTGACGATCTTGAGCTTCTTGTTCACCAGGTTTTGGACGCAGGTTTGGAGTCCGGTCAGCTCTTCCGAATTACCCCACGACAGGCCTATCTCTTTCCAGGTGGTGAGCCGTGTAGGGAAGCCAGATCGGAATTCGGGGGCCGCTGCCCATTTAGGGTCACGCGGCTCGGTGATGTAGAACCACCCCGATTGCCACCCCTTTATGGTCTCCACGAAGGAGCCCTCGAGCCATAGGACTTTGGCCATCTTGCCAACCATGGTACCTCCGCACTCCACTTGGCGGCCGCCCACTACCTTCGGCTTGACATTGAAGGTCTTCAGCCATAAGCCGAAGTGGGGCTGGATGCAGAGAAAAGCCTCGCACACGACGATGAACGTCGAGATGTTGATGATGAAATTCGGGGCCAGATCATGGAAATCCAGGCCGTAGTAGAACATGAGCCCCCAGACAAATGGGTGAAGTGGAAAACCTAGTCCGCGGAGGAAGTGGGTGAGGAACACCACCCTCTCATGGGGCCTGGGGCTGGGAATGAGCTGCCCCTTGTCGGGAAGCCTGTGCGCGATGTCATTGGACAAGTATCCGGCTTCCTCAGCTTTTTAATGTGCCCCTCCGTGACAGAGGAGGCCATCCACTTGCCTCCCGCTCCGGACATGACTGGAGAAGGTTGAGGCGGGATGTACGGACTTGGGCGCTGGAGCTCGAGTGCGCGAAAATGGATAAGCGAAGGAGGAAGAAGGCGTAGATGGAAAAGGTGGATCCTTATCCCCTTATATGGGCGGAAGAAACTATGTGCCCCCACCAGCCTGGTAAAACTCGCTTATCTCCCAAGCGCCGCAAATTAATGGCACGGTTGTTTTACCCACGCCCGTATTGATGAGAATCCCGGAATAAGGGGACACGATCTCTGCTTCAACAAGACGTGCCAAGGAAACCGTCTCGCTAAGTGCGCTGAGGTGGGACAGTAAAAACGATTCAAATAAAGGCTTGGCCGTAGCGTGATGCCGTAGCGTGATGTCACGCTGCGAAATACGTCAGCAGATTGGATTTGTGTAAATATTGTTCTCTCTACGGTGGTATGTGGAACTTATTTTGCAGAGCCGGACACTATCCTTGTGTTCAAAATCTTCTATGAAGTATTCGGAGGAGGAACCCGCCTTGCAATGCCGAAGACAATCTGCGTGCCGGACTCGTCGTCATTGAAGCCTGGTTCAGGGGTTACTGAGGGAGTCATGGATTAGGGGGTGTCCGGATGGCCGGACTATGACCTTTGGCCGGACTCCTGGACTACGAAGATACAAGATTGAAGACTTCATCCCGTGTCCGGATGGGACTTTCCTTGGCGTGGAAGGCAAGCTTGGCGATACGGATATGTATATCTCCTCCCATTGTAACCGACTCTGTGTAACCCTAGCCCTCTTCGATGTCTATATAAACCGGAGGGTTTTAGTCCGTAGGACGAACAACAATCATACCATAGGCTAGCTTCTAGGGTTTAGCCTCTCTGATCTCGTGGTAGATCTACTCTTGTACTACCCATATCATCAATATTAATCAAGCAGGAGTAGGGTTTTACCTCCATCGAGAGGGCCCGAACCTGGGTAAAAACATCGTGTCCCTTGTCTCCTGTTACCATCCGCCTAGACGCACAGTTCGGGACCCCCTACCGGAGATCCGCAGGTTTTGACACCGACAGTGTGCATGCAACTTGCTTGCTCACGAAGACCTAGGGCATTTGAGGAAGCCCATCGTTGGAATATAAAAGCCAAGTTCTATAATGAAAAATTCCCACTAGTATATGAAAGTGACAAAATATGAAACTCTCTATATGAAAAACATGGTGCTACTTTGAAGCACAAGTGTGGAAAAGGATAGTAACGTTGTCCCTTCTCTCTTTTTCTCTCATTTTTTCATGGTGGGCTCTTTGGCCTCTTTTTTATTTGGTGGGCCCTTTGGCCTATTTTTTTTCTTTTTTTATTTAACCTCACATGGGACAATGTTCTAATTAATGATGATCATCACACTTCTATTTATTTACAACTCAATGATTACAACTCGATACTAGAGCAAAATATGACTCTATATGAATGCCTCCAGCGGTGTACCGGGATATGCAATGAACCAAGAGTGACATGTATGAAAGAATTATGAACGGTGGCTTTGCCACAAATACTATGTCAACTACATGATCATGCTAAGCAATATGACAATGATGAATGTGTCATGAAGAACGGTATGGTGGAAAGTTGCATGGCAATATATCTCGGAATGGCTATGGAAATGCCATAATCGGTAGGTACGGTGGCTGTTTTGAGGAAGATATAAGGAGGTTTATGTGTGAAAGAGCGTATCATATCACGGGGTTTGGATGCACAGGCGAAGTTTGCACCAACTCTCAATGTGAGAAAGGGCAATGCATGGTACCGAAGAGGCTAGCAATGATGGAAGGGTAAGAGTGCGTATAATCCATGGACTCAACATTAGTCATAAAGAACTCACATACTTATTGCAAAAATCTACAAGCCATCAAAAACCAAAGCACTACGTGCATGCTCCTAGGGGGATAGATTGGTAGGAAAAGACCATCGCTCGTCCCTGACCGCCACTCATAAGGAGGACAATCAAATAACACCTCATGTTTCAAATTTTGTTACATAACGTTTACCATACGTGCATGCTACGGGACATGCAAACTTCAACACAAGCATTTCTCAAATTCACAACTACTCAACTAGCACGACTTTGATATTATCACCTCCATATCTCAAAACAATTATCAAGCATCAAACTTTTCTTAGTATTCAACGCACTCAAAAGAAAGTTTTACAAATCTTGAATACCAAGCATATTATTATTAAGCAAATTACCATGCTATTTAAGACTCTCAAAATAATCTAAGTGAAGCATGAGAGATCAATAGTTTCCTTAAAACAAACCACCAACGTGCTCTAAAAGATACAAGTGAAGTACTAGAGCAAAACTATCAAGCTCAAAAGATATAAGTGAAGCACATAGAGCAAAACTATCAAGCTCAAAAGATATAAGTGAAGCACATAGAGTATTCTAACAAATTCCAATTCATGTATGGCTCTCTCAAAAGGTGTGTACAGCAAGGATGATTGTGGTAAACTAACAAGCAAAGGCATAAATAATACAAGACGCTCAACGCATAAAACACATATCATGTGGTGAATAAAAATATAGCTCCAAGTAAAGTTACCGATGGAAGTGGGCGAAGAGGGATGCCTTCCGGGCATCCCCAAGCTTAGAATTTTGGTGTCCTTGGATTATCTTGGGGTGCCATGGGCATCCCGTAGCTTAGGCTCTTTCCACTCCTTGTTCCATAATCCATCAAAAAAATTCACCCAAAACTTGAAAACTTCACAACACAAAACTCAACAGAAATCTCGTAAGCTCGGTTAGCGAAAGAAAACAAAAGACCATTTCAAGGTACTGTAATGAACTCATTCTTTATTTATATTGCTGTTAAACCTACTGTATTCCAACTTCTCTATGGATCATAAACTATTTTACTAGCCATAGATTCATCAAAATAAGCAAACAACACACGAAAAACAGAATCTGTCAAAAACAGAACAGTCTGTAGTAATAAGTAACTAACGAAAACTTATGGAATTCCAAAAATTCAGCCAAAATAGGACGACCTAGGACATTTGTTTATTGATCAGCAGCAATTGGAATCAGAATTTTATCACGTTCTGGTTATTTTTAACAATTGTTTTCGTGAACCGAAAGTTTCTGGAAATTACAGCAAGATCAAATAACTATTATCCAAGAAGATCCTATAGGTTTAACTTGGCACAAACACTAATTAAAACATAAAACCACATCCAAGCAGAAGGTATATGGATTATTTATTCCTAAACAGAAGCAAAAAAAACTAAAAATAAAATTGGGTTGCCTCCCAACAAGCGCTATCGTTTAACGCCCCTAGCTAGGCATAAAAGCAATGATAGATCTAGGTATTCCCATCTTTGGTGGGCAATCCATAGGTAGCTCTCATAATAGATTCATATGGTAATTTTATCTTCTTCCTAGGGATGTGTTCCATGCCTTTCTTTAATGGGAATTAGAATCTAATATTCCCTTCCTTCACATCAATAATTGCACCAATCGTTCTTAGGAAATGTCTACCAAGAATAATAGGACATGAAGGATTGCAATCTATATCAAGAACGATAAAGTCTACGAGCACATAATTCCTATTTGCAACAATAAGAACATCATTAATTCTTCTCATAGGTTTCTTAATAGTGGAATCCGCAAGGTGCAAGTTTAGAGAGCATTCATCAAAATCACGGAAATCTAGCAAATCACACAAAGTTTTGGGAATAGTGGAAACACTAGCACCCAAATCACATAAAGCATAGAATTCATGATCCTTAATCTTAATTTTAATAGTTGGTTCCCACTCATCATAAAGTTTTCTAGGTATAGAGACTTCCAACTCAAGTTTTTCCTCATAAGATTGCATCAAGGCATCAACGATATGTTTAGTAAACGCTTTATTTTGACTATAAGCATGCGGTGAATTTAGCACGGATTGCAACAAGGAAATACAATCAATTAAAGAGCAACTTTCATAATTAAATTCCTTGAAATCCAAAATAGTGGGTTTAGCAACATCTAAGGTTTTACTTTCTTCAATCCCACTTTTATCAATTTTAGCATCATAATCTAAAAGCTCAATTTTTAGAACGCCTTCTAGGTAAAGGTGACTCATATTCAATCTCATCATTATCAAGATTCATATTTCAAAACAAGGATTTAATGGGAGACACATCAATAACTTTTAGATCTTCATCTTGATTTTCATGGAAATTGGAAGAACACGCTTTAATAAAGGCATCTCTCATAGCACCCATCCTAGCGGTTCTTTCCTTGCACTCATCAATGGAAATTCTCATGGCTTTGAGAGACTAATTGATATCATGCTTAGGAGGAATAGATCTAAGCTTTAAAGAATCAACATCAAGAGAAATTCTATCAACGTTCCTAGCCAACTCATCAACCTTAAGTAATTTCTCTTCAAGCAAAGCATTAAAATTCTTTTGTGAATTCATAAAATCTTTAACACTATTCTAAAATTAAGAGGGCATCTTATTAAAATTTCCATAAGAGTTGTTGTAGGAATTTCCATAATTATTAGAGGAATTACTAGGATAAGGCCTAGAATTAAAATTCCCTCTATATGCATTGTTACCAAGATTATTCCTACCAACAAAATTCACATCCATAGATTCATTACTATTCTCAATCAAAGTTGTAACGCCCCGGATTCGATGCGCCAGGTGTCCGTCAGTTATTCGCCGTCTTTGCCATGTCATGTGCTTGCGTGTTGCACTTTGTCATGTCATCATCTGCATTTCATATCATGTCATCATGTGCATTGCATTGCATACGTGTTCGTCTCATGCATCCGAGCATTTTCCCCGTTGTCCGTTTTGCAATCCGGCACTCCTATGTTCCCCGGCGCCCCCTTTTACCTATTTTCATGTGCGGGTGTTAAACGTTCTCGGAATGGACCGAGGTTTGTCAAGTGGCCTTGGTATAGCACCGGTAGACCGCCTGTCAAGTCTCGTCCCATTTGGAGGTCGTTTGATACTCCAACGGTTAACCGGGTAACCGCAAAGCCTCTTTCTCTTTGCAGCCCAACACCCTTCCAAACTGGCCCAAAACCCATCTAACTCCTCTCCATGCTCTCGGTCGTTCGATCACGATCGCGTGGCCGAAAACCGTGCTCCATTTGGACTCTCCTAGCTCCCTCTACCTATATAAACACCTCCCCCTCCGAAATTTGCGGATGAATTCGCAGATGAACCCTAGCCCCGCTCTCCTCGCGCCGCCGGACGCGTCCGTGCCGCGCCGGACACGTCCGCCGCCGCCTCCCTCAGCCTCTCCCCTCGCGACACGTCACGCGCCGCCGACCAGCGCGCCGAAACCCGTCGGGCCCAGATCCGGCCCAGCAATCCATCCACCGCGCCGCCGCCGCCCGCTGCGCCAGCCCGCTTCGCCTCCGCGGCACCTCCCTCGCCGCCCAGCGACCTCGCCCGGCGCCCGGCCCGGCCGCCGCCCGCCGCCACCAGCCGCGCCTCCCAGGCGCCCGCGCCCAGCTCCGTGGCGCCGTCCGCCTTGTGAGCGGCGCCGCCGTCGCCCCGCCTCGCCAGCCTCCCGCGCCGCCTCGCCTTCTCGCCGCCGGCCGCCGCCTCCATGCGCCTCGCCGGAGCCCGAGCTCCTCCCAGCCCCATCCAGCCGCGCCATGGCCGGATCCGGGTCGGCGCCGCCCGGATCCGCCGCCCCGACCCTCAGGCGAACCTCCCCCGGCCACCGGCGCCTCTCCCCGCCTCCTCCGGCCTCCCTCCGGTCGATCTCCGGCGAGATCCGCCGCCGCATCGAGAGCCGTGCCGCGGTCAACCCGCGAGGTGAAATTTGCCCAAGTCCCGAGTGTTTTGACATTTTCATGCATTTTCATCGCATCATAACTATGCATCCCTAGCTCCATTTTGGGCGTGTAATATGTCAAAATGTTCTTCTCGATGAGTAAATCATTTAATTCTATTGAATTATTTACATTTGAGCTCTCTGGATGCCCGAAATGCTGTTAGAAGAGGGCTATGTGATGTTAGTTTCAGTTTCTTATCAGAACATGCACTTTTGTCATTTTTGCCATGATTGATGTGTGCATCCTATGAACTTGAGTCCTACATGTGTTTTGTAATATGCCATGCCATCTGTACAGGAGTGTATGCCATGTATTTTTGTGATCTCTGTGGTGACTAGCACAAGAATGCAAACTAGGCTTCATGATGTTGCTGTTTTCAGCCCCTGTTCTGCTGATATTTTTATGCCATGTAAACTTGATGCTACCGAGAGATCCATGCTTATTTTGAGATACTTCAGTAAGGACGTTTTGAACATATGGTTATTCTCTATCCATCCATGCCCTTGTTTGCAATTATGGAGTGCCATAGCTTGAGTCAATCGAGCTCTACTTTTGCTATAAAATGTTTCCTGGCAGGTTGTTTACATGTTATTCAATTTTGCCAAGGTTCTTGGAGTTGATCCGTGTATGCTATGATGTTGTTCTTGCCATGTATAGCTTCTATGCCATGTCTTCTTACTGTTGGTTGCCTTGCCATGCCATGTATTGCTCTGTGGTGAGTGGTTGAAGCTCACCAACATGCCTACTTATTGTTATTCCTGCCATGTTTGTATCTATAATATAACTTGCCATGTTTACATGGGTGCCATCATACTTTCTGATCCTTTTTGGCTCATGGTCAGTAAAGGACTTTTGTTATATACCTTGAGTAGATTCATGCCATGCTCTAGTTTGACTTGATAGCTTGCTGTAACATGTTGTTTCATAGCTCTAAACATGTTAACCTGATGTTATTTCTGCCTTGTCCTGTAAATTCTGCTAAGTCTGTGAAACTGTTATTATTTGCAATCTTGCCATGTGTGTTTGAGCATGTTCTAGTGATTTCTGGAGATAGCTCAGTATTCATGTTTTGTCATTCTTTACCTGTACATCATGCCCATGCCTTTTGTTTTCACGTTGAGGTCCTGTAGCATGTTGTTTTGATGCTTGCAATATGCCTACTTGCTGTTTTGGACAGCTTGTCCCTTAAACTTGTATAGGGTGTATGTGTTGAACCGTTGCTCCGTTTTGAGTGTGCTCTATATGAAACTTGCTTGATTTTGCATGTAGTTTCATATTAGCATGTTGCATCCTTGTTTTGAGGTGTTTGCTTGATGTTGTATGCATTTTGCATCAATGCCATGTTTAACTTGTTTTGCTCATATCTTCTAGGCCGTAGCTCCGAATTTAATGAACTTTATGTGTAACTTGACTAGAATTTCGTGTAGATCATCGTGGTGCATCTTAACTTGCTGTTTAACAACTTGAACTTAAGGTTTATTCAGATCTGGACCAATTTCGAAATTTGCATATGAGGACTTACCGGATTTGTTATATGTTGTTTCCGGCCTCATTTAAACTTGCCTTGATGTGTTGCTCTTGTTTGCATCATCTCTTGCCATGAGTAGCCTCATCTAGCTTTGTCATGCATCATGCTTGTTGTGCATCATGTCTTGTTCATGTGTGGTGTGTTTACTATGTTGTGTGCTTCTTCTTGTTAGTTCCTGTTTCGTTGCGATCGTGAGGATTCGTTCGTCTACGCTTGGTTCGGCTTCATCCGTTCGTCTTCTTCATGGACTCGTTCTTCTTCCTAGCGGGATTTCAGGCAAGATGACCGCTATCCTGGATCTCACTACTATCATTGCTATGCTAGTGCTTCGTTCTATCGCTTTGCTGCGCTACCTATTACCTGTTTATCAAGCCATCCCAAATTGCCATGAACCTCTAACCTTTTGTCACCCTTCCTAGCAAACCGTTGTTTGGCTATGTTACCGCTTTGCTCAGCCTCTCTTATAGCGTTGTTAGTTGCAGGTGAAGATGAAGTTTGTTCCTTGTTGGAACATGGAGGTGTTGTTCCTTGTTGGAACATGTTTACTTGTTGGGTTATCATAATATATCTTATTTAACTAATGCATCTATATACTTGGTAAAGGGTGGAAGGCTCGGCCTTATGCCTGGTGTTTTGTTCCACTCTTGCCGCCCTAGTTTCCGTCATATCGGTATTATGTTGCCGGATTTTGCGTCCCTAACGCGGTCGGGTGATTTATGGGACCCCCTTGACAGTTCGCTTTGAATAAGACTCCTCCAGCAAGGCCCAACATTGGTTTTACCATTTGCCCCACCTATGCCCTTTTTCCCTTGGGTTTCCGGAGCCCAAGAGTCATCTTATTTTACCCCCCCCCCCTCCTGAGACCGAGATATGTGCAGCTCCTATCAGGATTTGTCGGCACATCCGGGCGGCTTTGCTGGTCTTGTTTTATTGCTGTCGAAATGTCTTGTAGCCGGGATTCCGAGACTGATCGGGTCTTCGGGAGAAGGAATATCCTTCGTTGATCGCGAGAGCTTATCATGGGCTGTTGGGACACCTGCAGGGTATAAACTTTCGAGAGCCGTGCACTGCGGTTATGTGTCAGATGGGAATTTGTTAATTTCCGGTTGTAGTAAACTTGAAGCAAACTCTTCTAAAATACACCAACCGTGTGTGTAACCGTGAGTGTCTCTTTTCAGGGTTGATCGAGAGGAGAACACGGTTCTTGGGTTATGTCTGACGTAAGTAGGAGTTCAGGATCACTTCTTGATCATTACTAGTTGACGACCATTCCTTTGTTTCTCTTCTACATTGTCATTTGCGTATGTTAGCCACCATATCATGCTTAGTCGCTGCTGCAACCTCACCACTTTACCCCTTCCTTTCCCATTAAGCTTTGCTAGTCTTGATACCCATGGTAATGGGATTGCTGAGTCCTCGTGGCTCACAGATTACTACACCACCAGTTGAAGGTACAGGTTTGCGATGATCATGACGCGAGAGCGATGTTTGCTTGTTTCGAAGTTCTTCTTCTGCTTCTTCTTCGATCAGGGGATAGGTTCCAGGTCGGCAGCCTGGGCTAGCAGGGTGGATGTCGTTTGAGCTTCTGTTTATGTTTCATCCGTAGTCGGATGTTGTTCTTGTATATGTTGATGTATTCTTGTGGCATTTGTGCCTTATGTATGTATCCCCATCTATTATGTAATGTTGATGTAATGATATCCACCTTGCAAAAGCGTTTCAATATGCGGGTCTATCCTTGGTGGGACCGTCGAGTTCTTTTTGGATAGGGTCGCATATTGGGCGTGACAAAAGTAGACAAAGGCATATCATTAGGATCAGAAGAAACACCCTTAGTAGCAAATAATTTCATATGTTCATCCATCTTTCCACGCAAAACATTGATTTCTTCTATCGCATGCACTTTTTTATTGGTAGATCTTTCAGTGTGCCATTGAGAATAATTAACCATAATATTATCTAGGAGTTTAGTAGCATCTCCTAAAGTGATTTCCATAAAAGTTCCTCCCGCGGCCGAATCTAAAAGGTTTCTAGAAGCAAAATTCAATCCGGCATAAATTTTTTGTATAATCATCCACAAGTTCAAACCATGAGTAGGGCAATTACGTATCATTAATTTCATTCTCTCCCAAGCTTGTGCAACATGTTCATGATCAAGTTGCTTAAAATTCATAATATCGTTCCTAAGAGAGAAAATCTTAGTGGGAGGAAAATACTTAGAGATAAAAGCATCTTTGCACTTGTTCCAAGAATCAATACTATTTTTAGGCAAAGACGAAAACCAAGCTTTAGCACGATCTCTAAGCGAAAAAGGAAATAGCTTCAATTTAACAACATCATTGTCAACATCTTTCTTCTTTTGCATATCACACAAATTCACGAAGCTATTTAAATGAGTAGTGGCATCTTCACTAGGAAGGCCGGCGAATTGATCTTTCATAACGAGATTCAACAAACCTGTATTGATTTCACAAGATTCAGTATTGGCAAGAGGAGCAATCGGAGTGCTAAGGAAATCATTATTGTTGGTATTGGTAAAGTCACACAATTTGGTATTATCTTGCGCTATGGCAACAAGTAATCCAACACACAAGCAAACAGGAAAAAAGCAAGCGGAAAAGAGAGGAGGAGATTGGGAAAGAGAGGGCGAATAAAACGGCAAGGGTGAAGTGGCGGAGAGGAAAACGAGAGGTAAATGGCAAATAATGTAATGCGAGAGATAAGGGATTGTGATGGGTACTTGGTATGCTGACTTTTGCGTAGACTACTCCCCGACAATGGCGCTAGAAATCCTTTTTGCTACGTCTTGAGCTTGCGTTGGTTTTCCCCGAAGAGGAGAGGATGATGCAGCAGAGTAGCGTAAGTATTTCCCTCGGTTTTTGAGAACCAAGGTATCAATCCAGTAGGAGGCCACGCGCAAGTCCCTCGTACCTACACAAAACAAATAGCTCCTCGCAACCAACGCGAATAGGGGTTGTCAATCCCTTCACGGTCACTTACTTAGAGTGAGATCTGATAGAGATGATAGATAATATTTTTGGTATTTTTGGTATAAAGATGCAAAGTAAAATAAAAAGGCAAAGTAAAGAGCAAAGCAATAATAAAGCATACGAAATTAATATGATGAAAATAGACCCGGGGGCCATATATTTCACTAGTGGCTTCTCTCAAGAGCATAGGTATTTTACGGTGGGTGGACGAATTACTGTTGAGCAATTGACAGAATTGAGCATAGTTATGAGAGTATCTAGGTATGATCATGTATATAGGCATCACGTCCGAGACAAGTAGACCGACTCCTGCCTGCATCTACGTACTACTATTACTCCACTCATCGACCGCTATCCAGCATGCATCTAGAGTATTAAGTTAATGAAAACAGAGTAACGCCTTAAGCAAGATGACATGATGTAGAGGAATAAATTCATGCAATATGATAAATACCCCATCTTGTTATCCTCAATGGCAACAATACAATACGTGCCTTGCTGCCCCTACTGTCACTGGGAAAGGACACCGCAAGATTGAACCCAAAGCTAAGCACTTCTCCCATTGAAAGAACTACCAATCTAGTTAGCCAAACCGCCAAACGGATAATTCGTAGAGACTTCCAAAGATAACTCAATCATACATAAAAGAATTCAGAGAAGATTCAAATATTGCTCATAGATAATCTTGATCATAAACCCACAATTCATCGGTCTCAACAAACACACCGCAAAAAGAAGATTACATCGAATAGATCTCCACGAGAGAGGGGAGAACATTGTATTGAGATCCAAAAAGAGAGAAGAAGCCATCTAGCTACTAACTATGGACCCGAAGGTCTGAGGTAAACTACTCACACTTCATCGGAGAGGCTATGATGTTGATGTAGAAGCCCTCCATGGTGGAATCCCCTTCCGGCGGAGCTCCGGAACAGGCCCCAAGATGGGATCTCGTGGATACAGAAAGTTGCGGCGATGGAATTAGGTTTTTGGCTCCGTATCTGATCTGTTGGGGGTACATAGGTATATATAGGAGGAAGAAGTACGTCGGTGGAGCCTCGAGGGACCCACGAGGGGGCGCGCCCTAGGGGGCGCCCTCCACCTCGTGGCCGCCTCGTGGCTTTCTTAACGGAGGGTCCAAGTCTCCTGGTCGTATTTGATGAGAAAATCACGTTCGAAGGTTTCATTCCGTTTGGACTCCGTTTGATATTCAGTTTCTTGAAACACCGAAATAGGCAAAAACAGCAATTGGGCTGGGCCTCCGGTTAATAGGTTAGTCCCAAAAGTAATATAAAAGTGGAAAATAAAGCCCAATATAGTCCAAAATAATAGATAATATAGCATGGAGCAATCAAAAATTATAGATACATTGGAGAGGTATCACTACTCCTGGGGAAATCCTAGCTTCTGGTCTTCCAGATTGGACGATGGCAGCACTGTTGTGTCTTTTCTCTCTTGGGAGTATCATTTGGGGAGTAGCGTTGGACGACAGAGGCATAAGGTGGAGCGGCTTTATCTTGCATGGAGGTTCAGTGGAGATGTCAAGTCATGCCTGGCCGACAGGTGCTACGCTGTGTCATGCCTGTTTAGTAGGTGCTACGCACAACAGATCTTCGAGAGACTTAAAGCTGCGTCAGCTAGTGGTACTTGGCGGCATGGTGCTACAATGTACCGACAACGACCGTGATGTGCTCAGCAGTTTGTGCGCAGGGAGGTAATGCCGTTGGGTGCCGTGGGGGCATCGACTGACAACGATTGACAAGGATGATGCGAATCTCTTTCTAAAGATGAGTCGGTGGTTCGATGGTGATGGTGGATTCTAAAATGTGTGCATCTGATCTACGCTTTAGGTTTGCTGCACCGGCTGTAGGTTCCGATACATTATGTGGATGGATCCGGGGGACGCCGATTTTCGATATGGGGGTGAGAGCACTCCATATTATCGAGATTGTAGATGTGAGTGGTGGCTTCGGGTGGCTTGATGTATGTTCTTGTCAGACCTTTGCTGGATAATTAATAAAGATGGTTGTATGCATCAATTGATACAGAGGCCGGGGGTTTTAACCTACTTTTTCAAAGAAGCACTATGTTTATGCGTAGATTATCAGGTACACTAGTAGAAAACAGGGCTTTCGTCCTAGCCGGAAAGGAGAAATAGTCCCGGTCGCGTTACGAACCGGGACTAATGTGAGCATTAGTCCCGGTTCAAGCGGCTAGGACGTCAGACGGGGCTCGGCTAGCTTTAGTCCCGGGTCAAAAGCAACCTTTAGTCCCGGTTCAAGATACCAACCGGGACTAAAGGGGCTGCGGCAGGATGCGGCCGGTGCGAGCCCCTTTAGTCCCGGTTTGTGTCTCCAACCAGGACTAAAGGTTAAACCTTTAGTCCCAGTTGGAGACACAAACGGGGACTACCCCTAAAGTTTCTTTTGTGTTTTTTCATTTGTTTTCTGTTATAAATTGCTTAATCTTTTAGGATATTTGATGTTTTTGAGTGATTCTTTATGCATTAGATTCAAAATTTTGTCTAGTTTCTATTTGTGCCATTAGTTTTCAAATTTGAATGGTTTAAATTTAAATTTGTTCTAATCTGCTTCAAACCCTAGATTGTGAATAACTTGAGTTTAAAATAGTTTTTGATGAAATTGTTTTTGCTCCTAGTCACATGTTAGATTGTTTTCACAGTAAGATTTATTTGGTTATTTTTAGAATAATTAAATTAGGATTTTAATTAAAACAGTACTGTTTTTCATATGTAGTTGTTTTAGTCATTTAATTGTTGTCTTTAATTATTTTTAGTTAGTTACATGCATAAATTTTAATATGTTGTAGTATGCTTCTGTTAAACAACAATAGAACAAATTTTATAATTAATTAATATTAATTTTGCTATTGTTTTGTATTAATAGTTGTTTAGCCTTTAATTATAGTTGATAGAATTAGTTTTGCTATATTAAAAAGTAATTATTTTTGCACTTTAATATAATTAACTTTAGTTTCTGTTGTTTGACAATAATTTAATTTTTGTAATAAGTTAATATTGCTTTATCGCTATGTTAGTTTTAATTTCTTGTGATTATAACTAGATTGCTATAATAGTTTTTAATTAGTTCTTTTTGCTAGTTATTAATTTAGTGAAATGCAATGTTCTAACAAAGTGTGCAAGCTCCAGCGATCCATCTATGGACTGGTGCAGGCATCTCAGAGTTGGAATACACACTTTGATGAGTTGATCAAAGCATATAGTTTTATACAGACTTGCGGTGAAGCCTGTATTTACAAGAAAGTGAGTGGGAGCACTACAGCTTTTCAGATAAATATATGTGAAAGACATATTGTTGATCGGAAATGATGTAGAATTTTCTGGAAAGCATAAAGAATGTTCGAAAGGAGTTTTTCAAAGAAAGACCTCGGTGAAGTAGCTTACATATTGAGCATCAAGATCTATAAAGATAGATCAAAACGCTTGATAAGTTTTTCAATGAGTACATACCTTGACAATATTTTGAAGTAGTTCAAAATGGAACAGTCAAAGGAGGAGTTCTTGCCTGTATAGCAAGGTGTGAATTTGAGTAAAGAGTCAAAACCCGACCACGACAGAAAATAGAAAGAGAATGAAAAGTCATTCCCTATGCCTCAGTCATAGGTTCTATAAAGTATGCTATGCTGTGTACCAGACCTATTGTGTACCTCACCATGAGTTTGGCAAGAGGGTACAATAGTGATCCAGGAGTGGATCACTGGACAGCGGTCAAAATTATCCTTTGAAGACTAAGGAGATATTTCTCGGTTATGGAGGTGATAAAGAGTTCATCGTAAAGAGTTATGTCGATACAAGCTTTGATACCGATCTGGATGACTCTGAGTCTCAATCTAGATACATATTGAAAGTGGGAGCAATTAGCTAGAGTAGCACTGTGCAGAGCATAGTAGACATAGAAATTTGCAAAATACATACGTATCTGAATGTGGCAGACCCGTTGACTAAACTTCCCTCACAACCAAAACATGATCACACCTTAGTACTCTTTGGGTGTTAATCACATAACGATATGAACTAGATTATTGACTCTAGTAAACCATTCAGGTATTGTTCACATGGCGATGTGAACTATAGACTGTTAAAACACATGACGATGTGAACTATTGGTGTTAAATCACATGGCGATGTGAACTAAATTATTGAGTCTAGTGCAAGTGGGAGACTAAAGGAAATATGCCATAGAGGCAATAATAAAGTTGTTATTTATATTTCCTTATATCATGATAAAGGTTTATTATTCATGCTAGAGTTGTATTAACCGGAAACTTAGTACATGTGTGAATACATAGACAAACAAAGTGTCCCTAGTATGCCTCTACTTGATAGCCCGTTAATCAAAGATGGTTAAGTTTCCTAACCATAGACATGTGTTGTCATTTGATGAACGGGATCACATCATTAGAGAATGATGTGATGGACAAGATCCATTCGTTAGCTTAGCACTATGATCGTTTAGTTTATTGATATTGCTTTCTTCATGACTTATACATGTTCCTATGACTATGAGATTATGCAACTCCCGGATACCGGAGGAACACTTAGTGTGCTATCAAACGTCACAACGTAACTGGGTGATTATAAAGGTGCTCTATAGGTGTCTCCGATGGTGTCTGTTGAGTTGGCATAGATCGAGATTAGGATTTGTCACTCCGAATGTCGGAGAGGTATCTCTGGGCCCTCACGGTAATGCACATCACTATAAGCCTTGCAAGCAATGTGACTAATGAGTTAGTTGCGGGATGATGCATTAAGGAACGAGTAAAGAGACTTGCCGGTAACGAGATTGAACTATGTATGAGGATACCGACAATCGAATCTCGGGCAAGTAATATACCGATGACAAAAGGGAATAACGTATGTTGTTATGCGGTTTGACCGATAAAGATCTCCGTAGAATATGTAGGAGCCAATATGAGCATCCAGGTTCCGCTTTTGGTTATTGACCGGAGATATGTCTCGGTCATGTCTACATAGTTCTCGAACCCGTAGGGTCCGCACGCTTAACGTTCGATGACGATTGGTATTACGAGCTTATGTGATTTGATGTACCGAAGGTTGTTTGGAGTCCCGAATGAGACCACGGACATGACGAGGAGTCTCGAAATGGTCGAGACATAAAGATTGATATATTGGACCATGTTATTCAGACACCGAAAGTGTTCCGTAGAGTTTCGGAAAAAACCGGAGTGCCGGAAGGGGTTACCGGAACCCCCGGGAGAACTATTGGGCCTCTATGGGCCTTAGTGGGAAGAGAGGAATGGCCAGGAGGGTCTGGCCGTGCCCCCCTTTGGTCCGAATTGGACTAGGGGAAGGGGGCGGCACCCCCCTTTCTTCCTTTCCCCCTCTTCCTTCCTTCCCCCTCTGTCCCTCTTGGTGGATTTCTACTAGGACTTGGAGTCCTAGTAGGATTCCCCTCTTGGGGCGCGCCCTAGAGTCCGGCCGGCCCTCCCCTCCTCCCTCCTTTATATACAGGGGAGGGGGTACCCCATAGACACACAAGTTGATCTTTAGCCGTGTGTGGTGCCCCCTCCACAATTTTCCACCTCGTTCATATCGTCGTAGTGCTTAGGCGAAGCCCTGCGCCGGTAACTTCATCATCACCGTCACCACGCCATCGTGCTGACGGAACTCTCCCTCGAGGGACGTCGTCGAGCTGAACATGTGCAGATCGCGGAGGTGCCGTGCGTTCGGTACTTGATCGGTTGGATCGCGAAGATGTTCGACTACATGAACCACGTTACTTAACGCTTCCGCTTTCGGTCTACGAGGGTACGTGGACACACTCTCCCCGCTCGTTGCTATGCTTCTCCTGTATAGGTCTTGCGTGATCGTAGGCAATTTTTTTGAAATACTACGTTCCCCAACAGTGGCATCCGAGCCAGGTCTATGCGTAGATGTTATATGCACGAGTAGAACACAAAGAGTTGTGGGCGATAATAGTCAAACTTCTTACCAACATTTCATACTTTGATTCGGCGGTATTGTTGGATGAAGCGGCCCAGACCGACATTACATGACCGCGTTCATGAGACTGGTTCTACCGTGCTTGGCACACATGTGGCTAGTGGGTGTCTGTTTCTCTAACTTGAGTTGAATCGAGTGTGACTACGCCCGGTCCTTGTTGAATCTTGAAAGAGAACACTTGACAAAAAATTATTGTGGTTTTGATGCGCAGGTAAGAACGGTTCTTGCAAAGCCCGTAGCAGCCACGTAAAATTTGCAACAACAAAGTAGAGGACGTCTAACTTGTTTTTGCAGGGCTTGCTGTGATGTGATATGGTCAAGATGTGATGATATATAAATTGTTGTATGAGATGATCATGTTTTGTAACAGTTATCGGCAACTGGCAGGAGCCATATGGTTGTCGTTGTATTCTATGAAATGCAATCGCCATGTAATTTCTTTACTTTATCACTAAGCGGCAGTGATAGTCGTAGAAGCAATAGTTGGCGAGACGACAACGATCCTACGATGGAGATCAAGGTGTCGAGCCGGTGATGATAGTGATCATGACGATGTTTTGGAGATGGAGACCAAAGGCACAAGATGCTGATGGCCATATCATATCACTTATATTGATTGCATGTGATGTTTATCATTTATGCATCTTATTTTGCTTAGTACGGCGATAGCATTATAAGATGATCTCTCACTAAATTTCAAGGTACAAGTGTTCTCCCTGAGTATGCACCATTGCTACAGTTCGTCGTGCCGAGACACCACGTGATGATCGGGTGTGATAAGCTCTACGTTCACATACAACGGTTTCAAGCCAGTTTTGCACACGCAGAATACTCGGGTTAAACTTGACGAGCCTAGCATATGCAGATATGGCCTCGGAACACTGAGACTGAAAGGTCGAGTGTGAATCATATAGTAGATATGATCAACATAGCGATGTTCACCATTGAAAACTACTCCATCTCACGTGATGATCGGACATGGTTTAGTTGATTTGGATCACGTGATCATTTAGATGACTAGAGGGATGTCTATCTAACTGGGAGTTCTTAAGTAATATGATTAATTGAACTTTAATTTATCATGAACTTAGTCCTGATAGTATTTGCATATCTAAGGTGTAGATCAATAGCTCGCGATGTTGCTCCCCGTTTATTGTTGATATGTTCCTAGAGAAAAATAAGTTGAAAGTTCATAGTAGCAATGATGCGGACTTGGTCCGTGATCTGAGGATTTTCCTCATTGTTGCACAGAAGAATTATGTCCTTGACGCACCGCTAAGTGACAGACCTATTGCAGGAGTATATGCAAACGTTATGAACGTTTGCATAGCTCGATATGATGACTACTTGATAGTTTAGTGCACCATGCTTTATGGCTTAAAACCGGGATTTCAAAACGTTTTGAACGTCATGGAACATATAAGATGTTCCAAGAGTTGAAATTAGTATTTCAGACTTATGCCCATGTCGAGAGGTATGAGACCTCCGATAGTACTTTGCCTACAAGATGGAGGAGAATAGCTCAACCAGTGAGCATGTGCTCAGATTGTCTGGGTACTACAATCGCTTGAATCAAGTGGGAGTTAATCTTCCAGATAATATAGTGATTGATAGTGTTCTCTAGTCAATATCACCAAGCTAATAGAACTTCGTGATGAACTATAATATGCAAGGATGACGAAAACGATTCCCGAGCTCTTCGCGATGCTGAAATCAGCGAAGGTAGAAATCAAGAAAAAGCATCAAGTGTTGATGGATGACAAGACCACTAGTTTCAAGTAAAAGGACAAAGGGATAGAAAGGGAACTTCAAGAAGAATGGCAAGCAAGTTGCCACTCCCATGAAGAAGCCCAAAGCTGGACCTAAGCCTGAAACTGAGTGCTTCTACTGCAAAGGGAATGGTCACTAGAAGCGGAACTACCCCAAATATTTGGCGGATAAGAAGGATGGCAAAGTGAACAAAGGTATATTTGATATACATATTATTGATGTGTATTTTACTAGTGTTCGTAGCAACCCCTGGGTATATGATGCCAGTTCAGTTGCTAAAATTAGTAACTCGAACCGGGAGTTGCAGAATGAACAGAGACTAGTTAATGGTGAAGTGACGATGTGTGTTGGAAGTGGTTCCAAGATTGATATGATCATCATCGCACACTCCCTATACTTTCGGGATTAGTGTTGAACCTAAATAAATGTTATTTGGTGTTTGCGTTGAGCATGAATATGATTTGATCATGTTTATTGCAATATGGTTATTCATTTAAAGTCATAGAATAATTGTTGTTCTGTTTACATGAGTAAAACCTTCAATGGTCATACACCCAATGAAAATAGTTTGTTGGATATCGATCGTAGTGATACACATATTCATAATATTGAAGCAAAAGGAAGCAAAGTTAATAATGATAGTGCAACTTATTTGTGGCACTGCCGTTTAGGTCATGTTGGTGTAAAGAGCATGAAAAAACTCCATGCTGATGGGCATTTGGAATCTCTTGATTATGAATCATTTGATGCTTGCGAACCATGCCTCATGGGCAAGATGACTAAAACTCCGTTCTCTGGAACAACGGAGCGAGCTACTGACTTATTGGAAATAATACATACCGATGTATGCGGTCCGATGAGTGTTAAGGCTCACGGCGGGTATTGTTATTTTCTGACCTTCACGGATGATTTAAGCAGATATGGTTATATCTACTTAATGAAGCATAAGTCTAAAACATTTGAAAAGTTCAAAGAATTTCAAAGTGAATTGGAAAATCATCGTAACAAGAAAATAAAGTTTCTACGATCTGATCATGGAGGTGAATATTTGAGTTACGAGTTTAGTCTTCATTTGAAACAATGTGGAATAGTTTCACAACTCACGCCACCTCAAACACCACAGCACAATGGTGTGTCCGAACATCGTAACCGTACTTTATTGGATATGGTGCGATCTATGATGTCTCTTACCGATTTACCATTATCGTTTTGGGGTTGTGCATTAGAGACAACTGCATTCACGTTAAATAGGGCACCATCTAAATTCGTTGAGGCGACACCGTATGAACTGTGGTTTAGCAAGAAACATAAGCTGTCATTTCTTAAAGTTTGAGGCTACGTTGCTTATGTGAAAAAGCTTCAACCTGATAAGCTCGAACCCAAATCAGAGAAATGCGTCTTCATAGGATACCCAAAGGAGACTGTTGGCTACACCTTCTATCACAGATCCAAAGGCAAGATATTCGTTGCTAAAAATGGATCCTTTCTAGAGAAGGAGTTTCTCTCGAAAGAAGTGAGTGGGAGGAAAGTAGAACTTGATGAGGTAATTGTACCTTCTCTCGAATTGGAAAGTAGCTCATCACTGAAATCAGTTCCAGTGATGCCTACACCAATTAGTGAGGAAGTTAATGATGATGATCATGAAACTTCAGATCAAGTTACTACCGAACCTCGTAGGTCAACCAGAGTACGATCCGCACCAGAGTGGTACGGTAATCCTGTTCTGGAAGTCATGTTAATAGACCACGATGAACCTACTTACTATGAGGAAGCGATGAATAGCCCAGATTTGGCAAAATGGCTTGAGGCCATGAAATCTGAGATGGGATCCATGTATGAGAACAAAGTATGAACTTTGGTTGACTTGCCCGATGATCGGCAAGCCATTGAGAATAAATGGATCTTCAAGAGGAAGACAGACGCTGATAGTAGTGTTACTATCTACAAAGCTCGAATTGTTGCAAAAAGGTTTTCGACAAGTTCAAGATGTTGACTACGATGAGATTTTCTCGCTCGTACCGATGCTTAAGTCTGTCCGAATCATGTTAGCAATTGCCACATTTGATGAAATCTGGCAAATGGATGTCAAAACTGCATTCCTTAATAGATTTCTTAAAAGAAGAGTTGTATATGATACAACAAGAAGGTTTTATACTTCCTAAAGGTGCTAACATAGTGTGCAAGCTCCAGCGATCCATCTGTGGACTGGTGCAAGCATCTCAGAGTTGGAACACACACTTTGATGAGTTGATCAAAGCATATAGTTTTATACAGACTTACGGTGAAGCCTGTATTTACAAGAAAGTGAGTGGGAGCACTACAGCTTTTCAGAGAAGTATATGTAAAAGACATATTGTTGATCGGAAATGATGTAGAATTTTCTGGAAAGCATAAAGGAGTGTTTGAAAGGAGTTTTTCAAAGAAAGACCTCGGTGAAGCAGCTTACATATTGAGCATCAAGATCTATAGAGATAGATCAAAACGCTTGATAAGTTTTTCAATGAGTACATACCTTGACAAGATTTTGAAGTAGTTCAAAATGGAACAGTCAAAGAAGGAGTTCTTGCCTGTATTGCAAGGTGTGAAATTGAGTAAAGACTCAAAACCCGACCACGGCAGAAAATAGAAAGAGAATGAAAAGTCATTCCCTATGCCTCAGTCATAGGTTCTATAAAGTATGCTATGCTTTGTACCAGACCTATTGTGTACCTCACCATGAGTTTGGCAAGAGGGTACAATAGTGATCCAAGAGTGGATCACTGGACAACAGTCAAAATTATCCTTAGAAGACTAAGGAGATATTTCTCGGTTATGGAGGTGATAAAGAGTTCGTCGTAAAGAGTTACGTCGATACAAGCTTTGACACCGATCTGGATGACTCTGAGTCTCAATCTGGATACATATTGAAAGTGGGAGAAATTAGCTAGAGTAGCACTGTGCAGAGCATTGTAGACATAAAAATTTGCAAAATACATACGGGTCTGAATGTGGCAGACCCGTTGACTAAACTTCCCTCACAACCAAAACATGATCACACCTTAGTACTCTCTGGGTGTTAATCACATAACGATGTGAACTAGATTATTGACTCTAGTAAACCCTTTGGGTATTGGTCACATGGAGATGTGAACTATAGACTGTTAAATCACATGACGATGTGAACTATTGGTGTTAAATCACATGGCGATGTGAACTAGATTATTGACTCTTGTGCAAGTGGGAGACTAAAGGAAATATGCCCTAGAGGCAATAATAAAGTTGTTATTTATATTTCCTCATATCATGACAAATGTTTATTATTCATGCTAGAATTGTTTTAACCGGAAACTTAGTACATGTGTGAATACATAGACAAACAGAGTGTCCCTAGTATGCCTCTAATTGACTAACTCGTTAATCAAAGATGGTTAAGTTTCCTAACCATAGACATGTGTTGTCATTTGATGAACGGGATCACATCATTAGAGAATGATGTGATGGACAAGATCCATTCGTTAGCTTAGCACTATGGCCGTTTAGTTTATTGCTATTGCTTTCTTCATGACTTATACATGTTCCTCTGACTATGAGATTATGCAACTCCCAGATACCGGAGGAACACTTAGTGTGCTATCAAACGTCACAACGTAACTGGGTGATTATAAAGATGCTCTACAGATGTCTCCGATGGTGTCTGTTGAGTTGGCATAGATCGAGATTAGGATATGTGAATCCGAATGTCGGAGAGGTATCTCTGGGCCCTCTCGGTAATGCACATCACTATAATCCTTGCAAGCAATGTGAATAATGAGTTAGTTGCGGGATGATGCATTAAGGAACGAGTAAAGAGACTTGCCAGTAACGAGATTGAACTAGGTATGAGGATACCGACGATCGAATCTCGGGCAAGTAACATACCGATGAGAAAGGGAACAACGTATGTTGTTATGTGTTTTGACCGATAAAGATCTTCATAGAATATGTAGGAGTCAATATGAGCATCCAGGTTCCGCTATTGGTTATTGACCGAAGATATGTCTCGGTCATGTCTACATAGTTCTCAAACCCGTAGGGTCCGCACGCTTAACGTTTGATGACGATTGGTATTATGAGTTTATGTGATTTGATGTACCGAAGGTTGTTTGGAGACCCGGATGAGATCACGGACATGACGAGGACTCTCGAAATGGTCGAGACATAAAGATTGATATACTGGACCATGTTATTCGGACACCGGAAGTGTTCCGGAGAGTTTTGGATAAAACCGGAGTGGCGGAAGGGGTTACCGAAACCCCCGGAGAACAATTGGGCCTCTATGGGCCTTAGTGGGAAGATAGGATGGGCCAGGAGGGGCTGGCAGCGCGCCCCCTGGGTCCGAATTGGACTAGAGGAAGGGGGCGCCCCCCTTTCCTTCCCTTCCCCGTCTTCCTTCCTTCCCCCTCTCTCCCTCTTGGTGGATTCCTACTAGGACTTGGAGTCCTAGTAGGATTCCCCTCTTGGGGCGCGCCCTAGGGGCCGGACGGCCCTCCCCTCCTCCCTCCTTTATATACAGGGGAGGGGGCACCCCATAGACACACAAGTTGATCTTTAGCCGTGTGCGGTGCCCCCCTCCACAGTTTTCCATCTCGGTCATATCCTCGTAGTGCTTAGGTGAAGCCCTGCGCCGGTAACTTCATCATCACCGTCACCACGCCTTCGTGCTGACGGAACTCTCCCTCGGCCTCAGCTGGATCTAGAGTTCGAGGGACGTCACCGAGCTGAGCGATGTGCAGATCGCGGAGGTGCCGTATGCTCGGTACTTGATCGGTTGGATCGCGAAGACGTTCGACTACATCAACCGCGTTACTTAACGCTTCCGCTTTCGGTCTACGAGGGTACGTGGACAAACTCTCCCCGCTCATTGCTATGCTTCTCCTAGATAGATCTTGCGTGATAGTGGGCAATTATTTTAAAATACTACGTTCCCCAACACCAGGACTAAAGGTCCTCCAGCCCCGCTCCAGATAGCGGCCACGTGGAGCCCCTTTAGTCTCGGTTCGTAACATAACCGGGACTAAAAGTGGTGGCCTTTAGTCTCGACTGCTTAGTGCCGGTTGCGAAACCGGGACTAAAGGCTCTTATGAACCGGGACTAAAGGCATGTTTTCTACTAGTGGTATGTGGTTTGTATACGACCATGCTATTTTCACATAAGTTACCGTGGGGTATATTTTAAAAAAAAATTCCTTCTTGGATCAAATTTACCATGGTGTTTTTATGTAAGTTATCTGGTATGCGGTTGGCTCGCATATTACCATGCTACTTTCATATAAGTTACCGGGGAATGTTTTCAACAACTTTTTCCCCTCTTTGATGAAAGTTACCGCTGTTTGCACGTATATTATAGGGTATGCGGTTCATATATTACCGTGCAATTTTCACATAAGTTACCGGAGGTATGTTTTTCAACAACATTTTCCCTCTTGGTCAAAGTTACCACGGTGTTCTCTACCTAAGTTATGTGATATGTGATTTGTGCATTACCGTGCTATTTTCATATAAGTTTCAGGGTATGTATTTCAACAACTATTTTTTCCCTTGGTCAAAGTTATCGTGGTGTTTGTACGTAAGTTATCAGGCAAGCGGTTCGTAAATTACTGTTTTATTTTCACATAGGTTATCAGGGTATGTTTTTCAACATTTTTTTCTCCTCTTTGATCAAAGTTACCATAATGTTTGTACGTAAGTCATTGGGTATACGGTTCGTATATTACCGTGTTATTTTCACGTAAATTACAGGTGTATTTTTGAATAATTTTTTGCTCTTCACCTAAGTTATCAGGTCTGTAGTCCATAGATTATCATGCTATTTAAACTTAATTTACCAGTTGTATATTTTCAACAATTTTCTTATCCACGGTCAAAGTTACCATGATATTTGTATCTAAGTTATGACGTCTATGGTGCGTATATTATCATGCTATTTACACAGAATTTACCGGGGTTATATTTTCAACAATTTCCTTCCCCACGATCAAAGTTATCATGGCGTTTGTACCTATGTTATCAGGTATGTGGTGTGTATATTACCATGCTACTTACAAAGAATCTTATATTTACTAATTGGAGGCACCATAAGAGCTCCCCCTCCAAGCAAATGACTTACAGAATTCTCCAAAAAAAACAGGTACACAATTCTCAAAAAAATATATAAATATGTGCAGGTCAAGGTACACATACATCTTTCTACCTACAGAGTGCATATCGTAAAATAATCATCCCTCCTAGCAAACCGTAAATAGAATTCTAAAAACGCTAAAAAAAACTACATGTAGGTCAACCTACACGTACAAAATTCTATCTTGATTGCAATCTTTTTCACGTACGGAGTCTATATCATCTTCCTCTTCCCAGCATCAACCTACACGTACATAATTGAAGAAAAAAACACATAGAGTCCATATCATCTTCCTCTTCCGATGTCCTATACTATTGATCAATCGATCGACTGCCTGATCCTTCGCCTGTTTGCCAGAACCGTAAGAACACAAGCATCAGTTTTTTCGGATGATAACATGTTCCAAGCCAACTGATGTTGTTCGCATCAGTCTCAAGTATATTCTCCTCCTCAGTTTAGATGTGCATATTTGTCTTCTATAGTGGTCTATGGACGAAACTGGAATCAACCCATATGCATGCTGCAACGCTCCTATCCTCGATTGCTCTCCTCAGCAACATATCCCTGACTCGCCGCTATAGAGTCAGCCATTGATGTGCCTATGTTGGGGTCATCTCATGTCCAGGCCGATCGTTTCCTCTTAGACCCAGCAGTCAACAACGAAACATGATCTTGGACTAATAAGCTCCATGACTAGAAGGCGTTGTGATGATCCATGTTTGCCACCAGTCCAAGGTGACATGCCGCCTCATCAGCTGATTTTTCTGTTAGTGGCCGCATTAATTTTTGTTGTATTCATATCTTTGAATATGTAATAATAATAGCCTATTCATCAGGTCACTGTGGTGTCTTAATTGGTTTTGTCACAGATATCCCTATTGCTGGATTGGTGGATTTCCATCTTGGAGCATTCAAGCTTTTAGATAATCCTGCGTCTATATAAGTTCTTTGTACAACATTTTAAAGATATTTTTTTCCTCAAGATGCCTGATGAAACCCCTGCCAGAGCAAACATTTTTTTTACTATCAGAGATACGAGTTAAAGTCCAGGGTCATGATCATGAAGTCGGGAAGATTGCAATGTATATGGTATTTACTGATCTACAAGCACCAATAAAATACACTGGCTATTTCTATTAAACATGAGAAATACTTGGGAAGGATTATAATATGTACTAACATTTCTGGTGTCACGGTTGAAATTAATTATACTTGATTAAGTAGCACAACATAGAGTAAAAGGAGTACTATTACCATATATTTAGGGATTCCACCCATGTACTAGCCTGTTTTACTGCTATATATGGAGTACTACTACCATATATTATCTTACATTAAAAAAATGTTCTACAGGTCGAAGCATTTCTGATATGATACTGATATGCTATATTTCTAAGCTTATGCATTTCTTGAAATTCATCTACCTAAGATTGCAATCTTCTGATTTTTACTACTCCCTCCGTCCCAAAATTTCTGTCTTAGATTTGTCTAAATACGGATGTATCAAGTCACATTTTAGTATTAGATACATCCTTATCTAGACAAATATAAGACAAGAATTTTGGGACGGAGGGAGTATATATAACCAACATTCTTCCACATATTTACGTCAATATCAATAAGATTGATCACGCATATGGTGCCCAATGGATAGAGATATCCACTTTGTGCAAACATGTGCTAATTGTGCAAACGTCCGTATAATTAATTTTGCGTATCATATGATTTTCCGTGTTTTTCACATTAAATCGACTTTGATGAAGTTCAAAAACAATTTGACTTTTTTAATAGCAAGGTAGTTCTACAAAAAAATGTAAAGAGTAGCATTTCTAACACGGACATTTAAATTCTATGAAAAATACATTATGCACTATTTTACATTAAGTAAGTAAATCATGGACTAGCCCGTGCGAAAGCACGGGTTGTCGACTAGTTTACCATAGTTATGTTTTCAACAACTTTTATCTCGGGTCCAAAAATACCGCGGCGTTTGCACATACATTATCATGTCTGCAGTGCGGATATTATCGTCTTATTTACTTAGACGTTACCGAAAGCTAATTTTTCAACAAATACAACCGGATATGGACATGGTTGATATGGGCAACATATGTTCAAACTTTTTGCATCGGTTAATAAGCATGGCACCTAAAGGAGAAATGCATGGCTGAGTACTGAGTACTAAATTTAGATGGCTATATTCACTCTCCACCAACAAAATTTGACCTCATCGATCTACAACAGAACTTATCAGGGGGAGAGAGAGAGAGAGAGAGAGAGAGAGAGAGAGAGAGAGAGAGAGAGAGAGAGAGAGAGAGAGAGAGATAATAGGAGCAAAACCTCTTGCTGGATAAAGTTTAGATGGCTATATTCACTCTGCACCAACAAAACTTGACCTCACGATCTACAACAGAGCTTATTAGGGAGAGAGAGAAAAAAAAGGAGCCCAAACAAACCCTCTTTCTTGATAAAAGTCTTCTGTAAATGCTTTTTTTTTTTTTTTGCGGGTGAAAATGCTCTTCACACAGGCTGTTTTCTGAACGTTCTGCCCACGTCGAATGTTGAAGCAGACATTTCACGTTGAAGGCAGCTTCAGGTGAAATTCTGAACCTAAATTGATATGACTGTATTCAGTCTGTCCCGGTAGTTCTACAGTATGAACACAGGCTGAGTACTAAATTCATATGGCTCAGTTCACTTTCACCAACAAAATTTGATCTACAACAGAACTTATTAGGGAGGGAGGTAATTATTAGGAGCCTAAGCAAAACCTCTTGCAGGATAGAATTCTGCCTAAGCAAAACCTCTTGCCGGATAGAATTCTTCTGTAAATTCTCTTCACACTTTACAAAGTAGAAGTGATCAGAACTTTAGCTATGACCTATGATAGACTGGAACAAAAAAAACAGAGCATGAGCAGCAGCAGACAGGGCATCCGATGAGGCCGTTCTCGTTGCAGTCGGGGCATCGCCGGAACTCGCCGGCATCGTCCTCCTCGCCCTCGACAAAGATCCTGCAGTTTTCGTAGCAAGTCTCGCAGGGGACGAACCGGACGCCGCCTTAGGCGATGCACATTGTGATTTCATCAGGGCTACGGTGCCATTACTGAGAAAACAGTGAGCTAATTTCACCGAGGCAAATGTTTCATAGCACTTTTGCTCAAGGCAGTCGGCGGTGTCTCCCTGCCGGAGGGGCACTTTGACGACGACCGGTGGTGTGCAGTGCAGCGCAGGGCCGGTGGAAGCGGCCGTCGGGATCACGACCCGCGGTGCGAGAGTCGCGGTGAGGAAAGCAATGAGGGGATCCGGTCAGCGCTGATAAAACTTAGGAGGAGGGGCTGTGATCAGTTCCGGATCACGATCGAACGGCTGCAGAGGAGAGTCGTTCGGTCAAACTGCAAAAAAACTCTCTCGAATAATAAAAACCCTCCCCACGCCGGACTCCGTCCTCCAAGATTCGATTTCCTCGCCAGTTCACGGGCCGCTAGTGCCGGGGCGCGATCGGCGGTGAGATTCGTCGCCGGGCGGAGATGGTTGTCGCGGCGGCCGAGGGCCCGATCCGCGCTGACGCCGTGCCGGAGAGGGCCGATGCGGCGGCGGCCAGGGAGGACGAGGTCAGGGAGTACAAGAGCGACGTGAGGAAGCTGGAGGAGCTGTTCAAGAAGCTGAACCCCTCCGCGGAGGAGTTCGTGCCGCTCTCCCGACGCCAGCAGGGGGGCGGTGGCGCCCGCCGCCTGTCGGCCGACGCGCCCGTCTTCGTCTCGCCCGCGATCGACTATTATGCGCCCCACCACCCGTTCCAGCATCAGCAGATGCACGTGCTGCAGGTGGTCGGCGGCGCGGGCAGAGACTCCAGCAGCGACGGATCCGCCAACGGCCAGCCCAATCGACGGGTAAGCCATCGTCCAATTGCCGATTCCGGCTCGGTTTCTCGATCTGTTTCCCGTGGCGCTTTTGGAGTTGTGGCCAGATCAGTCGATCAGATTTGAGGTTTATGCTGATGTTGATGGGTTTGGGTTTCTTGATCTCTCTCTCACGCGATCGATCGGCTCAGAGGTTGATCTCTTTTCTAGGGTTTTAAGTCTAGTTGGGTTTTGATCTCTCTCTCTCTCTCTCTCTCTCTCTCTCTCACACGCGGACTTTACCTTGGTGAATTTTTCTCATAGATTGATCGATTTCTTCTCGCCTCTTATCCGTTTTACTGGATTCGTGTGGTTGGCTTCATATCCGTTTGCTTTTCAGTTGTTGTTAGTTTTTTCACATGAATTTGTTTGTCAATGCTAACTCTATCTGTATTTCACCATATTTGGGTTTTAGGGCACAGCACTTGTTTCTCAGTTATATTGATCAGCTGCATTGGTCTTGTGGTTGGTAACAGAGAAGGAATGGCTTCAACCAGGGGAGACGTAGGATGGGAGTCCGGCCAAGGCGAACTGATAGGGAGGATAGTGTACGACGAACCGTCTATGTCTCAGACATTGATCAACATGTGAGAATATCAAAGAGAATTGTGCTGTTGCATTAGTTTCTTCTTTCCAGATTTTGTTCTTAATTGACTGACCCCATCGATTTGCAGGTCACTGAACAGAAGCTTGCTGAGGTTTTCTCAAACTGTGGTCAAGTATGCTCTTGGACTCCTTACTACTATTAAAAATATTTGTTTTGATAGCATATGATGCTTGTTTGTCCGAATATCCTTTTTTATGTCTTGAAATAAAATAAGCGATCTGTTTTTAATGGCTTAAGATATTGCATGACAGAACTGCTGTAAGTCGAATGCATCATCTTGACAAGTATATATGTCTGATATCTTGAATCCAACATGTTGGAAAGCATTTTTGTTTGTACTTTGTGGCACATAGCAAGTATGTGTTTGTACTATGACTACAATTGTACAAATATTACATCAAATAAATGTGATGGTAATTCACCTGGGTGACACTCCGGAGTTTTGACTCGTTTAACACATGTATAATTCGGTTATTTTCTAACTAATTATTTAGTTATTCTGTCAATCCTCTTTGATCCTTGGCATAAGAGATAACCGTTGTTCTTACTCTTATCTATTAGTATAGTTTAGTTATCCCTGTTAGTTAGTTATAACTTATCAGTTACTCCCTCCGTTCCTAAATATCTGTCTTTTTAGAGATTTCAAATGGACTACCACATACGGATGTATATAGACATATTTTAGAGCATAGATTCACTCATTTTGCTCCGTATGTAGTCACTTGTTGAAATCTCTAGAAAGACAAATATTTAGGAACGGAGGGAGTACAAACCAGCATATTTCTGCCACACTTGTATCAGCATATTTGTTCATTCATCTCAGAAATCCAAGTTTAATATTTAGTCACCAGCCTTTGAAGTATTGAAAGAGAGATCGTCTTATGCTGTACAATTTTTGATGCACATCCCTGCAGTCAGGTGCTTGCACCAGCTTTTGGTACTTAAATTATGTGAGTCCACGTCCGCTGTTACCAGGATCTACTGCGTCTTCTGATTTTTAAGCTCCCGTAAAGTCATAACCTGCTCAAGTGTTACTGATGAATCAGATATTTGGTTTCAGTCAATCTGGAACATCCTCTCCTAATTGTCATAATCATCAATTTATGGCAATTAGTATCTTTGATGAAACAGGCGTTATATCCCTATAAACAGGTGTTATCTTCCTATACACCGAGTTTAAAGCAATGCGGCGTAAATAGCTGTGGCATAAATACACCCCTTCCTGAAATTCCTGGATCTGCCCCTGCTTTAAGTAGTTGCTATATATAGGCAATATTGGATACTTGCTTGTTTACGTCATTGTTGAGACTTAGTAATCTTATAACCTTCTTTTGCACTTGTAGGTGGTAGATTGCCGTATCTGTGGTGATCCAAACTCAGTGATGCGTTTTGCTTTTATCGAGTTCGCCGATGATGGTAGTATCTTCAACATATAAATTTCTATTTCATAACTCTTATATTGTAAGAAGCAATCCTGGATGATTTTCTGCTTTTTCTGCAGTCGGTGCAAGAGCAGCTCTAACGCTTGGTGGAACCATTCTTGGTTTTTATCCTGTCAGAGTTCTGCCATCTAAGACTGCAATTTTGCCTGTGAACCCCAAATTTCTTCCTCGAGTAAGTAAACATATTTAGTCACATAGTTTTTTGCAAATTTAGATCCTACTATTAGGTGATTTCCGAGCTCTATAATAATATTAGCCTGAATCTGCTCTCCTTTTTGTGCAGACGGAGGATGAGAAAGAAATGGTATCCAGGACCGTGTACTGTACTAACATTGACAAAAATGTATGCTGCCCTGTCTTTCATTTCTGTTGCGCTTATAACTGAACAAGTAAATTATAATCATATCTATCATGAAAGCCTGCAAAAATGCGAGTTGTATTCTTTCCTTTTTTGCTGAACAGTTAGGACTAGCTTGTTATGTTGGTGCTTTGTGATTGTAACTTAGTAACCCGGTATGGTATTAGGTACCTGGAATTAGCTGGAACGAATGTACACAAAGATGACCCATTATGATGGGTTATGGGTTCCGCTAGCTATTGCTTATTTTAAAGCAATTCCTTAAAGACCACATGATACATTACATCATACGAGTTGAAAACTAGGCAAAGTGAGACTTGTTACTAAAGCAGATTGTTCTTTTAGACTTGCATACATATTTCAGTAATATGTCCTAGAATAGGGGGTCGATATTAGATCTTAATCGGAATGGATATCTTAGTTTATGTGTCTACTAGATTTCATTTGTTTTGCTATCCCCTTTTATAATAGTGTAGGTATCTTTTTGTGGAAGTGTCGTAACCTACTTTCTTCTGGACTTGTTTTTGTTGAGAAAAAATACCCCCCTCCTCCCTCTGCATCGCACCCGCAGGCGAGCGGAGGGATAACCTTAGCCACTGCGACCTCGCCTCCCTCCCCACCTTCTTACCTCCTCGCAGCCACCTCGGCGCGCTAGCGGGCAAATCCCGGCCAGCGGCGGGGCCTCCCCTCTTCCCCCGTTTGGGATGCCTCGGCACGGGCCGTGGCCGTCGGGCGGCGGCTCGGTGCTTGCACAGGGCGCGGCGGCGTTCCCCCAGGAGCTGGCGGCGGCGGCTGCCCTCGTGTGCCCAGATCCAGATCTCGGTTGGGTCTGGTGGCGAGTGGGGCCTCGTCGGCGGGGTCTGGGCGCGTGGCAGCGGCGCCTAGGCCGATGATGGTCGGCTACGGGAGGCTCTGGTGGTCGGTGCTGCCGGCGCTGGCCCCTCTAGCCGGCAGTGGTGGTCGCGAGGTGTTGGCAGAGGCCTTCGGGCTGAAGCATGGGGTGGGCTGCGACAGTGTGGTGGTGGCTCATGGCGTTGTGCAGACCGTGGCAGCGGCAGCTGGACGTGCTCCGGTGTCTGCTCGTCTGCGGGCAGTCCTTGTGGATACTTCTAGATCTCTCCCATGGTTGCGGGTGGTCGCCGGTTCGGCTTCTCGCGTCGTTGAGCGGGTGACAGGTTTGGGTTAGGTGTAGATCCAGGCAGGGAGCTCCAGTTGGGCATCAGGGGTGATGTTTTGAGAGGGGAGTTGGAGAGATGGGTGGGGTCGATGCAATCAGGCCACATGTCACCGGCAGGGGTGCCGGACGTCAACGTAGTCTACTCCCGCCCGACCTCTTCTCTGACCTGGTTGCTCCCCGATCGATTTGGTCGTTCCAGTCGCTGGCGGCTTTGTCGGCGGTCGGACCTTGTCGGTCAGTTCATCACTCACGGTCATGGAGGATCTTTGGGGCATCTTGTTTCCTGGGCGGCGGCTTTGTCGGCGGTCGGACCTTGTCGGTCAGTTCATCACTCACGGTCATGGAGGATCTTTGGGGCATCTTGTTTCCTGGGCGGCGGCCCGGGTGGTGGGAGCCGCCGTGCTTATGGGCTGAGCCCGCGGCTCAGATGCGGGCGGCCAGTGGCCATGGCCACGTGGGCGGCTGGCATCTCGACGTTCTATGTCGGAGGCGGAGTTTGCATGCCATGGTGAAAGCCCTGTCTGGTTTGGCCAGACTGACGGAAATGACACGTGTGGGCGTCGCCATCTTCCTGAAGCCTCCGTTGTGGTTGCTCCCTCCCTTCGTCGCGCTTCGTATGAAAATCTGATCTTTTGATCGGGCAGTGGCGGCGCTGCTATGTCATGTTCCTTCCTGAAGGCTCCGTCTTGGAGCACTCGGTTTCATCGAGCCTCAACTTCACCTCTTCGCGACATCTTCATCAGAAGGGTGCCGGCGGCTCTGTAGTGATGCTTAATGTATTCTCCTGTAATCTACTTCGAGTCATTCGGCGTGTTGTTGTTGTAGCCCTTTGGCATCTATGTATCTGGCCTTGGGTGTGTGTGAGTGTGGTGTGGGGTGTTGTGTTTGTATCGGTTTCGGATGTCGGTTGTTGCTTTATATATAAAGCAGGGCAAAAGCCTTTTTCGGTAGGTATCTTATTGTAAGTGCAATGTGCCAATACTCCCAAGTTAATATTTAGAGATGTATTACTTCATTTCTTATTTTGTAGCAGTATCCATTTCAATTATGATCTAGAATAAAGTTAAAATAAGTAAGCCAAAGGACAATTTGAAACAATAAATCTAGACATCCTTGTGTTGTTCTTTGGTGATTTCTCACAGAGTTTGATATGGTGATTGTATTGCGTCTTTCTGCTTTCTTAGTTATCCTTTCATGAACATGTAGGTTCCAGAGGATGTTGTGAAGAATTTCTTTGAGGGAATTTGTGGGGAGGTACGTTCAAATGCTTTTATCTTCCTCAACACATGTTTTTTATATGACTAAGATGAGTCATTTCCTCGAGACATTGGTACCTTCCCTTTCCAATTAGGTTGCTCGACTGAGGCTCCTTGGTGATTACGTGCATGCCACGTGCATTGCCTTTGTTGAGTTTGTTCAGGTAAGCAAAGCTTGATGCTGTACTCAAATTCACCATAAGTTATCAAGAATGTATTGTTTGACCTTCTAAATGCTGCTAATTTCCTAGGGGTGGATAGCATAGATAAATAGAAGATATTCCTTCTAATCCAATAACTGTATTTCTTTTGCATAATAAAAAACTGCAAAGATGGAACTAAGGAAACCTTTTGTGTTTGCAATTATCCATCTGCTACACTGTTTTATTCTATAGAAGTGTTATTTTCACAATCAAACTTAATTTGACCATCCTTTGACATTTGCATTGCTCCACACATTATTTTCTCCTTTTCTTTGTATTACATTTGATCATTCCTTTGAAACGGCTTCCAATTTATATATATGTAAACAATCAGAAACACAATGCCTGTTCTTACAAAGAACATCGGATATTAGTTGCCAAACATCTGACCATTCCTGTGATAATTCCTTCACACCTATCTTCCGTTTTAAATTATTAGAAACATGATATCTGTTCTTACAGGAAACATCAGATAAATTGTAGAGTGGACAAACATTTTGGCCTCTGGTGCATACTAACAACAGTACTTCAACTTCTTGTCATGATAACAATCTGGAAAGCTGCTTTAAAATAACACTAGGAATGCACAACATTCCATTCAATCTGAATTCTGAAACCATCCTGCAAAGCATGCAGCAAACTGCTTGATTTATGATTTGAAACTCTAGGACATTTTTGCTTCAGCAGAAGTGCTGAATCTTCTGGCAAGCAGCAGCCATCTCATACAAGTCACGCACAACATGCTCCACCAGTAGATTCTGTGTTATTCCCTTCATCTGCACTATAGGCTGCAGGTTTAACCAAATAACAACCGCAGAACATCATGAAGGGGATCAGAATGCATTTTGTTCTTAAACAAGGTCTCTAGGTGGGGGCACGTCCCACCCAAAATTTGTAAAAATATGTTGTATCAGACTTCATGAACCAAGAACTGTCATTAGGGACAAGCTTGAGCTTGTTCTAGAAATGATGGACGATGTCAAATTTTAAGTTCTTGACGAAAAAGGGTCTCCCCGCTTTAGATTATAAAGCAACGACCAACCGATACAACCAGCTTGCTGGGGCAGCAGCACAAACGAGCCCAAAAGAAAAAGGAGAGAAAAAAAAGGAAACAAATGTCGACGCCGGCAGCTCAACTAAGCGAAGATGGCCGACACCCGCTGCACCCTCCAAAGAAGTACCACCAGCCGCCAAGCACTCCGAAGCCTCGCGTACCAAGCAACACCTTCATGAAGGAATGCGACGACGATACCGCTGCTGCCCGAACAAGTCCTAGGGTTTCCCCTGGTACGTGGATGGCAGTGGGGAAGGGGTATCACCGACGCCCCTCGGGAGGGTCCGGCAACGCCCACGGGCGCAGCCGTGCCGGTGGCGAACGAGCCGCCAGAGATTTCTCCCGCCCCGAAACCACCACCGCCACCCCAGACAATCGGAAGCGTGCCGCCCAACATGCCGCCCACCAGCCTGTGCCACAACGGACACCGCACCATCTTCACCGTCTCACTGAGGCCATCAACACAAGACCTGGAGGTAGGACGAGGAGACACCGGACTCGATGATAACCGCAACGCAGCCGACAGGAGGGAACCACCTCCACTGCCGCGCGGAGTCAACTGGACAGCAACAGGGACCAGCTAGGCTGCCACCGGCACGGCCGGACCCCACGCCGGTCGCCGAATCCATCACCACCGCAGCCACGGCCGCCAAGCCTCACCACCAGGGAGCAACGCTGTCGCGCCCTGACCCACAGGTCCGCCCCATCCCAGATGGGACCCGAAGGGGCTCAGTTCTAGGCCGAGCGAGCACCGCCGGCCAGCCGCCCACCACGCCGCCCCGCAGCCAACGCCCATGCCGCCGCGTCAAGAGCACCCGAGGCCCGCAGAGCTCCGCCACTGGGCCCCACCACCGCCGGCCGTACAGCACCGCCGCCAGGCATGAGGGAGCCCCGAGTCCCCCTCCAGGCATGTGGAGAAGGAACATCCGCCGCCGCCGCCGCCACCCGGGCACGCCGGAGGCCGCTGCCGGCAGCGGCGAAGGGAGAGGGAGAGGAGAGGGGGTCGAGACGGGGAGGAGGGCAGGGGCGCTCCGCCGCCTCGGGGGGCGACGGGAGTGCAGGGGGGAGGGGGAGGAGGAGGGGGGAGAAGGAGGCGGCCCGGGGGACGCGCGCGATGGCGGCCGGCGCCGGTGGAAGGAGGCGAGGGAGGCCGGCGGCGGCGGGGAGGAACCCTAGCTCGGGGACGGGCTCCCGCAGAGCATTTCGCGCAAGCTCCAGTAATTTTAAGTTCTCCCCCACCCCCACCCACCCACCCACACACACACACACACACACACACACACACACACCATGTCAAATTCCTAGCTCTGCCCTTGGAAATCAGCAAGTGTATGATCGACATTCAGAGTTATATTCTGAAAGCGAAATGCACATTGCACAATGTTTTAGGTTAGCCTAGCTACTGGATTCAGACCCAAACTGCAAAGTTTCTGACAGATCATGAAATTGGCAAGTAAATTTCTGTTCCCGTCATCATTTGATCTTTTTCATTAGAAGACAACAAACTGTATGGTTATCTAGAAAGGCGCGCCCGTATAAACCGAGTGATGTGTACTATACGGTGTAACATTACCTCAATTCTGCCCGCACCTTTTCTTTTGCGATTTCAGTGTTTCTAAAACCTTTTGCTTAAATTTCAACCACATCTATCTGATTTCTCCCCACTAGATCATTCAAAATGTGATACTGTCCCACCTGTTTCAAACACTTTTTTGATAGTGAAATTATAGTTAAAAGTAACCCTTTAGTCTAGGATATCTCTCTGTTTGTTTAATTACCCAGCTACCAATCTTGCCATAAGCTGATTGACAATGTTCAAGAAATCGTTAACTGGTAATTGCTCAGTTGGCTGGTGAGTAGGAGGTTAATAGGCGAATGGGCCAGTTAATCGGATACTCGGTTGGCCACCAAGCAGGGAATATTCGGCCAGTTTACTGTTCTATCGGTTTATATGATTTATTCCCATATTATTTGCACGAAGCTGTCATTATCTTCTATACACAACCTAAGCCCAAAATAGATGGTGCTTTAGAAAGAGAAGTTAAAGTTCCCTGTCATTGACAACTAATTATTAATAAAAAACTATGTATGTTAGTTGGGTAGAAATGGTGGAAATGATCACGGGTCATGTTTTGCCTAAACCTTTTCTTTTGTGAGTTCAGTATTTTTTTTTTGTAATCTTCCTTGCACGCAGTTGCTTACATGTCAACCAACATTTCCCTGATTTCTCCTATTAAATATTTCAATTCAAAATGCGATACTGTCCCACCTGTTTCAAACATTTTGTCCATAGTGAAATACTTGTTAAAAGAAACCCCTTCATCTATTATATTTCTTGTGTTATTGGTTTAATTGCTCAGTTACCAATCTTGCTATAAGCTGATTAATCCCCATTTCCTTTGCACCAAGTTGCCATATTCTTGTATTACCTAAGTTCCAAATAGACTATGCTTTAGAAAGCGTGCATTCAAATTTCATTATCATTGACAACTAGTATTTATGTTAGTTATGCAGAATTTTATCATTGCATTTTTCATAAAACTAGTTTCACAATATAATCTTGTATAATGTTTTACTCAAGTATTTTGTACAAAAGTAACAACAGAGTTTCATCTATTTTGGAATTGGGGGGGGGGGGGTGTTGAGGATTTGGTTACTCGAGTGCTGCTTCCACTTTTCTACTTGTTCAAATTAGTCTAGTCACTTGGAAAGTTTCAGAAGTTGGGATAAAAGTAGAAAGCTTTTATAGATCCATATGGTAGAAGTTTGGTCTGATGTCATTAATCAGTACAATATATCTTAGCTGATCAAGTTTGGATATGATAGTATGATTGATTCATACTCCCTCCATCCCAAAATTTAAGATCTTATATTTTGGGACGGAGGGAGTAGTTTGTTCGTACTCTTGCTATGTTCAAACGTGAGCCATCTTCTACCCAGTTGCACAATACATTTCTAGTAAGCATGACACATTCAAGATTTATTCTTATTAATTATAATGATCTCCTTGTATATTGTTGTTTATTTTAATGTTATTCCTTGCAAAAAAAATCTACTGGTTTCGTTTGGGTGTCAGCATAGTCACAGCTGCTTGATTGAAAGCTTTGTACCTAATTGTTATGTTTTCTATGTACCATATGTGATGTTTTTTTTTGGCCTTACTGTCTTGTCTAGCCCTTTTGACCTTTTTCTTTTATTTGTACATATAGGCAGAAGGAGCAATTTTGGCCCTGAACTGCAGTGGCATGCTTCTTGGCTCGCTTCCTGTCAGGCAAGCACTTGCTTTTTATGCATGTTTCGAATCATTGTTACTTGTAAAGCTGATTTATGGCGATGACTCAACTGTTTCCTTGTTCTGGACTGTGCAGGGTGAGCCCATCCAAGACCCCAGTCCGCCCCCGTTCGCCTCGAGCGATGTCGCACTGAGTCTGTCTCTCGTCTGAAGCCGGCGTACAGGGCAGCAATTCCAGGCAACAAACCCCTAGTCGTGGCCTTAGAGACTGTTGCGTCGTGGATCAGTAACTGTCGTTGAAGAGAGTGAGTGTTACCGTTTTGGTTATCTAGGCTAGAAGAAGGCCCTTCCTTGCTGATCAGATGAGAGACCCATTTGTATGTTCTTCGCTGGGAGCTATATTTTTACTTCTTTTATTTTTTGCTATATCCTTATTAATCCGTTTGTTAATTATGGATGGATGCTGTAGCTGCCTTCGACAGGCACTGGAACAATAATGTCTATGGCTTGTCCTATTTCGAATTGATTCTCACTGATTTTGATGTGTGTGTAGCACCTCCTTGACCCGCCTTGGACAAGGAGACCCAGCTAAGAGTCAACTCAGTGAACAACTAAGCAACAAAATTTGTATTTAGGCCTAATACAAACTGAGCTCTCCAGTTCATAACCACGATCATAATCTTCATTACAAAATCCAGCTCTCTACCCAAACCTCAAAATAAAAATAGTTTGCTCAAGCCCCAGCAAACTACCACTATTACAGGAGTTAACAGAAACCCCAAACGTTGGCACAAAACCAATCAGCAAAGGTCAGAAAAACCACATGAATCAAATCCTCTTCTTTCCGATGCTTTTGCTGGTATTACAATGTAGTCAATCTGGTTCCAGTGCAAAAGGTGTTTTCAGCTTCATCCATATCCAGGGCCTGAAATTCTGTTACTGCTCCATTTAGCAGATCCTGGAAAGGCTTTGTCAAATCCTTCAAGATCATTCCCATCACTTGTTTCATGGACATCCAAGTAACCCTACTAAATACGACGGAGTTCCTAAAATTACATAGCCCCCACAACACTGCATAAATGACTACATTAAGATGAAGATATTTCTTATTGCAAAGCCATAGTTTTGCAAGTGAATCAAAATCAACAATCTGAACATGAAACATGGGCTCAATCACATTCCAGAACTGCCTAGTTACAATGCGTTCAAAAATAGATGATAAATTGTCTCTATTTCCTTGCAATGCACACATTCTAGTGGTTTAGTCATCGCTCTCTTTCTTAGATAATTAACAATAGCATATAAATACTTAGAAGAATAACCCCCCTTGGTATCATATTGCCAAATCAGAGAGTCATCGTCCTCACTAAATTGAGTTAGCCTAAGAATACTAACCAGATCCAACCATTGGATCATCAAATCATCAGGAAAAACTCTCCTAAACGTATAGTTAAGCTCAGTTCCATCCCATAGTTCAACAATAGTTTTATTCTTCTCATGAACTAAGTAATACAAATCTCAGCATTGGGTAGCTAAAGGAGCATTTCCATGCCAAGTATCTTCCCAAAATCTCACCATCCTCCCTTTACCTACATGCCATTTATATCCTAACTTCACAGCTTGTAAAGCCCACTGAAAGCTTTTCCAAAACTGAGAAGGGTGACTATCCTGACAGCAAAGGATATTAGGATTCCTGGTATTATACTTACTATTCACTATTCTCTTCCATAGAGAGCCCTCTCCTGCTATGTATCTCTTAACCCAAGACCCAATCATACATATATTCATGTCCTGCAAATTTAGAACCCACATACCACCATATTCTTTCCTCATACAGATAGAGGGCCAATTGGCTAGGTGGATTTGATGTGCCCCTTCACTATCACTCCATAGACAATTTTCCATATGAGTGTTAATCAGGTTAATAACCCATTTGGAAAATTCAAAAGAAAAAGAAATAAGGTACAAATGAATACTAACGGAACGAGTTTAATTTGAATGATCTACTTCAATCTAAAGAATGTGTGTGCTCCAATTTGGACAGTCTAATTGAACTTTTGTATTAAAATTCTCCCTTCTTCTTCCGGAGCCTTGAATTTAAGTCACGACTGCAGACTCTAGTGGCTGGTCATTATTTCTAGAACTTTAACATGTGTAGCGCCTACCGTGGTACGGATGCTCGCCTCACTGTGAACCTTCAAGGACCCTCCACACTTGTCTAACCACCTGTTTGACCACCAGTGTCCTGGTTCTATCGTGGTGTTCTTGCCGCACGCCACGCTGCTATTACCGCATGATTCTCTGTTGTACCAGCGGAGTATCCTAGATTACAAATCCACACCCCCTATAGAGAGCCATTGATCACATCTGATCGATGCTTAGTCCGCACTTCCCCCAGATCACTAAGCTACACCCCAGACCATGTGTGGTGGTAGAAGGATCGAAGCTTGCCATTATCAATTTTAAGTTCCAACTTCTCTGCTTTTAGGCCATGTCTGGTCCCGAGATCAACTTCGTGAAGAGCGAAGGGATGGTCATGGGCTACCTGCTTGAAGAGCAACAACGGACTGCAGACAATCTCAACTACATTATGTCCAGCTTCCTGATCACCTACTTAGGGGTGCCTGCAAGTGACACTAGGATCTAGATTAAGGACCTTGATACACTAGCAGAGCAAATCAAGGCTAAGGTGGAGCCTTGGCGCGAAGGTTTACCTCCAAGGGAAGTAAAACCATGCTAACTAAAACTCCCGCCAATCTAGTCTCCCATGTATATGATGGGGATGTACATCCTCCCTAGGGTGTCCATGGATCCCTTGAGAAGGAGGTATCTCATTCCATCTGGCTGGGATCCAACACCTTCAAAAATACCACATGGTGAAATGGGCCGATATTTGCAATCCCGAGGACCAGGGGGTCCTGGTATTCTTCACCGGTTTGTAAAGTGAGTTGGTAAGTTCGCCTCACCTCTTCACCGGTTTTGTCTTACTATGCCTTCATTTCTCGCTTTGTTTTCTGTAGATTTTTTCAATCTCAACCGATGTCATATATCACTATTAATAAAAGAGAGTTGGTAGATTCGGGTCATCTTCTCTCCATGCCCCCACTCCCGCTTGGTTTTCTTTAGATATTTTGGTAATGTGACCGATGCCACACAAAACAAAAGCCGACGCATATATCTATTATTGAAAGGGAGTTTTGATAGATTCACCCAACGATGGAAAAGGCACTAAGTGGAAGCCAGACGATTGGCCTTTCCCTAGAGCATAGGTGACGCTTAAACACCATAGGCGCAACCTAGGAGGACGTACACTCTTGGCTATCAGCGTGTATTTGGGGTATTATATGTGTATCGATGTTCATTTAGAGCATATAAGTGTGTGAACTATTTCCCAGGCCCCAAATACATGGCTTATAAATATAGTCAAAAGGTCAATTCTTTCTGCACCAAATATATAGAAGAAAATATCAACAACTAGAATACTAAAATAAATAGATTATGAAAATATATACAATGGTGAATATATTGATATCGATTTGATATTGTTTATCTTTGTATTATTGCATATATATACTTGGTCAAATTTAGAAAGCATTAATATTTTTTTACAGAATGTGTATGCCATCTATTTGTATTTCGGGACAGAGGTAGTACCAACTATTTCCATCACTACTAGGGAAAAGCCTATACACAGAATCTTAGCAGCAGCGCGCTTTAAAATAAGGCGCTGCTGCTAATTAGCAGTAGCGAGGTCGAGCTTCACTCACTGCTGAAATAAAGATAGCAGTAACGCGCCCGCCAAAAGAAGCGCTACTGCTATAATTCCCACGAGGCCGCCGCGAGGCTAGTTATAGCAGCAACGCGTTATAACGACGAGCGCTACTGCTACTGTGCGTAGTAGCAGCGCATTCCTCCAATAAGCACTACTGCTAAGTTTACTACAAAATCCGATCCACTCACAGTCACATACTACTGTCTGGATCCCCTCTCAATCCCCCGCGCCGGTCCTCCCCCATCGCCCCTCCTCCCTCTGCGTCGCCGTCACCTCTTCCCCATCGCCCCTCCTCCCTCCACTCGCCGTTGGCCGGCCCCTCCTCGCTCCGCCTTCCTCCTCCGTCTTCCCTTCACTGGCCGCCGGCCAGCCCCTCCTCGCTCCGCCTTCCTCCTCCGTCCTCCCTCCACTGGCCGCCGGTCGGCCCCTCCTCGCTCCGCCTTCCTCCTCCGTATACTCTCTTCTCCCTCCTCGAGTCGCCCCTCCTTCTCCCTCCTGCCTGCTACATTTTGATTTAGTAGGCTAGTTCATATGCAACATTTTCATTTAGTTGATATGATTTAGTTGATTTAGTAGGCTAGTTGATTTAGTTGATTTAGAACATTTTGATTTAGTTGATATGATTTAGTTGATTTAGTAGGCTAGTTGATTTAGTTGATTTAGAACATTTTGATTTAGTTGATTTAGTAGACTAGTTCATTTAGTTGATTTAGTATGCACCATTTTATTGTTATTTTTTTTCTATACATTGATAGGTACGTAGTTGCTTTGCTCATATTGCTTTAGGAAAAATATCACATTCTACTGTTTTTCTTTACTGTGAAGTGGATCGTTAATCCTTTGCTCATATTGCTTTAGGAAAAATGGCGCCACCACCACCACCACTATGTCGACTATGCAAGTCAAGGTGCGCCAGCAGCCTTGCAACTGGCAAGCTGTTCGGCATCTACTTCCAGCCGAGTTTTCGTCATGCGGCGGTAAGAAATTAGATGAAATGTAATAACTATTTTATTTTTAGTGATGGCATTACTGCATTGTGTCATTTTGCTTATTTTACACAGATTGTCCCATGCAATGTGAGGTTGAAATTCAACAAGCTGACAGGAGACACTGTGACATTTGAGGCTCCTGGGGGGCCGTACACTATGGAGGTCGAGAAAGGACGCAATATGTCACAGATTGGAGGAGATGGATGGGCCCGTTTAAATGGCTCGCATGCGTCTTACTGGTGGTGAGTTGATCAGCTTCTCCTTGAGCGAGAAAAAGACCCAAGCTGGCTGTCATTTATCTCAACCTGGTGGAAGATGATGAAGATGATGAAGATAATGAGGACCCACTCGATGAAGTTGATGAAGACCCACTTCATGAATCCATCGTAGCTCAAAGAACAAGGCTGAGCGAGGAGGAGGTGTCCAACCCGTGGGACATAATTCCGCCACGTGCTGACTTTGTCGGGGTGCCATTCGTGACCCGCCTGGCAAATACCATGGTTGATCGACATGATATGGTATGTTATACTTACAAATGCAAATTATCCGATGAAATACTTAGTGTACAATCCAATGATATGGTATGTTGTGTGGAATCCAGTCAATGATATGTTTTAGTGTAGAGGTCGATCACATGCTTATTAGTGTAGAATCTAAGGAAACTATTAATAGTGTAGATAATCCATATGTACTTATTTGTGAGGCTATTTATTAATTGATATGTTTTTCTTATTCAGAAATTGGCAAAGAGCATATGTGTGAGTTATGGTATCGAGCCTGATGAAGAAGGCTCAGCTGGACTACGCCTTACTGCAAGGGGCTCCGTCACAACCTGTACTTACCGCGTGGACATGGACGGTCGCACACACTTAAACTCGGTTGGGTGGAAGAAATTCCTCAATGGCAAGAATCTTTGTGTTGGACAGGCCATCCTAATTACTATCAGGAACACCAACTGCCCAGGCTTGAGGATGATGATTGTCTTCGATATCATCTAGAACTACATATGTGTGTGTGGCTATATCATCTAGAACTACATATGTGTGTGTGGTTATATCATCTAGAACTACATATGTGTGTGTGGCTATATCATCTGGAACTACATATGATGATTGTCGTTGATATCATCTAGAACTACATATGATGATCGCCGTTGATATGACCTTGTACTGCTTGAGGATGCATATTGACTATGCATGAAATTGTTATCTAGTACTCCCTTCGTTCCAAATTACTCGTCGTGGTTTGAACTAAAACCAGGACGAGTAATTTGGAACGAAGGGAGTACTACCCATTAATGGTTTAAGAATTTGATATCTAGTAGCAGTACCTAATATCTAGTGTCTGAAAGGGAAACTGAAAGGAAAAATGATGAAAGATATAGCAGTAGCGAGGGACTGCGAAATCGTTACAGCTAACTAACTAATAGTAGCGTTAGGAAAAAAGCGCTGCTGATATAAATCATCGGTAGTAAGCTGAATGCGGACCGCGCTACTACTACAAGTTAGCTGTAGCGCCTTATTACACTAGTAGAAAAACACCTATTAGTCCCGGTTCGTTACTAGTACCTCCCCCCTTTAGTCCCGGTTCAATCCAGAACCGGGACTAAAGGCCGCGGCCACGTGGAGCTCCAACACCAACCGGGACTAAAGGAAATTTTATGATTATTTTTTTGACATTTTTTTTGAAATTTTTTTATTTTCAAATTTCTGAATTATTTTAACCTCTAATCTCTAATCAGCACCCCTCATCACTGCTCAATTTATCCTCTAATTTCTTATCACCCTCATCATTCCAAATCATCTAACTTCCCAAACGGTCACCCATCCTCCCACTCCCCCAGCCCGAGCATGCTTAACTTCCGGGTTCTATTCTCCCTCGTTTCCAAGTCTGCACTTGTTGTTTTCCTGACAATAGTAAGATGTCAATCCTATTAACCCTCAGGAATTTTGCTTGAGCATGAAGTGACACATTTCACTGTTTGAGTTTCAAACTATTGTTTTAAAAAACAATAATTATTAGAAAACAATAGTTATTTTGAATAATTGGTTTGACCATTGTTTGACCACAGTTTGACCACAGTTTGACCAGATTTGACCAAAATTAAAAATAACTGAACAAATTATTTAGTAACACTAATATTCTAGAATAATTGGTTTGACCATTGTTTGACCATAGTTTGACCATAGTTTGACCAGATTTGACCAAAATTCAAAATAACTGAACAAATTAGTAACACTAATATTCTAGAATAATTAGTTTGACCATTGTTTGACCACAGTTTGAATTTTTTTGAATTTTTTTGCCACTCCAGATCTTAAAAGCCCCGTAACTTTTCTTCTGTTAGGTTTTTGAGGATTTTGAAAATGTTTAACGGGGTTCTCCCAGCTAAATTTGGATGTAACTTTTTGAGTAGATGATTTTTCATATAAAAAACTTTTTCATCCGAGTCAGTATGCAAAAGTTATGCCCATTTTACTAAATTCTAGAGAGATTTTGCAAATAAAGTCAAAATTCACATTTGCAATTTTTCCCAACAACTAGACCACATATCACATGGGAAACTTTTTTTTTTTGACATTTTCATCATTTTCTTTTATTTTTTTTAAAACTGAAAAGGCGATAGGGGGGGGGGGGGGTTGGTGTTTGAAAATGTGACCTTTAGTACCGGTTCGTGCCATGAACCGGCACTAATGCCTCAAACCCCATTAGTAGCGGTTGGTGGCTCGAACCGGGACTAAAGGTCTAACCTTTAGTCCCGGTTGGTGCTCTGAACCGTAATAATGGGCATCAAGCATTTTAGTCCCGGTTCGTGGCACCAACCGGGACTAAAAGGTCCAGACGAACCGGGACAAATGGCCCACGTGGCCCCTGGGCGCACGAACCGGGACTAATGCCCCCATTAGTCCCGGTTCTAGATTGAACCGGGACTAATGGGCTAACCCAGGGTGGACCAAAGCCCTCTTTTCTACTAGTGTTAGTAGCGCGGCCACCCGCCTTGCTGCTACACTCAAAACCCGCGCTGCTGCTAAGGTTTTCCCTAGTAGTGCATTGGAGTGGCCCATTTCGTCTATTTGTGCAATATGACTGGATTTTGGCTTAAGTGAACAAATTCTTTCTTACCATACCTAGAGTTTCGCTTATGCTTCGGTCTTTTTCTAGGGTCTAAGCATACCTAAGCACCTCCTAGGAGCTGTCTTTTCTAACAGAGGGTTCATCTCACTTTCTTCCTCGGTTTTGTTCCTCCCCACACACCCATCCCTGTTTTGTGTTCTGTAGATTTTTCTGGTAATCTTAACTGATGCCGTAGAAAATGAAAGCCAATGTACATCTCTACTATTAAAGGACAGTTGGTATATTTGCCTCACCTCCTCGCCCATTCCTCCTCGCGCCATCTAAAATAAGCAAATAGTATCTATGCAAAAGTATAAACTATGACATTTTTTGTTTATTGGTATTATGATAAGCAAAGATATGTCAAAACTAGTATATTTGCCTCTACATACTCTACAATATGCTTAAGTAATACACTAGCGACCTCTATTAACATATTTTTTAGATTGTAGGAGTAGTATTTAGAAATCTCTACCATGACTTTATAATAATCTCTGCCATGATATTTATTAGTATTAAAATACACATGAAAATGCACAAATATAGAAATATATATGTATATACTATTAAGTATCTGGAACAAGAAAAATTAATTCTCAAAAAGTTTGGTTAGAGCAACTCTAGCATACCCCACAAAAACTTGTCCCGCAAAACGCGTTTGCGGTTTCACGAAGATCACGTTTGTGAGTCAAAAACTAGCACGGCCGAACATATACCGTATCTAAACCTGCATAATTTGAAAAAACACATTCGCGGGAGAAATTGCACAAACATAGTTCATCACACCACATACTACATAGTTCATACATACTACATGATCAACCAATTAAGCATCGATCATACTATATGCTACGTTAACTAGTACTAGAGGGGGTCGGATCTGACGGCGGTGAGGTCGCGGCAAAATGGACGACGTCGTGGAGGCCGAGCAACGCTCAATCCTCCTCGGCGGAGCTGCACAGGTCAACGTACTTCGCCGCCTGCTCCGCGCGGATGCGGCGCCACTCCTCGGCCTTCTTGTTGGCCGTGACTGCCTGCCGCCACTCGAGGCCTTCGAGCTCCTCTGTGTGGCGCCGGCGCTTCGCCTCCTCGCGCACGCTCCGCTCGGCGATGGCGACCGCAATGGCGTCGACGTCCGCGACGTAGTCCTCGGGCCCGACGACTCGGCGGCGGCCAAGCGGAGCGGGCTCCTCGGGCTCCTCCTTCACGGGGACGAAGGCGAACGGCGGCGGCTCCTCCGGCTCCTCCTCGTCCTCCGACCACTCCCTCTTCACGCGGAGAATGCCAGCGCCAGAGGACGAGGAGGATTCGGCGTACGAAGACCTCGCGGAGGAGAAGGATGCGTGCCGGCGGTCGTACTCTTCCGTCTCGCTCCGCTGGAAGCTCGGCGGCGGCGACATGCCGCAGTTGGTCCAATTCCAGGCGCCGCACTTCCTCGCGCCGTCCGACCGGACGCGCCGCTCGCGCTCGGGGTCCCTTCCGCCACCGGATATGCTGCCGAAGCCGCGTCCGGAGCTCCACATTCGGCCACACATGGCGGCTGGAGGCGGGGCGGGTGGTCGTTGGCGGCAAGAAATGTGGAGAGGGGGAAGGTGATACATCTCCAACGTATCTATAATTTCCATGCTATTATATATTCTGTTTTGGATGTTTAATGGATTCATTATAAACTTTTATATTATTTTTGGGACTAACCTATTAACCGGAGGCCCAGCCCAAATTGCTTTTTTTGCCTATTTCAGTGTTTCGAAGGAAAAGGATATCAAATGGAGTCTAAATAGAATGAAACCTCCGGGAACGTGATTTTCGGAACAAACGTGATACAGAGGACTTGGAGTGGACGTCAAGCAATCAACGAGGAGGCCACGAGGCAGGGAGGCGCGCCTGCCCCCTGGGCATGCCCCCCACCCTCGTGGGCCCCTCGTAGCTTCCTGACCGACCTCTTTCGCCTATATATACTCATATACGCTGGAAACATCATATACGTGAGATCCCATCTTGGGGCCTTTTTCGGCGCTCCGCCGGAGGGGGCATTGATCACGGAGGGCATCTACATCAACACCATAGCCTCTCCGATGATGTGTGAGTAGTTTACCTCAGACCTTTGGGTCCATAGTTATTAGCTAGATGGCTTCTTCTCTCTCTTTGGATCTCAATACAAAGTTCTCATCGATTCTCTTGGAGATCTATTCAATGTAACTCTTCTTTTGTGGTGTGTTTGCCGAGATCCAATGAATTGTGGGTTTATGATCAAGACTATCTATGAACAATATTTGAATCTTCTCTAATTCTTTTATGTATGATTGGTTATCTTTGCAAGTCTCTTCGAATTATCAGTTTGGTTTGGCCTACTAGATTGATCTTTCTTGCAATGGGAGAAGTGCTTAGCTTTGGGTTCAATCATGCGGTGCTCGATCCCAGTGACAGTAGGGGAAACGACACGTATTGTATTGTTGCCATCGAGGATAAAAAGATGGGGTTTATATCATATTGCATGAGTTTATCCCTCTACATCATGTCATCTTGCTTAAAGCGTTACTCCATTCTTATAAACTTAATACTCTAGATGCATGCTGGATAGCGGTCGATGTGTGGAGTAATAGTAGTAGATGCAGGGAGTCGGTCTACTTGTCACGGACGTGATGCCTATATACATGATCATACCTAGATATTCTCATAACTATGCTCAATTCTATCAATTGCTCGACAGTAATTCGTTTACCCACCTAATACTTATGCTCTTGAGAGAAGCCACTAGTGAAACCTATGACCCCCGTGTCTATTCTCCATCTTATTAGTCTCCCGTCAACTAGCTAATTCTATCTTTGTTTATTTTTTAATCTTTACTTTCACTCTTTATCATAAAAATACCAAAAATATTATCTTATCATCTCTATCAGATCTCACTTTTGCAAGTGGCCGGGAAGGGATTGACAACCCCTTTATTGCGTTGGTTGCAAGGTTCTTATTTGTTTGTGTAGGTGCGTGGGACTTGAGTGTGGTCTCCTACTGGATTGATACCTTGGTTCTCAAAAACTGAGGGAACTACTTACGCTACTTTACTGCATCACCCTTTCCTCTTCAAGGGAAAACCAACGCAGTGCTCAAGAGGTGGCAGAAGGGGAATCGCGTGGCTTGGCGGCGGCGGGGGATAGGGTTTGGACCCGCAAATGAGTCACGAAACCGCAGTTATAGCGGTCGGGGCGTGCGGTTTGCGGAACCGCAGTCACCCTTGCCATTTTATCCGCCCTCTCTTTCCGTTCGCCTCTTTTTCTCTTGCTTCTTGTTTGCTTGTGTTACCATGTGCCTTGTATTTGCTTGCATCTTTTCTTGCTAAAAATCTATTGATATGGATCCACTTAAAGTGTTCTACTTGGATCATCTTCGATCCTTATGCGCTCGTGCTGAAACCCCAACTAGCCTGGTTGATGGGAAAGTTTTAGATGAGCATGCTCATTTTGTGCGTCACTGTTTGTCTGAAAAAGGGAGACTCTTATGGGATCAAATAAACAGATTGATGTGTTATGCTTCGAATCTTTGTGAAATTTATGATTTTACTTGTTTCTCTGAAAACCTTAAGAAACACCTTCCCTACCAATGTGAGTTTAGTGATAATGGAATCGTATCTTCGTATGCTAAGAGTGTTTATAATTACTATGATGTTCAACAAATTGAAGAATTTGTTGCTTTTAAGGGTGCTTATGAAATTGCTTCTTTGATTGAAACGTATGATGCTACTCTTTACAAATCTGAAAATTTTTCCATACTTAAATATTGTTATGATAAATATGCTTCCAATGCCTATGTTAAACCATATATTGAGGACTCCTCCGCTGTCCAAGAAGAGGCTAATATTTTGCAGGAGTCTATGGAGGAAGAAAATAATGCTATGCATGAATCTATAGATAATTATGATTCTGATGATTTGATTGAAATATCCCTTGATGAACATGATGTTTGCTATTCTTGTGGCCATGCTGCCAATATTTATGAAGATGAATTTGCTATAGTTCTTTATGTTAAACATGAGATCGTTGCTATTGCACCCATACTTGTTAGTTCCTTCGATGAAAAGCATGATTGCAATGATTTTACTATAAATTCTCTTGATGTCAATTGTGCTAATAATATGCAAAACCCTAAACTTGGGGATGCTAGTTTTGCTATGTCTACTACTTGTTGCAATGATCATGATTGGGGTGATTCTTCTTATGATCTTGAAAATTTATTTAAGCCCCATGATGAATATGAGATTGATGATAGTGTTTGCAATAATATTGAAAGTTGGTTTGAAAGAGTGTCAACTTTAGATCCCACAGATTTGGAGAATGATCAATCTTATGGTATTTTTTAGAGATCTCTATTTTTTATAAAAGTGGGTTTGGAGAGGTCATGACTTTAGTTAATGATAATCTCACTATTTTGGAGAAGAGTGTCAACTTCGCATGCATGTGGATCATGTTGAGAATATGTTTTGTGATAGCTATTTTGTTGAATTTGCCTAAGATCGTACATGTAATTATTATGAGAGATGAAAATATGGTTGTAGAAATTTTCATATTACTAAATTACCTCTCGTGACGTTGAGATTGCTATTGTTTCTTTCCGCTTCCTTGCATATGCTAGTTTTTCTTGCCTTGATAATTTCTTTGGCTTTAAGATGCCTATGCATAGGAAGTACATTAGACTTAGATGTGATTCTCACATGTTTTATGATGCTCCCTTTGTGTTTCAATTATTATCTTTTATGTGAGCATCATCGAAATCTCAATGCGTAGCTAGGGGTGTTAAACGATAGCACTTGTTGGGAGGCAACCCAATTTTATTTTAGTTTATTTGCTTTTTGCTCCTGTTTAGGAATAAAATATTTGATCTAGCCTCTGGTTAGATGTGGTTTTATGTTTTATTTAGTGTTTGTGCCAAGTAAAACCTATAGGATCTTCTTGGATGATAGTTATTTGATCTTGCTGAAAAAGTCAGAAACTTTCTGTTCACAAAAACAATTGTTTAAAATCACCAGAAAGTGATAAAATACTGATTCCAATTGCAGTAGATCAATAAACAAATTATTTAGATCTTCCTATTTTGGTAGAATTTTCCGAGTTGCAGAAGTTTGCGTTAGATACAGATTACTACAGACTGTTCTGTTTTTGACAGATTCTGTTTCTCGTGTGTTGTTTGCTTATTCTGATGAATCTATGGCTAGTAAAAGAGTTTATAAACCATAGAGAAGTTGGAATACAGTGGGTTTAACACCAATATAAATAAATAATGAGTTCAATACAGTATCTTGAAGTGGTGTTTTGTTTTCTTTCGCTAACGGAGCTCACGAGATTTTATGTTAAGTTTTGTGTTGTGAAGTTTTCAAGTTTTGGGTAAAGATTTGATGGATTATGGAACAAGAAGTGGCAAGAGCCTAAGCTTGGGGATGCCCAAGGCACCCCAAGGTAAATCTAAGGACACCAAAAAGCCAAAGCTTGGGGATGCCCCCGAAGGCATCCCCTCTTTCGTCTTCGTCCATCGGTAACTTTACTTGGAGCTATATTTTTATTCACCACATACTTGATACGTCCCCAACGTATCTATGATTTTTGATTGTTCCATGCTATTATATATTCTGTTTTGGATGTTTAATGGGCTTTATTATACACTTTTATATTATTTTTGGGACTAACCTATTAACCGGAGGCCCAGCATAAATTGTTGTTTTTTTTGCCTATTTTAGTGTTTCGAAGGAAAAGGATATCAAACGGAGTCCAAACGGAATGAAACCATCGGAAACGTGATTTTCGGAACAAACGTGATCTAGAGGACTTGGAGTGGACGTCAAGCAATCAACGAGGACGCCACGAGGCAGGGAGGCGCGCCTGCCCCCTGGGCGCGCCCCCACCCTCGTGGGCCCCTCGTAGCTCTCCTGACTGACCTCTTTCGCCTATATATACTCATATACCCTGAAACATCATATACGGAGCCAAAACCCTATTTCCGCCGCCACAACTCTCTGTACCCGTGAGATCCCATCTTGGGGCCTTTTCCGGCGCTCCGCCGGAGGGGGCATTGATCACGGAGGGCTTCTACAACAACACCATAGCCTCTCCGATGATGTGTGAGTAGTTTACCTCAGACCTTTGGGTCCATAGTTATTAGCTAGATGGCTTCTTCTCTCTCTTTGGATCTCAATACAAAGTTCTCATCGATTCTCTTGGAGATCTATTCGATGTGACTCTTCTTTTGTGGTGTGTTTGTCGAGATCTGATGAATTGTGGGTTTATGATCAACATTATCTATGAACAATATTTGAATCTTCCCTGAATTCTTTTATGCATTATTGGTTATCTTTGGAAGTCTCTTCGAATTATCAGTTTGGTTTGGCCAACTAGATTGATCTTTCTTGCAATGGGAGAAGTGCTTAGCTTTGGGTTCAATCATACGGTGCTCGATCCCAATGACAGTAGGAGAAACGAAACGTATTGCATTGTTGCCATCGAGGATAAAAAGATGGGGTTTATATCATATTGCATGAGTTTATCCCTCTACATCATGTCATCTTGCTTAAAGCGTTACTCCGTTCTTATGAACTTAATACCCTAGATGCATGCTGGATAGCGGTCGATGTGTGGAGTAATAGTAGTAGATGCAGGCTGGAGTCGGTCTACTTGTCACGGACGTGATGCCTATATACATGATCATACCTAGATATTCTCATAACTATGCTCAATTCTATCAATTGCTCGACTGTAATTCGTTTACCCACCTAATACTTATGCTCTTGAGAGAAGCCACTAGTGAAACCTATGGCCCCCCGGGTCTATTCTCCATCTTATTAATCTCCCGTCAACTAGCTAATTCTATCTTTGTTTATTTTGCAATCTTTACTTTCACTTTTTATCATAAAATATTATCTTATCATCTCTATTAGATCTCACTTTTGCAAGTGGCCGTGAAGGGATTGACAACCCATTTATCGCGTTGGTTGCAAGGTTCTTATTTGTTTGTGTAGGTGCGTGGGACTTGAGCGTGGTCTCCTACGGGATTGATACCTTGGTTTTCAAAAATTGAGGGAAATACTTACGGTACTTTACTGCATCACCCTTTCCTCTTCAAGGGAAAACCAACGCAATGCTCAAGAGGTAGCAGAAGGGGAATCGTGTGGCTTGGCGGCGGAGGGGGATAGGGTTTGGACCATAAGCGGGTCGTGGAACATGATTATAGCGGTCGGGCGTGCGGTTTATGGGCTCTGGCAAAAATTCTTGGGCGGGCGACTATCTGGGCTCTGTTTTGGCCCGAAATTTGGGCCGAGCCCACATACTCGCCGGAATTTTGCGGGTCTGCGCGTTTTGTGGGGTCTGCTAGAGTTGCTCTTACAACATATTATCTTCATTAGTAGAATCAACTTCTGCAATGATATAATTTCCAATATTTAACCAAGTTATATATACATCAATTATGTAAAAAAAATATTGTAACCAATATTTAGCATGAATTTATGTGGTTAACTATGCCAACTAAGATAATACAAAATTATTCTCATTAAATTTATAGTATGATAAAATAAGTTTTAACATGTATAAAAGTTCAACAAGAACAATATTTATTTTAGTTAAACATTTCACATAATGAACTAATGGTTCCTCGGCAACTTGTCATACACTTTGAAAAGGTTTAAGATGATGATATGTTTAAATTAGTTCTGATGTTATTTTGAGAAAAAGGTGTTGTACACCACTCAAAATATTCACCAGTAAATTCATTTAATTGGTTAATTGCCAACAATTAACTAATCACAATAATTAATGTAAATAAATCATGTCGTTATTAACTGTTAACCCTGTCTATATTATTACTTATTATTGTAACTTGTAACAACTTATAAATGCCAACCAGTTTATTACATTATTACATAAGTTCTTCCTAGTGGTTCCCAAGGGCATACATGTACAACACAGGGCACCGCCCCTTCTATCTAAAGAAGAACATGTCTATTTCTCTCAAGTTTACCTATGGTTGTAGTACTTCCACTCCGAGGGAGTTATCCATCGCGGCATTAAGCTTGAGAACAACATCTTTTTTTATGAGAACTCCAAGTTGAAGACATTGCTGGTTTTAGCATTGTCTGCGAAGTGGTATTATATGATTCACTAGTGTAGGATGAGGGAATGTAGTACTAAACGACACGTGAGATGTATTCTGACCTAAACTCGCATCCTAACACCATAGTTTAAAAAACCGGACCGAACCGGCGGTCGAACCAGGAAAAACAGAATCGGCGGCCTCAACGGCTTTTTAAGCTAATAAAACCATTCTGAAATCAGACCGGAGAAAACGGTCAAACCCCCCGGTTTTCTAGCAAAACTGGTGAAAAAACCGGGCCATTGAACCGGGAAAAATAGGAAAATGTTTTAATATAATTTAGGAGAAGTGAAATTCGATCCCAGGCCGTGTGAGCGTGAGGCCTGCCCACGGCTCAATAACCAACTCGTCTGTGCTACTTTGTTGTCAACTACATGGAAATAATTTTATTTGACCATTCTTTCACACTATATTAGCACATATACTACTCAACATATATTATTTTATTTCTCAAAAATCGACAATTGAACCGGTGAACCGGCGGTCCGACCAGTAAAAACCTGAACCGACAACCTTTCCGGTTTGATTTTTTAAACTATGCTTAACACAAGCTTGTACAAGTCTTCGACAGTTCTGCATTAGATAGACGTTTGTGTCATATTTTTGTATCAGACAATGTTAAATTAGACTTTATTTCTAGCACTATAATTCATCTGTAAAATATATATCTGCATATTATTCTTTGACGTATTGGAGACATTGACGTCCACATTATCAAATGTTTTAGAAAGTTGCAAAATTTCATCAAAAAAACCATTCGACGAGCTCTCTACAAAAGAAACAAAATCACTGGGCAATGTTTCGTGCACTTTTTGAGTACATTATCTCTTTGGGAGAGATATCCCCAAATTGTATTTGTGGATGAAATTTTGCAAGAACGGAAACCATTTTATCATGTTTGATGTCTTGAAATTTCATAATTTTTGGATCAGGTTTGATTTTCCCCCCGTCTTTTTGTAGTACACCTGAAAGTAGAAAGCCCAGTCCCTTGATGTGTCCCATAGGGATCCTTTAGAACATTTTTATTAAAGTTGTGATATTCCGAAAATTCACGATTTTATGAAAGATATGATCAGGCACACCAGCGCAAAACATGAAAGAGAAATTGAAATTTTCATAGTTTCTAGACCATTCGTTCAAGCAAAACACGACCACAATTGTTTAAGCACCAGACCACACACATCTTCTCATATGATTCTCTCTCGCTAGAGACACTGTCACCACAAAATTGTTCTTTTTTTTCGGGTACCAAAACGGGAAGTAGTTGAGAAGAAACAAAAATACTAGTACAAGTAGATCTAGTATCATCATGGAGCAGCTTCGTTTGTGGCACCAGCAGGCGCAACGTCCGACGTCCGAAGAGGCGCGCTCGTCCGCAGCCGCTCCTTCCTGCCGCCGGCAGGCGGCGCGCAGCAGCACTTGTTGTCGGCAGGCACATTCCTGTGGCCTTGGCAGGTGGCCTTGCCGGAAGGCCCGATCAGCACCGCGCACAGGTGGGCACACGCCAATCCTCCCTCGTTGCTGAAGCAGTTTGGGTACGGGCTGCATGTTTCTGCACGTAGGAAACATTGCTTCAACATTAGCTTTCAGGTTGGCGCGGAAAGATACGAAATTCTCTGCCAACGATGTGCAGTGCAATTGCGATATATTAAATAATGGTAGAAAAGGAGGACTTTGACTAACGTTGTGCGGCAGAGGAGATGAGGAGGGTGGCCGTCACGGCGAGGGCGGCCAAGCAGATGATCCTCGTGTTGGTCGTCTTCATAGCTGCCATGACCGCCGGTATCTTCCTCTTCTTCGCTTCTTCGCTTGTTCTACGGGGCGGCAATGCAATGTGTTGGTGCGATTCTGTTCTCCTGCTGCTGTTTATATAGAGGGAGATACGTGCCCTTTACATACCTACGTATAGCATAAATGCAAACCATGTATTTGGAAAGAAATGACCATCTTCTAAAAGAAGGAAAATAATGGCTGATCAAAGATGGAAAACATTTATTAGGAACTAAATGATCGATTTTTAGGAAGAGGCCCTCCTGCGTGGGCTTCAGCCTTTGGGTCCTCAGAGCTGATTTCTGACCGGCCCACGAGACAGAATGAGGAGCCAATTAGTCACCCCTAAAACTAACTTCCCCTAAAAAAACCAAAAATTAAGTCGTGCGTGCGTTCAGATTTGGGAGTGGTGATTGTGTGTATATGAGGGTTGCGTCTTCCAAAGCAAAACTTCTAGGCGACCGCTAGGCGCAGGCACGCCGGCTGAAAGTTTCGGCCGGTCCCGTCACAGCCGTTAGATGCGAGCCGCTTGGCCAATGGATCCGGGCAAAAAAAGAAAAAAACGATTCGCCCACGTCTTCTTCTTCCTCGGGCTGGATCTGCAACTCCCGCTCATGGTCCTTATCGCCGCGCCTGCAATCCCCTCCGGTGGCCGTCCTCGTTGCCGGTCCCACCCTCACCGGCTTCCTCGTTGCCGGTCCCACCCTCGCCGGCCGTCCTCGTCGCCGGTCCCCACCCTTGCTGGCCCGTTCTCGTCGTTGAATGAATGTAGCCAAAAATTACCTCAACCCATGCAACAGTTGCGCCTGCAGTTGCAGCTCCACCGGCGACGGTTATAGCTCCTCTCCGGTTGTAGCTCCATCGCCGCTTGCTGCACGGAATTGCGTCGGCGACAACCACCAGTCAGTAAATGTCGTTGAATGGATGTAGCAAAAAACTTCACCGGTAGTACCAAAATCTAACTACGGCTGCAGCAAAGTCCCGTGGTCACCCAACCATGGTCACCATGGGCGTCGTTTGGAAAAGAGAAAAAAAAATAGCCCGTTCTAGCAATTTTGTGTGCCGGTTCCTGCAAATGCCACGCCTGGTTGAAACAAAAACGCTGCACTGTGACAATGGTTCCAGCAAACATGGTGGCCGGTTACAACAATTCGAAATGCCAGTTGTAGCAAATCTCAAAGCCGGTTCCAGCATTATCACGGCTGCGCCGCGTCCAGCCGCCCACCACAAGGGTTGACTCCCCCCCGGGCGGGGGATGTAGCAAATTGCCATCACCTTAGTAGAAAAAATCCAACACGGTTGTAGCAAAAAAAATCAGCAACCAAAACTCCGACGGTTGGTTGAAGAAATAAACAAAGCCGGTTATAGCATCTCTCGTGAGGGGTTGTAACATCTCGCTGCCGGGGGTTGAAGGTGGTGTTGGCGCATCCATGGTGACTGTTGCATCACCGCTGGTTGGGGAGGGGATAGAGGGGTGTGGCGTGGGATACGGCAGCAAGCTCGTCGGAGGATAAACAGGTGAGGAACGGGATGGGGATCTCCCCTGTGTGACGGGAAGGGGATCTCCTCCGTGCTGACGGGAACGGGGGTGACAACTCCATGACGGTCGACGGACCAGATCCGGCAGGGGAGGCTCGCTAGCTTGGAGGAACAACACGAATCTGGTCAAAGACGCTCGGCGAGGGGGTGGGGCGAAGGTTGCAGTCCGCCATGAATAAGGGTTGCGGTGTTTTCTTTCGGAATAAAGAAGAAAGGAAGAGCGATACACGCACATGGGTGAAGGCGACCGGCCGAAACTTCGGCCGGCGTGTTGTTTCCAAACGTTTCCCAAACTTCTAGCCACCTAAAAAATAGTCGTAGACCAGCTTATCGCACTCACTCCAACACAACCGCAATGGGCGAGGCGGATGCGAGCGAGACAACAAATTCGCATCTACCCGCCTCCCCCCATAACGATGTCTTCTTCTGTCCACTTCTTCCTTGCCCTCTCATTGTAGCCTGGCTCCTCAGGCCCTCCCCAAAATATCTTCTCCACAATCCCATCTCGTCCACCGTCGCCTTTCAATGTAGGATTGTCCTGCACCTCCCGAGGAGGCGAGTTCGCACTACCATGAAAACACCATCGGAAGCGCCTCCCAGCAGTGGCGGAGCTTGAGAAAGCTGGCTGGGGGCCAAAACACCAAATCTAAATTTTATAGGGGGAAATACAATTGTATCTCTAATCTATGATTTCTCTGATAAAATTTCTTCACAAATGTGCAAAACTTGCACCCCCCCCCCCCCCGAGTTACATTAAGCTCCGCCAGTGCCTCCTGTGGGCTTTGGTACAAAATCAGTGGACGAGGGGAGGGCAGCGGTGGAGTCTTGGAGATGGAGGAAACGAGGATGAAGAGGGGGAAGCACTGGTTTTTGCCTGAGTGGTTCACGGTGACAATGGAGGATGGAAAGATGGTCCTGACCGCCATCACTATCTCCCTCACCTTCTGCGCTTTTCTCGTCGAGACGCAGTTCATCCATTCGCTGTCCATGTTCCCAACGTACGGCAACATAACTATCCATCAGAAAAATAGTCTAAATCAGTAAATTAAGTAGGCTGTGTACCAAAAAGAAAGACTAATAAGCTCAAAAATGGACTCTTTTCCCATGTTTCAAATTGTTGGTAGATTTTAATATTTTCTCAAAATCTATGGAGCACCCTACATGTTCATATGTAGAGTTATATGAAGTGGAATGTAAAACATGTTGGTGCAAAGGTAAAGGAGTAGAGTTGAGAGAATCACAAGCATAATAGGCTCGGTGAAGTTTTTCCTCGTGGTTTGGATGGTTGACGCTATCTTACATCCATCAAGGCTTCATTCCACGAAAGATCTAGAATCACAAAGGATTCCGGTTGTGAGATTTCATAAAGGAACGGTCCACGGAGGAACTCACCCGCAAAAGGGTCCACTTAGGAGAAATCTACCTATTTCACCATGGCTTACGCTCATGAAGGACTAGCCTCAGTATGGTAGATCTTCACGAAGTAGGCGATCTCTAGGCCCGTAGACTTCTTGGCTTCTTCACAAACTTGAAGGTTTCCAAGTACACGTAGCCAATCTAGGAGGCGCACACCCTTCACAAACTTGAACTCCTCTCTATATACACTCTGTTCTCCATAAATGGGTTTTGTTCGAAAGAGAGATAAAAATAATAAGGTTTAGTACTGTACAAAAGCAAGGCTTGTCGCTCAATGGTTCACTCAACAACGTTGTAGATTTTGGGGGTACTTATTGCCCGGTCATGGATGAAATTACATTTGAATACTTGATCTCAATGGTAGTAAATATCGGCTTGAAAATTAAATTAAGGGATGTTGTCACCGCTTACTTTTATGGTAACTTGGATTCTAAGATATACATGAAGGTCACTGTTCCGAAACATGATAGAGCAAACATGGGTCTATACAATGTTCAACTTAAAAAGTCACTATACGGACTTGAACATGGTGGTAGGATGCGGTAAAATTACTGAAGTGATTACCTTCATCAGAAGGGCTACACGAGCAATGAATATTGCACATGTGTTTTTATATGGCGATCCCAAGATAGATTATGCATAATCTCCATGTAAATAGATTATTTAAACATAATTAGTACACCTAAGGATATTGAGGAACCGAGTTCCTACCTGATGTAGGAATTCGAGTTGAGGGATTTGGGTAAACCAAATTCTGTCTGGGACTGCAACTTGAACATGTCCCTGATGGGAGACCAACACCCAGAAGGTGTTCGAAAGATTTGGATTTGACAAGGCATATCCTTCTAAGGCCCTGATGATCAGGAGATTTTTACAGCAAGACAAGGATCCGTTCAGGCCTAAGGGAGAGGAGGTGAAACTCTGGCACCAGAATTCCCTACCTCATGTACCTCACATATTGTACACAACCGGACATTGTGTTTGCAATCAATTTTATTGCTAGGTATAATTCTGAGCCTACCAAGAGACATTGGAAAGGCTTCAAGGAAATCTTCTGTTACCTGCAAGGGACCAAAGATCTTGGCATGTTTTATAGAAGGAATCAAGACCTATCACTGATGGCTATGTCGATGTTAGGTACCTGTCGGACCCGCATACATCTAAGTCACCGACTATATGTGTTTTCATTTGTGGTGGAACTATATTTTCCTAGAAATTGTCCAATAATCAAAGTCTTGTATCAACTTCCATGAACAAGTTGGAAATCATAGCACCATATGAAGCATCATGAGAGTGTGTGTGGCTTCGACGAATGATTGAACATGTTCAGTACATGTGTGGGCTGAACACCATACAAACCCCTACCATTATCTATGAAGATAATGATGCTTGTGTTGCACACGTTCAGATAGATTGTGTGAACGGTAACATCATAAAACATATTAATCCCGAGTTCTTCTATGCACATGAGCTGCAGAAGATGAACTAGGTGAGAATCTTGCACACTAAGTCATCTGACAATCTTGCTGATTTGTTCATTAAATCATTACCAGCATCATCCTTCGAGAGATGTGTGCGTTGAATCGATATGACGAGACTTAGGGAGATGCAAGGTTCAGGGGAGAAAATTCACAAACTTGATGTTCAGTGGATTGTACTCGGTTTCCCTTGAGTGAGTTTTTTGTATACTTCTCACACGAGGTATTTGATGAGGCAATTCGTGCAATACAAAAACATATACTATACGCTCTTTCTCCATATATCTTTTCCACTAGGTTTTTCAAAAAATTTGAGGCATGGATATACGGATAATCACCCAATGGATGGTGGAGCGGTGCTTCATCTCACACATCGATGGCGGCGGATATCGGCGGCATGGCGCTGTGGAGGCTCGGCGTCCGATGCACGGAGATGGACTCGCGCAGGAGGAGGTTGCTGTCTGGCGTCATGGTGACGTCGATGGCAGAGTGGCCAGACAAGGTAGAAGCCTCAATATGATCTGAAGACGGACCTGTGGAAGATGGCGGCGACGACACACGAGTGCGTCTGACCAGATTGTGCCCTGCACCCAAAGATGTGGCTCGGCTGGGCTTCGAATATGTTTGACTTCCGGCTTTTGATATTAGGCTTAGGTGAGTGGTTTGGGTAGTGGCCCAGCTAGCACCCCTTCATCATTTTGGATAGGAGTAGCGGCATGTGTTGCCAAGATGGTGGATTCAGGCACATTGTTGTAATACTTTGTAAGGTTTTCGAGAATTATCAATAAAGTGGCCGTATGCATCTCCCAGATGCAGAGGCCGGGGGTCATCCTCCTTTTCTAAAAAAACCCAATGGGGTTGGGGTGTGTTGGGAAAGTTGGGCATTGGATGGAGCCCATTAAGGACCAAGTTCCTCCACTTAATGTAAAAATGGGCACTTATCCCCAACGCTAGTTATATAAAGAGGAGAGCACCAAATTATAAGTACAATTGATGATCATATAAAGAAAGACTCCCCTCTGGTTGCGGAACACGCATCACCAACTCCATCCATCTCTTGTACATCGTGCATACCCTCCCCCCCCCCCCCCCCCACATACTAACTCACCTCCTCCGCGGACACGGCCGCCGCATCTAGGGTGCAATCTCCAACCCTGACCCCTTCCTGAGCGACCACCACATCATTATTTTTTTGTTAAAGGGTGGATTTTATTAGCTTAAAATGAAGCATCAAGAGAATACAAGCACAATAAACACACACCGCCACACCATCTTAAAGCTCCATCTAACCATGGGCCATAAGGAGCCACGCCGGCACCGCTCAACCGCAACAATATATAGCCCAAGCCAAGCTCCCCCGGTGAAGAAGCAGGTGCCCACGCACCCGAGGTGTGGAAGCATGTTCCCAGGCTCCCATGGTTTTTGCTCCACTCACTACGTCTTTCCAAAATCAACGTATAGCTATAACACATGCGACAGAAGCACCCGAGGTGTGGAAGGATGTCATGCAATAATCCAAGTGCATCAGTCTTTTGATGCAGTTAGTTATCCTATCATGTAACACAACAAAGAATAAAAACAGTAGCAAAGTGGGGACTAAGACCACCACCACGGCCGGCGTGGTCAGACTATTAGCGAGATGCAAAATGGCATTAAGGTTACACAGATTGTGTTCTCTTTATTTATTGGCGAAATATCAGCAGAAAAGTAGGAACTAAGAGCAACTCCAACAGTTCCTTAGAAAACTTCCCGTAAAAGAGCTTTTCCAGGATGTCTAGATTTTATGGAAAGTTTCCCAAAGGCTACTTTTGTGAGAGCCCGTAAAACATGTTCCCCTAAGTCTATTTTTTTCATTAAATAAAACTAAATAATGGCCTAGGGTTAGCCAGTCAGTGACACACGTTACGGCCTCCGACCTGGCAGCGTTCCGACTGGGCGGTGGCGTCGACCACGCGGTGATCCAGCAGCACGGCAGCGGCGGCGGGCATGCGGCGACGAGGCCACGGTGTTCCGGCGAGGCGGCGGCGGGCATGCGGCGATGAGGCGGCAGTGTTCCGGCGGGGCGGCGGCGCAACGGAAAGTTTCTGGCGGTTACCTTGCCGCCAAAAGTCTACGCGGGGCAAAACTTTCCCTAAACCTGAAAGAATTTAGGGCCAAGTTTACAGGATATCTATTGGAAACATTTTTGGTCCAAACTTCTCCCAAACGGTAATTTTTTTTACGGATACGGGATCTGTTGGAGTTGCTCTAATATCACCATATGGCTATGTATTGTGGTCTCAATTAATTGATCAAAACAATACCAGGTAGACTGACCCCACTGCAATAGATTTGACCCTGAAGGCCTGAACCTGAAGCATAATTGGTACTGGGTAGTAGGAATGCTTCATGAGAACAGGTTGAAGCTAATGCACTAAAAAAACAGCATCTGAGATCGAGGTCGAGAAAAGAATCGAAGCAGAATATTTTTTTGAGGTTAATAGGATGGATTCTTAACTACTAATCCAGTGGACATTAAAATAAGTAATTGATGGGCAGATTTAGTTCACAGAAAACATTAAATTACGAAGGTCAAAGCATTTGTAATTGTGTGTTATGTCGTACTAAGAATATCTCTATAACAGAATAATATCAGGCCGCGCAAGATTGAAAGTTGAAAGTTGAAAGTTGAAAGTATATTTACCACACTGAGAACATAAAAGCATGAAACGCACTCATACCTCACAGAAAGCTACATCTGTCGTAAGGAAATAAAATCATTGCTCCTTTTACGAGATCTTAGTCTTATGCAAATGACTTGGGCGGTAAGAACTTTGAAGGGGGGGGGGGGGTTCTGGAGAGAATCTTTACAACATTTGTACGAACGATACGATATATCCCGCAAATTCACAATTTTATTAGGTATTCAGGTGCAAAACACTACTCCCTCCGTCCCATAGTGTAAGACGTTTTTTGACACTACACTAATGTCAAAAAACGTCTTACATTATGGGACGGAGGGAGTTTTTTTTTTCTTCTAAATTTCATAGTTCCAGACCACAGGCACAAAACACGATCATAACAGTCTAAGCAGCAAATTACACAATCTCTCTCCCTCCCTCCCTCCCTCTCTCTCTCTCTCTCTCTCTCTCTCGCAACACTATCTGACTATCACCACCAAAACGTGTGCTAGTTCAGAAGAAACAAAGGTACTACTACTATCACTATATCATCATCATGGAGCAGCTTCGTTTGTGGCGGCGGCAGCAGCAGCATCCGTGGTCCGAAGAGGCGCGCTCGTCCGCAGCCGCCCCTTCCTGCCGCCGTGCGGCGCACAGCAGCACTGGGTGGTGCCGCTGCAGTAGGCCTTGCCGGAAGGACCGTTCAGCAAGGCACACATGCGCGCGCACTTCACTCCCCCGTTACTGTTCGGACGGCAGTCGTTGATCGGATAGCAGTCTGCACGTCCAAAATTTGCTTTAGCATTAGATTTCAGATCGGTGCAGAAGGACTGGAAATTTTTGTGTCCGCAATACTAATAATAATAATAAATAATAATAGAAAAGGAGGAGTTTAACTAACCTATTGCGTCTGCCGAGGCCATCAGGTGGGTGGCCATGACCGCAAGGGCGGCCAAGCAGACGATCGACCTTGCGTTGGTCTTCATAAGCGCCATGACCGTGAGTGTCTTCTTCTTCTCCAAATGGGAAATGCAATGTCGGTGCGATTATGTTCCTTCGCCAACGTTTATATAGAGGGAGAGATCGGCACATATGCATATGGTAGTACTGAAAACCTTGCTTTGAGATATGTGTTGCCACATGGCGCACTTCGAGTTGGGTCTTAACTGGAGAGGAAAAAATACCCTGTCTCATGCAAAAAAATTAGTCTGTCTAACGCACATCTAGATATTTACTGGTTATTGCACGTCTAAGTGACTCAATCAAACATAAAAAAAGGTAAATAAAAAAATATCCACACAAATCTCCGCGTAAAATCTACAATATAGAATTTAAATGTGCAGTAATCAGGTCACATCAAGTTGTGCTTTAGAAAACCTGTACCAAAAAGAAGCGCCTGATTTTGTCCAGTGAATTGGATCTACGAACCTCTGGCCTAATTTAGACATGGTTCTTTCTACTTCATCCCCTGGTTGACGGTGCCACACACTAGGGGTGGCCTCTCCACAGGAGCCTGGCTCTTAGCCCAGCAGGGGGGCCTCTCGGGCCCACCATGGGTACAAAGGCATGAGAAGGGCCTAGGGCGACCTATTGGCGGTTCCGGGATCTTTGTGACTCTAGGGCAGAAGGGCGGCTTGATAGATCACATCTCCCTCATGTAAACCCTAGCTCCCACCGTGTATATCAGGGGGAGAGAGGGTTCTTAGACGGATCTATTCTCCCGTGGAACAACTCTCTATAGAAATATACACATTCCCATCTACTCTGCCTCACATGAGGTATCCCATCACCATGAATAACAAGAACAAGTAGGACGTAGGCTATTACTCTACGGAGGCCCGAACCCGGGTAACTTGTGTGTGCGGGCTCCGTTCCGGTACTTTCGACCACGCTCGGCACCCTACCGAGGGTACTGACGATTTTCCGCTCCTTGGAAAAATTACACGATCCAAACTAGGAGATTCTAGACAAGTTTCTAAGTTTTGTTGCTTCAAATGACCTACTAAGTATCCCACCCCCGACACAAGAAGATGCTTATGTTCTATTTGTGATTTGTTTGAATCGTATTCAAGTGTTGCCTATTGTCGCCATGTCCTAGTCTTCATAGCTTTTGTCCTCCCGCACGGTACCATATCATCTATACGCAGGTGTTGTGTGTGTGATTCCACCTCTTCTCACCCAAGTAAGAACCTCGGATTCTTGATCAGTTCTTGCAACCGTCCTGCCCCTGAATGCAAATAGAGAAGAGTTTACCATTCATATGATTGAAAAATTGCTTCCAGGTGTGAACGAAGCTGCATCTTCCTAAAAATAACTTGTATTGAGCATATACCGAGAATGTATTTGTTTCTAGAAAGAGATGACACTAGTAGAAGCAAGTATTGTTGCCTCTGCCATTTCATTGTTTAGCCCATAAGCCATTGACAAAGAAGAATCTATGGGTGCATTGTAAATGATGTATTGTTGCCCGAATATAAGTGTCATGTTCCTAGAAATATTGTCAAAAAGTGTTATAATGCGTGTTAACACTGATCATGTTATTGCCTCAAACATATTGGTACTAGGAAACTTAAGTAGCGGATCCTCATAGCTGAGGCAACTTTAACATCAACAAATATGCAACTTAGCGTTAAGGGCAAGCAACATGAAAATGAAGTTCAACTTAATTGGTAGAGTGGTGATAAAAACATATTGGTTTCGATTCTCGTAATTTACGTAACCTGAGCCATAACTAGTAGACAAATTTATAGAAATAAAGTAGGCAACTTGTCCTCCGAATTTTACCAGCAAGGAGCAGGACTAGAAAAAAGAAATGCATATATAAATAGTGGGCACGATGGGCAAATAGCATACCTCTAAGAAGTACTAGCGACACAATTAATGGAGTGTATTTTACTACAATTAATCAAACTAACAATTCATTTATTTACACGCGGAGATAAGTAAAATACTTCCATGGTTCTAGAAAATAAGAGAAGATGACATGAAATATCCCTGGATTGTGTCTTGCTACATAAACCAAACTACTAGTCAACTCTCCTTTACAATAAGGTTAGTATTGTGCAACGGAACTATCATCTGATATGTTTCTAGCTGCAAGCATCTAAGTCAGGATGAAAAACAAATCTCCACAAATGTGTATAATCCATACATCCATATAGTTAGGAAATTAATGTACCATGATCTAAACAAGGTTTCATAATTCCTACAACTAACATGAGACATGGAACCAAATACCCCAAACTATATAATAACATTGGTCTATCAATTTACAGCAATATAATCATCACCAATAGATCCATGGCAAAGCATGAAAGTAAACATGAAAAGTACAGGAAAAAGGAAGTACATGCAGAACTAAATATGGCAAAAGCAGTGACATCACAACCATGGACTCCAAGTCAAAAAAATTCAACACACTGCCACGTTTTTCAGAAAAATGGAAAAATAGCAAAGTTAAGAGCATTTGGTAGGCAACATAATTAGCTGTGTGCGGTTAAAAACAGCTAGCTGATTTTAAGGCTCACTGTTATACAAATTTGCAGCTGGTATGCACCTTCGTGTTGAAGTAGTGCGAAAATTATGAGTATTATCACGTTCTAGTTCACCTATTTTCCATACAGCCGATGACAAAGGGGGCAACTATCCGGCGAATACTTGACATCTCTAGCATTATATCCAAGCAAGCAAGGGAACTAGTTCATATATCAATTCACTAAACTCATTACGGTTAGAACTTGAAGGCTAGAAACTAATTGCCTTCTAAGATGAGCACATTGATTCACCAGGATTGAACCTGCAATCAATATATAACTTCAAGTGGTGTATGAGTCAGGACTCAGGAGAACCATGTGGCTAATCATCAAGCCACAACACGCCTCGATGATTGCACGCTGGTCGGATGAATGGTCTAGTACTTTGGTCGAGCTAGTTCTATTCTCATCCTTGTGCACGGCCAGCACCATGGTTGCTACCGCTTCCATTGCCAAGGAGGTTTTGAGAAGACAACAGTGAAAATGTCCTTCTCTGGGTAACATATAACTGCAAAACTGATGCATGTAAAATTTCGAGACAAAGTAAATAAAATGTCCTCTGTACAATGAATAAAATTGTCAGTAAAATCCAATGAAATGCTCCCATAACACGCATACTTACAAGCATAAATTCATACCATGTATTTGGAAAGAAATGGTGGTCTTCTCAGAAATGGCATTTCATGGATGATTAAAGAGGAAAAAAATATATTAGGAAATAAATGGATTTCCTAGATATTCCAGGGATTTTTTCAGCTTTGTTAGAACTCTTCTATATTTTCAGTTCATTATCTGCTCACTGGGAGGGAGCAACTAATTAGGAGGTCCCTCCGAAAGGGAACGAGCTGTCAGTTAGGTCGCTCTGCGTGTTTGACAAGTGGCTCATGCGGAGACCTCCGTTGCGCAACCCCACCTAAAAGCAGTTTCCCGTTCCAAGGTTTTGGTACTTTTGCAGTTTGCCCCTCTCATCTTCTTGGTTTCCCTTTTCTGGCGCGTAAACTCGAAAATTAAATTGGTGATCTCCTTTTTTTTCCTTTTTGACTTTCTTTTTCCCATTATATTTCCGAGAGAGGGAGTTTTTTATAGGATTAAAAGGGAGGGGGCTGTAACTTTCAACTATATCAAATAATAGCTTTCAATTAGATACCGCACTTCCGGCTTCGCTGGTGCATGGTGCCTACGTGCACTTCCTGCTCGCCTCCGGCCTGTCAAATTTTGATATACATCTTGAAGGGTTAAAGTGTGTGTTCGTCGAAGCGCCTACCACACGCTTCCTCCTCGCCTACAGCTCGTCTCACATCCTCTAATCCAGTTGTTTAATCCGATTAGTTGGAAGCACAAGTGTTCGGTGGGAGCATTCACTAGTAGAAAAGGGGCCTATTGACCCGGTTGGTGAGGGCCTTTAGTCCCGGTTCATGAACCGGGACTAAAAGGTCGGTACTAATACCCTGGCCCTTTAGTCCCGGTTCAATCCAGAACCGGGACTGATGGGCCTCCACGTGGCCTGTCCGCTGAGCCCAGGCAGAGGGCCTTTGGTCCCGGTTGGTGGCACCAACCGGGACCAATAGGCATCCACGCATCAGCATTTTTATGCCTGTGGGTTTGTTTTTTTTTAAAAGGGGGGTTTGGGGGTTAATTTAGGTGTTTCATATATTGTGCTATAGCTAGCTAATTAACAGAGAAAAGTGTCCTCTCTTTTGTCCGTGCTTGGTCGACGCTACGTACTATACATACGTATAGAGAGGACTAGCTAGACACGCTTAGCTAGCTAGTAATTAAGCAAACAGAAGATCGTCATGAACATATATGCATACAGAGAAGTGATATCGACCACCTCTCCTTCTCCGAGAGATTGGTCGAACAACAAGTTCTCGTATATCTATCCGACACTACCGCTACATATATACAATAATTATCTTTTACAATACGGACGCGTGGTCCACATAGTATTCTCCGTCTTCAGCGATCACGTGGTCAAGAAAGAATGCCGCCAATTCCTCTTGAATTGCTCGCATGCGATCTGGTGCTAGGAGTTCATCCCGCTTCCGAAACATCTAATTTTAAGAATGGGGTCAATACATACATGTGTGTGTATATATATATATATATATATATATATGAATGAATGAAACTCAACACAAATGATGGTAATAAAATAAAATTGTGAATATTTTTATTTACGCACTTCATATTGTTTGTCGGAGTAGCCCCTCTCACAGGTCGTGTGGCGGATGGACTCGCAAAGCGTAGTATCCACAGAAATCATTCCCTTGTTCCTGCCACAACCACTTTACAAGAAACAGAGGTCAATCAAACTGATAATTAGCAAGCATGCTAAATGGTATTGATGAAACTAGCGCTTGAATCACTAGGAGATGCGGCGTGTAATATGCTACTATATAGTACTTACTGGTGTCTAAATTGCAGCTTCTTCGGTAGTCCCGGAGCTTTTTGGGTGAATTTTCTCCAAACCCTGCCATACAAAGAAAACAGTTACTTGATATCAGAAATGAACAAAGTTGCTGATATGGTGGATAATGATCGATTTAACTTACTTCTCGAGCATTTCAGTCATGTCCGCATACTCCTTGGGATCTTTTCGTCTCGAGTCTAAGACAGTTACTACTCCCTGCTCAAGCTTAATCTCTAGGAGAATATAGTGGTACCTGCGCACGCATGCATAACTCATCAATATTACATTACTATAACCTGGACTAATAAGGAAACCGAATATGCCACAAGACAGTAACACTCACTTGTAGTTGTAAGGAAAGAGTATTATATTTTTGTGTTAATTTATTTCCAACGATCGTAGCAAGTTGGCCTCGGTTTCTTGACACGATATTTAACCTCATTTGCATCTATGAGATATGTGTTAATGAACCCAATATCACCCACTTGTCTTTTCTTCATTTCGGCGATCTTCAATCTGCATAATATAGTGAGGATAATTATAAATACATGCAATGAAAGAGCTGAGTTATATAGAGATACTTAATGACAGAAGTAGTACTACTTACAGAGAGTAGCATGTGACCGTTGCTTTATCGAGGGCCAATTGATTGAAAAACTGATAGAACTCCACAAATGGAATAGGCAACAGTTCAATTCCAAGGAGGTCATGCTCCTTTTTAACTCTCACATACAAAGTACTCCTCCCTCGGACTCTTTGCAGGTTTTCATGTACCAATCATGCAATCTTCGCATCATCGTTGATAGAGAGCTTTCATCTTTGACGAGAGGCTTCCCTGCATCGTATCTTTGTATCTGCACCTCCAAGAAATCATAATGTACATCGTCAAGGTGTAATCTGCAGGATTGCCATAACCGGGCACCATCCTCGGATCGATGATGTCGCTAGCGAGCACCTTGAGCGGGGGCACGATTGCTTCGCTTGTTCGCCGAGCTGGGCAATTTGTTTCCCAGCTCGTCGTTCTTTCATCCTTTGATCACTGACAGTACTTCCCGACCTCTCCGCTTCGGCAAACGCCTTTCCAATAATGCGCTCATAGTTGCCTTTCGGCGGAGACTTGGGTGGTTTTGTCAGGGCAGCCAGAGTGCGCTTCTCTTTCACCGGATCTACCTTCTCCTCCGGAGGTGGATGTCTCTTTGCTTTCAACCCTTGAAACCAGTCATCCACTTCGGTCCGGACGATCTTCGCGTTTTCCTCCTCGCTCCTCTCGTACGGTAACTTCTCTGGAGTCTTCAGAGAAGGACCGAATCTGTATCTCCTCCCGCCTTTGGCTGTACTGCTAGACGCCGGCAGAGAAGACGGAGCGGATGTCTTCTTTCCTTGCTTACGAGGCGGAGGAGAAGGACTACGACGCCACGGGAGCAGCTGGAGCGGCGGCGGGTCTCTTCCGCCCTTTGCCGACGAGGCGGAGAAGGAGGAGGCTGGCTGCTCGGGCGCGCCGTGCAAAGCGGAGAAGGAGGCGGAGTGCCGCCACGCGCCGGAGAAGGAGCCGGCCGAGTGCCCTGATCGTCACTCGCCGGAGGAGGAGGCGGTGGAGGAGGCGGAGTGTCGTGACTCGCCGGAGGAGGAGGAGGAGGCGAAGGCGTCCAGTTCGGAAGGTTGATGAGATCCTTCCGCCATAGGCATGGAGTCTTCATAGCAGAACCCAGCCGATACTCCCCTTCACCGATAGGGTGGTCAAGCCGGAGGTCCTCAAATCCCTCAGTTATTTCACCGACCATCACCTTAGCATATCCTTCTGGAATCGGCCGGCAGTGAAAAGTTGAGTCGGGTTTAGTAGGATAAACGGAGCCAACAGCCGCCTTGACCTTCAAATTGCTCCATTGCGCCATAAGGTGGCAATTTTCAGCATCCATGATAGCATCCACGGGATAGCTGGCAGGAGCCGTCAAGGCATGCTGCTCGGCTGAAGCAGCTCGGTGGAAGCCACTGCTTCTCCGCCGAGATGGCGGGGTAACTTCGGGAAGCTTCGGTAGGTCGCTTTGTTGTGATCTGCCGCTTCTCGTTCCTCTTCTCGTTCCTCTAGCCCCATTACCCTTTCGTGCAGCGCCTTTGCATTAGGGCTCTGCTCAGCTTTCTTCCTCCTCTCATGGGTTTTGTAACCCCTGCGTCCGAAATCCAGCCTTCCACGAACGGAGCTGGCGTGCCTCGTGTCCGTCTGTGGTGCTCAGGATTCGAGGGCCATTGTGAGCTCGTCCTTCTCCCGTCTCGAACGAACTTCCCTTGCTGCTTGCTTCGATATATTGCTGAAGCCTCTTGACCGGTATGTCCAATTGTTCGTCTGTCCAAATGCACTTCCCTGTTATAGGGTCCAAGGATCCGCCGCCCTCAAGAACCAAGTCCGCAACGGTCTGGCGATTCATTGTCTCTGGTTCGATCCCTTTATCAAGCAGATCATTCTCAGCCTTGGCCCACTTAGGCGGGCTACGAGGTAGCCACGACCCCGTGCGATGGTGAAGCTTCTTCTTCGCAGCATTTCTCTTGTTTGTCGCTGACATCTTTTACTCTTTTACGATGTCTTGTAGGCCACAAATGCGGGCGATCATCTCTCGATCTTCTCATATTTGCCCTTGAATTCTGGTGTCTCATTTTTTTCGACATACGTATTGAGTTCTTTCTTCCAATTCCTGAATAGTTCTGCTATCTTCTTAAGAGCAAAAGACTTGATTAATGGCTATATTACTGGCTTCTCCGGATCATCCTCTAGCGGTAGGGTAAAATTTGACTTCAGCTCAGTCCAAAGATCATTTTTCTGCATATCATTGACATAAGACACCTCAGGGTCTTCGTTCTTAGGCTTATACCATTGGTGGATGCTGATCGGGATCTTGTCCCTAACCAGAACCCCGCACTGAGCAACAAATGACTTCTTTGTCCGGTAGGGTTCAATCGGTTGGCCGTCACGCGCGATTTATATGGTCTCAAACTTTTCATGCGAGCTCAACGTTTTCTTCGGGCCTCGTCTCTTTATCGAAGTTGTGCTCGATCCGGAGGGCTAGAAAAAAGAACAAAGACGAGAGTTAATTAATATGTGCACATACCAAAACAAAGACGAGAGCTAGTCAGCACAGGCTTAACTAATATATATACCTGGCCGGACTCGGTTTCGTGATCACCGGAGCCGTCCTCACGGTCTACTTCTTCACCCTCTCCTTCTTGCACCGGCATTGGGTCATCGGAGCCATGTAAATCATAGCCAGCTGCTTCTTCACCCTCTCCTTCTAGACCATCGTTGTCGTTGAGAAACATCAACGAGCAGGCGGCATCACTTCCTTGTGCGATTATGTCCCTCAACAACGCTTCTTGTGCTTCGTCTCGGGGTGTCCATAGTTTCTACAAATATTTACAACATGGCAATTATTATTCAAACATGACAGATATGGATATATTAGTGGCAAACGTAGAACTAGCTAGCTAATCACAATAAGGAATCATATTAGTGGCCTCGACGCTGCTTCTCTAGGGTTTTGGGGTGGCCTCGACAACGCTTCAAGGGTTAGGGGGTGGCCTCGAGAACGCTTCAAGCTAGGAGGGTAATATCGACCCCCCACGTGTTGAAGCTATCGGGAGGGTCGGCGTTGAACACTACATCTATGTCCCACAAGTGGCGTGGGCATCGGCGCTGTAGGGTAGAGGGTCGTGGATCGCCGAGCGGTCGAGCGTCAAGGGGTCGAGGATCGCCGAGGGGTCAGGAGGTTGCCTAGTGTCAAAGGATTCAACAAAACCATGTCTTCATCATTAGGCGAAAGTAACAGGTGCATGATGGTACGAAGCTCTCCAAAGTTATTTTGGAACGGAGTCCCAGATAGGATAATTCGCTTTTTGGTACAAAGTTCAGCAAGAACATTCCGAATATCGTTATTTGGAAGGCATTTGCTGAATTTCGTACTTAATGGCAAATTATCCTATCCGGGACTCCATTCCGTAATAACTTTGGAGGACTTCATACCATCATGCCATGGTTACTTCCGGCTAATGATGAAGCCATGGATTTCTTCAATACTTTGACACTAGGAACCCTCTCGACCCCTCGGCGATCCTCGACCCCTTGAACCCTCGACGACCCTGGAATCATCGACCCCTAGACGATCCTGGAACCCTCGATCCCTCGACCCTAGAACCCTCGACCCGGGATAATATCGACAACGCTTCAAGGGGGTAATATCGACAACGACGAGATACATACATGAGAAATTAATGTTATCGGGAGGGGTATATCGACTCCCCACGTATTGAAGTTATCGGGAGGGCATATGGACCCCCCTCATGTTGAAGTTATCGGGAGGGGTATATCGGCGATGTGAGAGGAGAAGATCGAAGAAAAAAAGAAGAAAAAAAGAGGAGAAGAAGAAAGGAATAGAGGAGAAGAAAAAAATAGAATATTTTTATGTTTTCTTCTTCTCCTCTATTTCTTTCTTCTTCTCCTCTTCTCGCTTTCTTCTTTTTCCTCTTCTTATTTATTTATCCTCTTCTTCCTCTCCTCTTCTTCTCCTTTCTTCCTCTTCTTATTTTCCTTTTCCTCTCCTTCTTTTCTTCTTCTTCCTTCTTTCTAGCTAGATATATAAAACTTTTCTAAAAATGTAACTTTTGCATATATAAAACTTTTCCTTCTTCCTTCTTCCTTCTCTTCCTTCGTCCTAAATATATAAAACTTTTCTAAAAATGAAACTAACCTAAAATTAATGTACTAAATCAGAGAACAATTGAAAACACCATGCATATTACAATTGAAAAATACATACATTCATACAAAAAATATATATATAACAAGCATATATATATATGAAAAAAATATGAAAAAGGAGGGCTTGGCCGGACCAAGCTTCTGGCGAGGATGGAGGGTCGGGCAGAGGCGCGGATGACGGTGAGGGCGGGCCGGGCGGCGCGTCGGGGCGCGGGGCGGGGCGACGGCGACGGTGGGCCGGGCGGAGCGTGGGCAGGCGGGCAGGCGCGGGCGACGGCGAGGGCGCGGGCGACGGCGACGGCACGCAGGCGACGGCGACGGCGGGGGCGACGGGCGGCGTCAGGGCAGCCTAGCGGCGTCGATGTGCTCGGCGTCGTCGGGGGGAAACTGGCGAGGGAAATCTGAAATTTCCCAAGTGCTTTCTTATATAGCAAGGGAATTAGTCCGGTTCGTACCACAACCGGGACTAATACTACTAGTCGGTTGGTGCCACCAACCGGGACCAAAGGACAATTTTCAGCAGCCCAAAGGGCGGGAAGCGGCGACCTTTGGTCGGTTGGTGGCACCAACCGGGAATAAAAGGGGGCATTAGTCCCGGGTCGTGGCACCAACCGGGACTAAACCCCCTTTTAGTCCCGGTTGGTGCCACCAAACGGGACCAAAGGCCTTTGTGCTGCCCGCGCCCAAAAGTTTAGTCCCACCTCGCTAGTTGAGAGAGCTCGAGAGTGGTTTATAAGCGCTGCTGCACCCACCCTCTCGAGCTCCTCTCAACTGCAGGCTTTCGGGCCTAATCTGTCACTAGCTATGTGCTGTGGGCCTACTTGGCCTCTTGCGGGCCTGAATCACAGCCCATGTAGGGTTTCTAGTCGTATTCAGGGCCGTGGGGGCCCGGTGAGGCGGCACTATTTTTTCCAGTCTTTTGTTTTGTTTTCTTCATTATTATTTATTTTTTGTTGTTTTTTGCTTTATTTTTAATTCTTTTTGCTTTTAGTTTTAGAAAAATTATAAACTTTCTGTTAGTGCCATTAGTTTTCAAATTTGAAAACTCTTTTTTGTTTTCTTTGTTGCTTTATTTATTTTATTTTGTTTCTACTTACAACAAAATACTTATTGTTGCTATTTTTATTTTTATTTTCAGTTTTTTGTTCTGTTTTCTGCATTATTTAGTTTTTGTTGTTTTTTGCTTTATTTTTTAATTCTTTTTGCTTTTAGTTTTAGAAAAATTATAAACTTTCTGTTAGTGCCATTAGTTTTCAAATTTGAAAACTCTTTTTTATTTTCTTTGTTGCTTTATTTATTTTATTTTTTCTACTTACAACAAAATACTTATTGTTGCTATTTTTATTTTTTCAGTTTTTGTTCTGTTTTCTGCATTATTTATTTTTTGTTGTTTTTTCTTTATTTTTTAATTCTTTTTGCTTTTAGTTTTAGAAAAATTATAAACTTTCTGTTAGTGCCATTAGTTTTCAAATTTGAAAACACTTTTTGGTTTCTTTGTTGCTTTATTTATTTTATTTTGTTTACGCTTACAACAAAGCGGTGTGTAGAGGGACGGGCTTATAAACCGGTGTGAGCGCCCTTCGTTGGCGAGGTTTTCAAATTCATAGTTTTAAATGAACTCTGAAAAAGTTGGCATAGCATGTGCATGTACAAAACGGACAATGGTATCATACTAAATGCATGTTACAAAGTTGGCATGGCATCATCATAATAGTTGCGGAGAAAGTCTTCACTTTTTCTTCGCTTGTGTCATTTGCTTATTGCGCCGTAACCATGGATAATCTTCATCGTTTATCAGGATGCTTGGGTCAGCCTTGACTTTGAAGGGGAATTTCATGAAACTTTTCATACTCTTGAGACATGTCATCTTGCCCTCCACTTCCAGGATGTCCCTTTTTCCCGAAAAGAACTATGTGGCGCTTTGGCTCATTGTATGATGTATTCGCTTCCTTATCTTTTCTTTTCCTCGATGCGGTAGACATGTCCTTCACATAGATAGCCTGTGCCACATCATTGGCTAGGACGAACGGTTCGTCAGTGTACCCAAGATTTTTCAGATCCACTGTTGTCATTCCGTATTGTGGGTCTACCTGTACCCCGCCTCCTGACAGATTGACCCACTTGCACTTAAACAAAGGGACCTTAAAATCTACTCCGTAGTCAAGTTCCCATATGTCTACTATGTAACCATAATATGTGTCATTTCCTTGTCGGTTGCTGCATCAAAGCGGACACCGCTGTTTTGGTTGGTGCTCTTTTCATCTTGGTCAATCGTAAAACGTATTCTCATTTATCTCGTATCCTTTCCAAATCATTACAGTCGAAGATGGTCCCTGGACAACAAGTATAGCTCATCACAAACAGTGTTGTCACCTCTGAGACGTGTTTCCAACCAACTGCTGAAAGTCCTGATGTGTTCACATGTAATCCAGTCGTCGCACTGCTCCGGGTGTTTGGAGCGCAGACTTTTCTTGTGTTCATCGACATACGGGGTCACCAAGGTAGAGTTCTGTAGAACAGTGTAGTGTGCTTGAGACCAAGAATATACGTCCCTGCATATTATTGAGTCTCTTCCAAGCGTGCCTTTTTCATTCAGTCTCCCCTCATACCACGATGACATCCTCTGTTTGATGGCCCATGGAGATGCTTCCTTCTGGCCTAGCACGGTTACGAACATATTTCTTTAGGACTCCCATGAACCTCTCAAAGGGGGTACATATTGTGTAGAAACACGGGCCCCAGAATGACAATCTCGTCGACTAGATGAACTAGGACGTGCGTCATGATATTGAAGAAGGATGGTGGGAACACCAGCTCAAAACTGACAAGATATTGCGCCACATCACTCCTTAGCGTTGGTACGATTTCTGGATCGATCACCTTCCGAGATATTGCAATCGAGGAATGCACATAGCTTCACAATGGCTAATCGGACGTTTTCGGTAGAAGCCCCCTCAATGCAACCGGAAGCGATTGCGTCATAATCACGTGGCAGTCATGAGACTTTAGGTTCGGAACTTTTCTCCGGCACATTTATTATTCCCTTTATATTCGACGAGAAGCCAGTCAGGACCTTCATACTGAGCAGGCATTCAAAGAAGATTTCTTTCTCTTCTTTCGTAAGAGCGTAGCTGGCAGGACCTTCATACTGCTTCGGAGGCATGCCCTCTTTTTCGTGTAAGCGTTGCAGGTCCTCTCGTGCCTCAGGTGTATCTTTTGTCTTCCCATACACGCCCAAGAAGCCTAGCAGGTTCACGCAAAGGTTCTTCGTCACGTTCATCACGTCGATCGAAGAGCGGACATCTAGGTCTTTCCAGTAGGGTAGGTCCCAAAATATATATTTCTTGTTCCACTTGTGTTCGTGATTCTCAGCGTCATTAGTAAAAGCTAGTCCGCGGGACCCTTTCCAAAGATTGCGTGTAAATCATTGACCATAGCAAGTACGTGATCACCGATGCGCATGGCGGGCTTCTTCCGGTGATCTGCCTCACCTTTGAAATGCTTGCCTTTCTTTCGACATTGATGGTTGGTCGGAAGAAATCGACGATGGCCTGTGTACACATTCTTCCTGCAGCTTCCCGGTATATACTATCGGTGTCAAGTAAACAGTGCGTGCATGCGTGGTATCCCTTGTTTGTCCGTCACGAAAGGTTCTTGAGAGCGGGCCAATCGTTGATGGTCACGAACAGCAACGCCTTTAGGTCAAATTCCTCCTTTTGTGCTCATCCCACGACGTACACCGTTTCCATTCCACAGCTGTAAAAGTTCTTCAACTAATGGCCTTAGGTACACATCAATGTCGTTGCCGGGTTGCTTAGGGCCTTGGATGAGAACTGGCATCATAATGAACTTCCGCTTCATGCACATCCAAGGAGGAAGGTTCTACATACATAGAGTCACGGGCCAGGTGCTGTGATTGTTGCTCTGCTCCCCGAAAGGATTAATGCCATCCGCTTAAAGCAAACCATACGTTCCTTGGGTCCTTTGCAAACTCATCCCAGTACTTTCTCTCGATTTTTCTCCACTGCGACCCGTCGGCGGGTGCTCTCAACTTCCCGTCTTTCTTACGGTCCTCACTGTGCCATCGCATCAACTTGGCATGCTCTCCGTTTACGAAGAGACGTTTCAACCATGGTATTATAGGAGCATACCACATCACCTTCGCAGGGACCCTCTTCCCGGAGGCTCGCCGTCAACATCACCAGGGTCATCTCGTCGATCTTATACCGCAATGCACCGCATACCGGGCATGCGTTCAGATCCTTGTAGGCACCACGGTAGAGGATGCGATCATTAGGGCATGCATGTATCTTCTCCACCTCCAATCCTAGAGGGCATACGACCTTCTTTGCTGCGTATGTACTGTCGGGCAATTCGTTATCCTTTGGAAGCTTCTTCTTCATTATTTTCAGTATCTTCTCAAATCCTTTATCAGGCACAACATTCTCTGCCTTCCACTGCAGCAATTTGAGTACGGATGCGAGCTTTGTGTTGCCATCTTCGCAATTGGGGTACAATCCTTTTTGTGATCCTCTAACATGCAATCGAACTTCAGCTTCTCCTTTTGACTTTCGCATTGTGTCCTTGCATCGACAATGACCCGGCGGAGATCATCATCATCGGGCACATCGTCTGGTTCCTCTTGATCTTCAGCAGCTTCGCCCGTTCCAGCACCATCGTGCACATCGTCTAGTGCATCTTGATGTTCAGTAGCATCACCGTATTCAGGGGGCACATAGTTGGAAGGATTTTCCGGTCAGAGTAAGACTTCGTATTCCCACATATAGGGCATGGACAACACATAAAACCATTCTGCTTGTTTGCCTCAGCCACTTCGAGAAAATCATGCACGCCCTTAATGTACTCGGAGGTGTGTACGTCACCGTACATCCATTGCCGGTTCATCTGCGTGCATTATATATAATTAAGTGTGTCAAAAATCATTCTGAACATCATGAATAGATAATTAAGTGACCAAATTAATAGAAGTTCATCATCACATAAAAACCAAAGTACATACATAGTTCTCATCTAACAACATAAAGCTCTGCAGAGCATCTAAATTAATTAAACCATACATTGAAACTATGTAAAACATTTCAATGCGAAAACAAATACGATCATAATCGCAACCAAGGTAACAACTGATCCAACGGCATAATGATACCAAGCCTCGGTATGAATGGCATATTTTCTAATCTTTCTCATCTTCAAGCGCATTGCATCCATCTTGATCTTGTGATCATCGACGACATCCGCAACATGCAACTCCAATATCATCTTCTCCTCCTCAAGTTTTTTATTTTTTCCTTCAAGAATTTATTTTCTTCTTCAACTAAATTTAACCTCTCGACAATAGGGTCGGTTGGAATTTCCGGTTCAACAACCTCCTAGATAAATAAAATCTATGTCACGTTGGTCGGCATAATTTTCATAAACAATAAATGAACCAATAGTTATGAAAAGATAATATATACCACATCCGAATCATAGACAGGACGAGGGCCGACGGGGGCGGATACCAAACCATCGCACTATATAAGATGCAATAATAAAAGTAATAATACAAGCATCTATCTAAACAAACAAGTAATAATATTTTTCCTTTCAGAAAGAAGATAAGAACAAGAGGCTCACCACGGTGGTGCCGGCGATGAGATCGGCGCGGTGATCGACGGTGATGAAGACGGGGACGGGGCGTGACAGACCGCTAAACCTAGATAAATATTGAGGAAAATGGAGCTTGGCGGTCGAGCTTGGAGAGGAGAAACCTTAAGTAGTGTGGCTCGGGCATTCCATCGAACACCTTGTGTGCATAGCAGGTGAGCTAGAGCACCACCAAGCCCTCTCCCCTTCGGCCAGAAAAAACAGAGCAGTGTGCTCTGCTCTTGCGCGAGGGGCTATATATAGGCAGCACCATTAGCCCCGGTTGATGGCATGAGCCGGGACTAAAGGGAAGCCTTTGGTCCCGGTTCATGCCACCAACCGAGACCAATAGTGGTGGGCCAGGAGCCAGACCATTGGTCGGATTCGTCCCACCAAGGGGACCAAAAGGTCCGGACGAACCGGGACCAATGGCCCACGTGGCAGCCGCCCTGGGCTCACGAACCGGGGCAAATAGCTCCATTGGTCCCGGTTCTGGATTGAACCGGGACTAATGGGCTAAACTAGACTGGACGAAAGCCCTGTTTTCTACTAGTGACTACCTATTCTCTCTAGGAGCACTGGCAAGGAACACATGCAGTGGTCTTTTATACTCGTTTGGAAGCACAACAAGCGTACCCCTTCTCCACAATGCCTTGTCACGCTGGATGGAGCACAAATCTTTTCTGCACTTTGCCTAGAAGCGCTAGCCTAATCTGTTTGGGAGCGCTAGCGTATTCTTTCTGGGAGCACTAGTCTGCACTGGCAAGGAGCTCAGACAGTGGTTTTTCACTCGTTTGGAAGCACAAAAGTACCCTTTTCTCCACAATGACTTGTCACGCTCGATGGAGCACAATTATTTTCTGCACTTTGCCCAGATCCACTAGCCTATTCTGTCTGGGAGCACTAGCCTATTCTCTTTGGGAGCACTAGTGTGCACTGGCTAGGAGCACAAGCGGTGGGTTTTCACACATTAAAAGAAAATATTCAGGTAGTTGTTTTGACTTCTTGGGAACACAGCTTAAAAACATATTGCAGTACTCTTTTGCACTGACAGGGAGTTCAACCATGTATTGGTCGGGAATACAAAAGTTCAATACGGAGTAGTCTGCAATGCTAGTGAATTCATACAAATGACAAAAAATAGTAAGTGGTACGAGTCTCGTTCAAGATAGTGCTAGTCTCGTCTCCCATTTCTTGTGTGACTCTATTAGAATCGCTTGTTAAGATCATGTATAAGGCTTTTGCCTTCCGGCGATCTACTTCAGGCTACAAAAAACACCAAAAACAAAACAAGTGTCTTATGGTTATTCTTTTGCATTTCTCGTTTTCAAAAAACTTGCGTCCCTATTCTATTTTCTGTGCGAGAAATCTGTGTGGAAAGTGGAACTTTTCCTTCAAAAAAGTCAAGGAAAACTATTTCTCACTTCGCAAAACTTAAAGTCCCAAGACTTCTTGTTTTTGCTTTAATTGTCTTCTTCTTCGTTGGCTATGGATATCAAGACTTGTTCCATACATCTGATGTTAGCATCTACTGTATCTATCTATCTATTTCTATTATATACTAAAAGCAAAATACAGGTGTTTTTCAAAGGCACCACGTTAATCCACATCATCAAAATTATTTTGATGGCTAGATCTACAATTTAATGGCTACAATCTATTAAAATGGTGTAGCGGGTGTTCTCCTCGAGGCACCACGTAAACCACATCATTAGAATTATTCAATGGTAAGATCTATAATTTAATGACAACAATCAATTTAAAATCCCATAGATCTCATAACGCTTTAAGCATCGAGTCATCAGTACTCAGAATAATAAGGCGCATGTGTGTCTGCTTCCGTTAAAAAAAAGGGCTCATGGAAAAAAGGCGCGGGCAACTCAACATTTTGGTTTTTTTTCCTGGCACACTCATTGTGACGGAGTATTGGCACAGTAAATGCATGAATGATGGCTAGAGAGCTCAAGCCTTTAGTCACTCAAAGGAACGTGACACGCGGAGTGAGGACATGTAGTGGCCACAATAACAAGGACAAGCAGATGATCTAGTGGCAATACTATTGCCACTAGCCATTAGAATTAGAATATTAAAAAGAATATTAATAAGTGAACAATTGGGAAATCGTTCATTAGAGACTTGGTCTTTGCTTTTCGCAAAAAAAAGAGACCTTGTCTTTGCAATACTACATCTTAACACACTGAAAACTTTTAACTGTTGGATCACAATAATGCACAGGAAGCACCCACCAATGTCGTTTGAAGCGATGCTTCTTCTCAGCCCTAAACTATTTTTTTTCATCTATTCGTTCTCTCTACAGTGTTGCTCGTGGACACATCAATCGCCACCACAATCCTCCTTGAGTAGGAGCCACTCTTGCCTCAATAAACCAATGTTTGCTCAACGAGCTCCTCTCGCTCGGTGTGGCACTGCAAAATACTTCCGGTCGTGTAATGGTGTCCATGACGGATCCATCTCTGCAGTCACTACACCACGACACTACATCCCCAACACACAAGTTGGTAGGGAAAACAACGTTCACCAACAGACAATCGGTCGGGAAAGACTATTGAGGCAAGAGTGTGGTGTAGTGAGTGCTTGTTTCTATATTTTGGAATACAGGTCCATGAGGGATGACATTCAGAGTGTGTCTTACATGAATATGTACTAGTTCACATTCTTAGCGTGTTTGTTTTATATGTTTGGGTTGACATGCAAGATAAAAAGATTACATGGAGAGATTTAATTTAATCAATTAGTTTGGAGAAAGACTAACTGTAATAGGTTACATTTATGCAGGGCCATACCTCAGAAGCTCGGGGCCAATGCGAAATCACAATTTAGGCCCCACATTCAATAAATCCAGTTAAAATATTTTTTTCACAGTCATTTGTTGTATAGTAGCATAATTTTTTCAAAAATATTTCCACGATGCTAAGAAGAGCTTTTGGTAGTATTATGAGTTAAAAGAACATGCATGACAAAAAGACTTCATGTGCTTCTCCACGACCAAGTAGTGAAACTACAAAATATGATTAAAAAATTGCTATGAATAAAGTATGAATCTTATCATTGTAAGCTCCAAACTGACAAAAAAATTGTACAACATATAAGTAATCGCTTTGGTGGAGCAATAGTGAGAGAACATGCAATTCATTGTCATTGAAGAAGGTGAAGAGTCAGCTCACCAAGATTTAATTTGCGATGATTTTTGGGAAAACGATGGAAAGAGGAAGCGGTGTAAACAAGGAATTTTGCCTCTTTACTTCCTTCTCCCCTGAGTTGGGCCATGTGCCTTGGCCCTTGGGTGGATAGTCATTGGCAATGGTATGCATAGTTTTCTCTAGTATTTAATGACTCATTAGTCTCAAATATCATGACTCTTGATTGGTGATGATAGTAGTAGTACTTTGAGAATTTAGGGCCTTGGGATTTTGCAGGCCTGTGTATGGGCCTGCATTTATTTTTTACTTACTATATATTCCAAACATTTGGTTTGGTGTACAAACCATAATGTACCACTAGTAGAAAAATGGCCTATTATCCCGGTTGGTAAGGGCCTCTAGTCCCGGTTGGTAAACCGGGACTAAAAGGTCGGTACTAATACCTTCCCTTTTAGTCCCGGTTCAATCCAGAACCGGGACTAAAGGCCGCGGCCACGTGGAGCTCCACCTTTAGTCCCGGTTGGTAACACCAACCTGGACTAAAGGAAATTTTATGATTTTTTTGAAATTTTTTTGAATAATTTTTTATTTTCAAATTTCTGAATTATTTTAACCTCTAATCTCTAATCAGCACCCCTCATCACTACTCAATTTATCCTCTAATCTCTAATCACCCCTCATCATTCCAAATCATCTAACTTCCCGAACGGTCATCCATCCTCCCACTCCCCAGCCTGAGCACGCTTAACTTCCGGGTTCTATTCTTCCTCGTTTCCAAGTCTGCACTTGTTGTTTTCCTGACAATAGTAAGATGTCAATCCTATTAACCCTCAGGAATTTTGCTTGATCATGAAATGACACATTTCATTGTTTGAGTTTGAAACTATTGTTTTAAAAAACAATAATTATTTAGAAAACAATAGTTATTTTGAATAATTAGTTTGACCATTGGTTGACCATAGTTTGACCATAGTTTGACCAGATTTGACCAAAATTCAAAATAATTGAAATAATTATTTAGTAACACTAATATTCTACAATAATTAGTTTGACCATTGTTTGACCACAGTTTGAAATTTTTTCGATTTTTTCCACTCTAGATCTTAAAAGCCCCGTAACTTTTTTTCTGTTAGGTTTTTTAGGATTTTGACAAATAAAGTCAAAATTCACATTTGCAAATTTTCCCAACAACTAGACCACATATCACATGGGAAACTTATTTTCTTTTATTTTTTTGACATTTCCATCATTTTCTTTTATTTTTTTAAACTGAAAAGGCGATCCACGGGGGGAGGGGGGGGTAGAGTTTGAAAATGGGACCTTTAGTACCGGTTTGTGGCACGAACCGGGACTAAAGGTCTCAACCCCATTAGCACCGGTTTGAGGCACGAACCGGGACTAAAGGGCATCGCACCCTTTAGTCCCGGTTTGAGGCACAAACCGGGACTAAAGGGCACAGGTGAACCGGGACTAATGCCTTAGTCAAGATTTAACCGGGACCAATGCTCACATTAGTCCCGGTTCGTGATTGAACCGGGACTAATGTGAATATTGGCCCGGAACCATAGCCCTGTTTTCTACTAGTGTACCATGCTAGAAATGAGGGTGGTATCAATTATAATTAATTTGTCTCAAATATGTTTGATACTCTTTAACTGGAGAGTATCTTGTTTGATAGTTACTCTTTGATTTTGCTTGCCTCTGTGATAGAACATTGACGACATGCCCCTTGATTGACAGGATGCTGATGCACAGGGATATGTGTATGCTACAACGCTGAGTGTTGAATTTGGAGGTTTTAAATGGAAGAGGAACCATATACGAGTAGTCCTTTTTTGCTACTTCCACTCTTGTTTCAATTGTAGCTTCGGTGTGGTTTCAAGTATGTGTTATTCTTTCTTCGGTGTGGTATGTCCGCAAATCAATGGGAAACATGGCAATTGTTTTCCTCCTGTCCCCGGCGGCTGGAACCCTAGCCGCCGCCAGGAGACCCAATCTTCCAGCGCCGTCGTCCGGCGGCTCCCCTCCGCCGGCGACCTCGGTCGTCGGTGGTGAGGGGGGTCGCCGGATCCACGCGTGTGGATCGTTTTTACTTCTTCGTAGTTTAGATTTTTAGGCTGTTCATCGTCTTTGTTTCGTGGCGGCGATATGACGCTGAATAAAGATTCGTCGGATCCTTCTTTGACAAGGCCATTGGTCCTATGGTTGGGGATGGATTTGGAAACCAGTCTGTTCAAGCAAGGATGGCGTGGCGGCGGCGGCACCCTCGTGGTGGACCTATGTCTAGTCCAGGAGCGGATGCAGATTGTGGTCTGCATCGACGACATCTGGAAGACGGAACATGTGCTGGGTTCGTGGTTCGTGGATGGCAGGGATGGTTTCCTTCCGCGACGTCTTAGTCGCGGTGGGGTGTCGATCCGGAGTTCGATGGCGTGTCCGGTGTTGCCCGGTGCGATTCGTTCAACGGTAAGGGCTTCACTTTTGGTGAGCCACCTTGGAGGTCCGCAAAGCTGCATATCAGCGATGGAGCCGCGTCGAGCTCGGTGAGGAGGCGATCCATTATTCTTTTCTTCGGTGGGCTCAGCCGTGGTAGTGCGGAGGCAGGTGATGGGCGTTGGCGTCAAGCTCAGAGATGTTCTGCTATCTTTTCAGTTTTGTCATGTCGGTCCTTACGTGACTTGTACTTTAATCTTTATGATATGAATGAGACACGTATTACCATGCAATAAAAAAATCAACGGGAAACATTAGAGGCGAAACTTGGGCCAAATCATAAGAGGGGCAGATGGGCTGGTGGTGGGCGTGGCCTAAACTAGGCTTGGGGAGCTCCTATTTTAGCGTCCTACGCGCTGAATAGGAAGGAAACAAACACCTTTCGCTCCCCCCACATGTGCTTTTGGGCTGGCCCATGTGTGTGGCGGGATGGCCCTGTTTTCTAATTTGTTTTTCTTTTCTTGTTTTCTATTCTATAAAATAATTCAGGATTTCAAAAAGTGCAGATATTAAAAAACGTCAATTTTGAAAAAAAAAATGAGAAATCATAAAATGTTCATGAATTCGAAACTATTATTCATGATTTTGAAAACGTTTGGTCAATCATAATCTTTTGCGGATTCAAAACATATTTGTATGTAAAAAATGTTCACATACTAAAAAGCAAATCACGATTCTGAAAAACAATGTTTACGAAATCAAAAAATATTCATGATTTTCGAATATTTAAAATGTTCATGAGTTTGAAACAAGGTTTGTGAATTTACAACATGTCCGTAAAATATTTAAAAATGTTCACAAATTTCAGGAAATTTTCGCAAATTTCAAAAGTTATTCACCAATTTAAAAATAATGACCGATTCATAAATTGTTCGCTGACTCAAAAAATGTTCATGAATATCAATAAATGTTCGTGAAAAAAAAGATATCAAGAATATCAATTTTTCCCAAAAATTCAAACAATGTTCACGTGTTTAAGAAAAATCATAATTCCAAAAATGTTCCTGCATTTTTGAAAAAAAATAGGATTCCAAAACATGTTCACAAAATTGTAAAAAAAAGTTCACGGGTTTTTAAAAAATTATCTCCAATTATAAAAATGGTCATGATTTCAAAAAATCTTCATGGGCTCAAATAAATTTTTGAATTCAAAAAATATTCAAGATTTTAGAAAACAGAAAAAGATTAATGGATTAGAAAAAATGTTCACGATTTCACTGAACAGGCGCGCGGTTTGGGAGTGTACATGGATTAGAAAATAAAATAAGAAATAAAAAGAAACGGAAAAATAAACATGAAGAAAGAAAATTCAAAGGAAAAATAAAAAGGGGGAAACAAAAAAGAAAAAAAGATGATAAAAGAAAGAAAAAAACAAGTAGAAAAAAGAGAATCGGTTCATGGGAGAGGTTCTAGAACATACACAATACTGGTCCATACACTGGACTGGCGCGCGGGCATGCGGCCGCGGGGGTGGGGGGGTGGGGGTGTACACACTTGGACTCTATCAATCTTGGTACGCTAAATGGGGTCCATCCTAGGCTTGGGCGGATTTCACTGGTTTTGTGACCATATATTTACCGAGGAACATGGGTTGGGTGCTCATAGGGGTAGGGTGTGCGTGTGTGCGTTCATAGGGATGAGTGTATGCGCGTGTATATAAGCGCTTATGTCTGTATTGATGCTAAAAAAAAAGCATAAATCCATATACCATGTACTTGGAAAGAAATGGTGGTCTTCTTGGGAATGGAATTAGGTGGACGGTTAAAGAGGGAAGGAAATAAATGATTTTCTTATCCAATGTATATATCTTACTTTATCTTTTATTTCTCCTGCGTGGGCTTCAGTTCCTCAGGGCCCGATTTCATACCGGCCCACCTCCAGAAAAGAAACGAAAAAACTCCAAAAAGGAATTGTCTAAAAAAAAGACCTCCAGAAAAGAAAGAAAAAGTCGCCGACCGGCTTATCCCACCCACTCCCACCAAGCCACAGCGGCCGAGGCGGACGCCGGCGAGCCGACGACCACCGCCGCATTCCCATCTGCCCGCCTGCCTCCGCACCGCAGCCATGTCTTCTTCCGTCCACTTCTTCCCCGCGGCCTCGCAGGCTCCCACCGCCGCCCGCGTCCTCAGGCCCTCCCCCAAACCCCTCCTCCACAGCCCCATCTCGGCCACCACCGCCGCCTTCCATGTCCGGACCGCCGCGCCGCGCCTCCGCCTCAGGAGGCGAACTCGAGCTCGAACCGCCCCGAAAACGCCGCCCGAAGCGCCTCCCGTGGGCCCCGACCCCGACGGCGGGGGCGGCGGGGGAGGGGAGGGCGGCGGTGGAGGCGGCGGGGACGGGGACGAGGAGGGCGAGAGGCAGGGGCTGCTGCCCGAGTGGCTCACCGTGACCACGGAGGACGCCAAGACGGTCCTGGCCGCCGTCGCCATCTCGCTCGCCTTCCGCGCCTTCGTCGCCGAGCCGCGGTTCATCCCCTCCCTCTCCATGTTCCCCACCTACGACGTCGGCGACCGCATCGTCGCCGAGAAGGTCCGTCCTTTCGTCGTACTTTTTTTACTTATCATAAAAGGCGCAACTTTATTTACTCCAGAGATTTATTACCCGGGGAGTTTGCACATGAACACCATTGTGTGCTCTAGTTTATTTAATTCTGCACTTTCAAAATCATGTTTCAGACTGCAGGAAGAAAAATGCTTTCTCAAACTGAGTATTCAGTATCACCCCTTGGAATAGTAAACACCAACAAGTATTAGTTTCTAAATGTGAAGTATAACCGAACTTTATGGCTCGCTTGAGCTCCAGCTTATATGTTAAACATCAAAATTGTTGCTTTATGCTTACTATAAGTAGTAGTCAATGTGCTGTCTTTGAAATGACAGATGAGTTTCTGGTATGCTGTTGCACTTACTATGCTTGGAATTTCACTTTCGCGATGATCAATAGAACACTGAATACCATATAAAAACAAATTTGGATACTAGCCTTGCAGGTAATGTCTGGTCTCTTGATAGTATAGGATAATGGCTGTTGCACTTACTATGCTTGGAATTTCACTTCCATAATGATTAATACAACACCGAACACCATATAAATGCAAATTGGGATACTAGCAGTGCAGGCAATGGCTGGTCTTTTGTAGTATAGGATAATATCTTAACAGGTTCAAGTATAATATGGACATCATGTATGGTACCACTGATAATATTTTAAAAAGAGGACTCATTATAATTATTATGTTGTCCTCTGAACTAACATATCTAAAACTGCCATTTGTGGCACGACTAAAATTACAGTTGTGTATACGAAATATATAATAGAGAATCATCTTGGAGTTAGGTAATATGCTTCAGTATATGCTATGTATATCTCCTGTCGATGTTTTAGAAGTTCTGAGATGAAACTATATAGTCTGGGATATATGTAATTCACTTTGCTGACTTTGTCCATATTTGTGTTTGGTTGAAAAATATGTGGTACTACCTCCGTCCTGGTTTATAGGTCCCCTTTGTAGTTTGTGTCAAATTTTGACTAAAGATTTAACTAACAAAATGTTAATGCATGTCAAGAAAAATTATCTCATTGAATTCGTATTTGAACATAGTTTTCAAAAATATAATGTTTGGTGACATGCGTGAACATTTTGTTAGTTTAATCTATGGTCAAAATTTGGCACGAAATACAATGGGGACCAATAAACCCAGACGGAGGTAGTAACTATTAACCACATATAAAATCTCTGCAAAAGGTACGGAACTATGCATTTTTTTTCTTCCATTCAAGCCAAGCTTTTACCTGACCCTTGGTCCAAAGTACATGTGGTCATCAAGGCAGGATGTTCTGGGGGTTTGTAGAGTAGCACATAAAGCTAACAAGTTAATCTAAAATGCAAGATAATTCTATAGACCACTATGGCACCTACAAGCCTTCATTCATTATGTTCTTATTCATGTTGAATTTATTTCATATTCTACCAACTATAGATTCTTTGTTAACTTGATTGCAAGTTTCACCAATACCAATATTTCTCAGGTTACATACTACTTTAGGAAGCCTTGTGTAAATGATATTGTAATATTCAAGAGCCCACCGGTGCTACAGGTAATTACAAATCGTCCTTATATAGAGTGTTTCCAGATGATATTTTTGCTGATTCCTGATTGTGACTTCCTGTTCAGGATGTTGGGTATACTGATAATGATGTTTTCATCAAAAGAATAGTTGCCAGGGCTGGAGATACTGTTGAGGTTAGTTTCAGAATCGGAAACAAACTTTAGGTGAATATCTGTATCTCTTCACTGATGTTGTTCTTATTCGTTTCCATGCATAAAATCCCCCAGTTACTATTTTTCTCCTTAAAGTTTGAACGAGGTAATGGTTCCAGCGAACTCTCAGGATGTTCTCAGTTTCTCACCAGGCAACAGTTTCTGACTGATCCTTCAATTTGTCAGTTGCTTTTAGTGTTCTACTGAAGGCAATCATTATATGCCCATCTCAGTAGAATTACTCAAACTATATTTGTATTTTCGATTGCATAGGTAATCAAGGTCATCTTGTGTGTATTCATCAAAATGCTGTCAAGAAACTATTTTATTATGTCCAGATCTTTGCACAGCCCAATTAGAACAAAACATGCTAAGAGAGGAGAATATGTTGAATAATAACTTGAAGGAATCACAAAGTGACATAGTGCATCTTGCATATGCAATACGACCAAATATTTTGATATTGCAGAGCCTGCAAGCCTAGGATCCAGTTCATACAAATTAAAAATGGCTTGTAACTGCATATTTGCAACCCAGTAGTTACAGAAGTCAGAACAAACACGGATGAGAAAATAGACACAAAGTGTGATGCAAATTAGAACAAAGACACCCTTGGTAGCTTAAAGTAAAGTGATTTTCTTCTATTACAAGCTAGTCTAAATTTTAGTTGCTGTGTGGACATGTTAAATTTGCGGCCAAATTTCTCATGGAAACACCAGAACTTTCTCAAATAAAAAGTCTTAATGTTTCATTACCTGTTATGCTGCAGGTTCATAAAGGAAAACTAGTTGTGAATGGTGAATGGAAACACCAGAACTTTCTCAAATAAAGAGTCTTAATGTTTCATTACCTGTTATGCTGCAGGTTCATAAAGGAAAACTAGTTGTGAATGGTGAGGCTAGGGATGAAGAATTCATTCTTGAGCCACCTTCTTATGACATGAACCCGGTGGTAAGGCATTTCTTAGGCTGCACATCAGCGATAGAGTTCTCTGCTTAAATTGTGGCATCCTTTTATGTAACTTGTTCTAGGAAATACTGTTGGTTTTGTCTTATGAACCATTTATTTGTGACATGTTAGAAGGAACATTCGGCTTTTCAGAGAAATTACTGTTGAGGTTCCTAAAGTAAACTTGTAGATTTTGTTATGGTAAACGACAGATTCCCCTAAAAGTCAACCTATGTGGTGTATCCTGAGCTATTGGATAGAGAAGTTGTATGCATGTTCTGTTATTCTCAAATATACATGAATGCTTGAATATGAACTCTGTCTGGTTCTGTTAGGTCATGATATTCTTTGCAGCTAGCTAACCATCATTATCTATATTTCCTTGCAGCAAGTGCCTGAAAATGCAGTTTTTGTAATGGGAGATAATCGAAATAACAGTTATGATTCCCATGTGTGGTAATGCTGCCAGCTTCATCGATTTCTTTCTGCTGATTTTTCCATGTTTCCTAATGGTTAACTTCTTGCATAACGGTGGAAGTTTAATTAGCATGTACAATTGCACTATTTCTTTTCAGGGGTCCTCTTCCTGCAAAGAACATATTGGGAAGATCTATTTTCCGGTACTGGCCGCCTGGTAGAATAGGGTCGACTACCCGTGATTGCTTTGGCCCTGAAACAAAACCAGATTCACTCATTGATGTCAAATTGACCAAGTAGAAGTTTAGTTAGTTAATTTGGTGTGAAGTTCAAGCTTCCGGCAATTGAGCTCATATTTTGGACTAGATATTCCTCTTTAGTACTTCATAGAGGAGTATATTGGACAGCAGCAGGTCTTCTAGAAATCAGAGAAGGGAACAAATTTGGTCCCCATGAAATTAGGATTGACGGTCACGAGCATGAAGTCATTTTGTTCCAAGGTTTCTGCTTGTTTCTGCCCCTTGTTGTATGTATATTAAGGAAATTCAAAGTTTATATTCAGTCAATTGGAAGGTTCTCATTCCTAATTATTGACCCAGAAAAAAACCAGTCTACTATTGACTTCCGGATTCTGTGACATCATGTGAACGTCATCATATTCTCGCGCCATTTTATCCTTCTTGTTGTGCATCAAGTTTTCTTTTCTTCTTATATTTGTTAGTAGTGTTGTACCTCCACTTGATAGGCCAATGACATGAAAATACAATCCACAATATACCAATAAATTGTTATCTTCAAATAATTTTGTTTCGTTAGCATATATTGGAATTTATTTGTTTCAACTACATAGAAGAGGTAACATAACAACTTGGAGAAAGTAAACAATTGTTTTGCATGTTTCATATAATTATTTGTTGCCAAGCAAAAGAACACACAAAACTACCCTAGAATACAACAAATCTATAATGGCACATGGCATGCATAGTATGTTGACTGCTTTGTGGATTGTCCGTGGAGACCCTATGACAGCCTGCGCTAAGAAAACACGAGCTAAATAATCAGTTAAAAGGTCCACCTAATAGATCTAAAACACGAATCATCTACCACTGAGTCTTTAAGGCCAAATACAGAAATACCACAAAATTCCTACCTCCTCAACAGATATTGAAATAAAATATTGATGTTTGAGTAAAGTCACCTATTAGTGCAAGGGAAACCGAATTTCCCAGCTCAACATTTGGTTCAAATGTCCGGTCAGTTTCGTCTTTCCAGAAGATGGGCCACAAAGAGAGCTCTAGACTAGACCTGTGCATGGGCAGCCCGAGCCAGAAAGCCAGACGGGCCAGGCCCGGTCTCCATTTTCCTGCCCGAAAGCCCGGAAAAAGCCCGAAATGCCCATAAATCTATATTTTATTCGAAATATAGGTACAATTTATTATTTTAATACCCATAATATTATTTTTTAATTGAAAAATGTCACTGTTCATGTGCTTCGGGCCGGGCCGGGCTAGGCCCAGGCTTGGGATTTTTGCTTCTGGATTTTAATTACAAGCCCGACCCGAGGAATGATCAGGTTTACTCTGGACATTGTGATGAAACCTGCAATCCAAGGTATGAAGCCACCTGAAAGTGCATCTCTTAAATATCTTTGTTGGGTTTCGGTGATTAACGACAAATAATTGAGAGGACCAACTGTTTATCAAGTTTTATTCATGCAAAGTAATCCTCAGGGTTATGTGGATATCAATTGTGACGCCTACCTCCAAGTTTTCAAGGTGGTGTCTACCTCGCTTTTAGATTGAAACTTTTAGGCTTTTGATTAATCTAGGGTTACAATGGGTGTAGGACAACCGTACTAACAAGAGGGGCACAAGCAAATGTAGTTTGGTTTGAATTCCAAAACAAGATCCTAAGAAAAAGGAAAAATCCACCTTAGCCACTCTACATGACCACTTGTATATTTTTTTCACATATCCAGTACCACCGTGTTTTTCTAACCGGTACTACCATGCACATATAGAGTGAGCTAACCCTACCTAGCAAACCTAGTTTTTGTAGGTCAAACCACATACTATCATTTTCGTTCTAGTACTGGCAAACCATGTTTCCTTTGAAATCCTTTCTATTAGCTCCCCCACCTTTGAACATACCATTTTTCCAGGCACTTTGGATCATTTTTTGTTTGCTTCTATATCAGGTCACAATACAGGTCCGGTAGTCCTAAGCAAATCTATCAGTTTCGAGTTGTGACTTTGACATTTCTGCATAGTTAAGTTGACAACTACTCTGTTTACTACGGTACTACTAAGATATTGGTTTTACTTGGCACCTGCGAGTCTCTGTTCTATTCATACAAAGAAAAAGCCTCTTTTTGGTCTAGAACCTCTGCCTCTTATTTACCTTGGTACTTCCAAGTATTGGCTCCGAGGTTTCTGAGACTTACTAGCACATATGCACGTGCGTTGCAACGGAAGAAAAATTAACATATCCAGCAAAACTTCTACCGTTGAAACTAAATTATATGCAGCTGTACCCACGACATAGGTGTCGCTAGGCGTAAGCTGTGATTGACTCCAAAGAAGAAGGTTGTTGCAATAGTGGCATCCGAATTCACGACAATGGTGGTCGAGCTTTGCAGCATGCGGTCCGCCTTACAGCAACAACAGTGGTCCACCTTTGGAGCATTGCGTACTTCTTGTAGCAGCATTAACTGGGCTTGCAATGTCGTATGTCTCGTTTGCTGGAGCGACGCTCGATCGAAACTGCATGTAGATCAACCTGGTATTTTTCTGGTAAATATGCAGCAAATTCCCATTTGACGTAGCAAAATCGCTGAGAAATAAAAACATTGACAATATGAAAAAGCAGCACCAAAAAGATACTCAGTAAAATGCGCTAGCGGAGTCACACAATGGCTTGATTCTCTTTCACGGGGTTACACACAAGCCAACCAAGCAGCCGTTTAATTAGAGTGAGTCAGCACAGTGCATGTCCATCCGCTTTTGTTGGATTAATTAGAGTCAATCTACGAGCAGTGCATGTCCTTCCTTTATTTAATGGGGGGCTCAATTCCTATTGGCAGGTGCAGCCATTGGGTAACTAAAATTATGCCATATATGTGTTAACATTGGGCAGATTTATTGGTTTGTAAAGTGATTTATCAGGCTTCTGTTATAAATTGGTCTGGTTCCTCCAAGCTCAAAAGGTATGGCAAAATTCCTCCACTTCCGCCGGTAGTCGTGATCATCACCAACATCACCAGACAAACAACTCCCGGAGTTTGCCTTTACCGATCAATGGTGCATATCATGAGAATATTGTGGATATAGGATTTTCAATATTACTTTAGTCTTAAAGCATTGCAGTTACAGACCACACATAAGGGAGGGGAGGATGGGAGGGAGGATAAGTGACGACATTTTTGATGCTATGTTAAAATAGAGAACATGGACCTGAGTGAAGGGTCTTGAATCATTCTTAGAGATGTGCAAAAAAAAAATTCCCGTTGCAACGCACGGGCATATTTCCCAACGGGGTAGACTTTTTTGTGTTTACTGTCCACCAACGTCTCATAACAACATTCGAAAGGTACCACCGAAATATGTCCATCAATTGCTATGGAAGAAACAAAAAACACTTCACTCTCCTATCCCAGTAAGCATGTAATAATTTAAGCCTAAACTTGGCCTAAAACATAAGCAAAAACCTAAATGTACGCTTTTGTGATGTTTTCTGTCACAAGCATCAACTTTAGGGGTAAAAAACGGAATTTACTCTTTCATTTATGATACACTTGAATTATTCCCGCCATGAATAAGAATTATGTACTTTCAGCATAACCATCTTTGCAAAAATGCTACACCTCCGCATAACTATTCAACAATTAATATTATAGAAGAGCTCACATCGAATGATCAATGTGAGCTTGCATGTGTAGTTGTTGAGTTCCTCTTTCGCATACCTAGCTTGATATGCAAATTAGTCTAAGTGAATGTCGGTTTTCTTCTGCACCGAAAGTAGTATGAAAATAAAAGATTTTGACCTTGGAGATGAACAGAAAAGGTAACGTGAATGTTATTAGGGTATGCATTGCGTTGAGGATCCCAATTCTTGCAAAATATCTCTCTAGCACTCTTCGAATTATGCAAAAACATAGATGAAGTCAGATAGAAATAAATCAACAGCTGAAAAATTCAGAATAGTAGGAATACGAAATTCCTCTTTCATACATCGGGGAAAAAACCTCTTTCCTCCTCCTTGTAGAATAATAACTTCCTGTGTAATCAATATAGCTATGGAAAAACTGATTTCACAGGGTGCATGTACTCGTCCCGTTGGCTTACATGCGAGTTCTCAATAGCAATAGATCGAGCCATCTACTCTCCGCCGGATCGATGCAGCTGTGTAAACATAATACTTCCTCCATCCGGAATTACTTGTCATCAAAATGAATAAAAATAGATGTATCAAGAATTAAAATACATCTAGATACATCCATTTCAATGATAAGTATTTCCGACGGAAGGAATACGTAAGCAGCGTGCGTGTGTATTCATCATTATGCTAACAAAGATCAATCAAGCTAGCCGGCAACTTGTATTTTGCTGCTGCTCCTGCGTACATGTGTTTTTACCTAGGAAAGAGTCGACCGTACTTGCTTTGTATACGTAAGTATGTGATGCACCATGGTCGCGCATTAAGTGCAATGGGCATCAGCGGCGCTCGCTGTTGGAGTGGTCGCATGGCATCATCGATATCGGGGGCGATGGCCGGTGGTCGCGGCTGTTGCGAGGGGCTTAAATAGATTCGATTCCAACTGCCTCTTTGACTCTTTCGTTCCTTTCATTATTATCAATTCTGCTTACTTCCTTAAGGACCATCACGGATAGGATTCAACTTTTTCTTCCTTCCTTAATTTAGAGTTTATTGCACAAAACCATCATATTTGGGGCATCGTTTGCAGAAAACTACGAGGTCACTAATTTTTTACAAAATACACCGCACATTCAGTAAACTTTTTGCAAAAAGCACTAATCAAGCGATTTAGGTCGTTTAATCACTTTATGACAAGTGGGGCCAGATTGTCGGGAGCTGACTTTGGCAAAACATTTACACCCTCCTAGATTGGAAAAATAAAAGCAATCGACCCCCTCTCGTGCACAACTGCCGGGAGCAGACTCTGTGCTGTCCTGCGAGGAGGGCGGCAGGTGCGGCTTCTGCATCGCGGCGGCTTGGGGGTCGCCCCAGCCGGCCATGTCGAGGGCCGACAGGTGGTGGACCTAGTCGTCGTCCGCCGGCACAGGGCCTGGCGGCGGCCATGCCTGCGCCGGCGGGGCTGCAGGGACGCTCTTGGCGAGGGCTGCCTCGCCGGCGGGCAGGGGCGAGGGGGAAGACAATGTGGGATGCGCGTCGGAGCTGGCCCGGCGGTCGAGCACCGATGCGGGGTCCCAGAGGCCTCCTCATCCGCCGCAGGCGAGCTGCTGCTGGTGCTAGTTGTCGTGCGCGTGGGCGGGCGGGAGCAGCTGGAATGTCGTGAGCTGCTGCGTGGGCATCTATCCCCCTCCCGCACGACCTCTGTTCACTCACCTCATCGCCATCGCCGTGCCACAACAACAGGAAGAAGAGCTCGTCTCGGCGCTTGCTACGCGGGAGCAACAGGGGTGGGGGCGGGGTATGTAAATGTTTTGTCAAATCAGCTATTGACAATCCAACCCCATTTGTCATAAAGTGATTAAACGACCTAAATCACTCGATCAGTGCTTTTTACAAAAAGTTAACTGAATGTGCGGTGTTTTTTGTAAAAAAATCAGTGACCTCGTGGTTTCCTGCAAACGATACCTCAAATGTGATGATTTTATGCAATTAACTCCTTAATTTCACGAGCATGATTCATCTTCTTATTCTCTTTCCAATCATGTGGAGGAACGAACCGGCTTATTCTCCTTTCGATCCTTATATTCTCTTTCATTCGTTATTTATCTGAACAGATATCCAGAAAATTCAAAGATGTATTTAAGTTGAGAGGATTGTGTGTAAGGGACCGAGGTGTGACTAATATACTCCATCCGTTCCAAAATAGATGACCCAACTTTGTATTAACTTTAGTACAAAGTTGGTCATCTATTTTGAAACGGAGGGAGTACATGCCAGCTTCCTTTACAACGCATAGTTCGTGGTACCTTAGGCCAACCCCACCGCGCGACCCCAAACGGACGTCCGTTTTGTCCGGATTCTGTCCGTTTGGATAGGGATTTAGGGTCATGTCCGGGCGTGTCCTAGGATGCGGTGGCCGTGCGCCCAGCGCGCGGCCGCATCCATTTGCCCCATCCTGTCCGCGTCTACTTAAAAAACTAAAAGCAACGTTTCAAATGCCAAGCCCTAGTTCAGGCCAGCGGCCCCGGTTCATCACGCCGGCAACAGAGCCAGCGGCCTACACGTCCATCGCCGGCATCAGCCAGCGGCCGGCAACACAGCCAGCCTCCAAAATGAATAGTTGTCCTCGCTGGCAACACAGCCGACCTCCAGAAATGAATGTTTTTCTCGCCGGCACACTGCCAGCGGCCCAGCGGGCGGGCGGCACCAATGCCAGCCTCCAAAAAAGAACGGCGGACGCCGATCGGACGACCTAGTTCAGTCCTTCGGCGTCGAGCATCTCCTTCTGCCTGGCCTCGAACCAGGCCCTTGTCTTCTCACTCATCTTCGACAAGTCCACGCTCATGATCGCAAGGGCCACCTCCTTCGCTTTGGTGGCAGCATTGGTGGGCTCGATGTCGAGCTGCCTCTGCCTGGCCTTGACGTTGTCGGCCTCGATGTCGAGCTGCCTTTGCCGGGCCGCCTCCTCCATGTCGAGCTGCCTTTGCCGGGCCGCCTCCTCCATGTCGATCTTCCTCCTCTTGGCCGCCTCCTCCATCTCAAGCTTCTGTCTTTGAAGGGTAGGTATTGCCAATGTTTTCGAGTCGACGGGTCGCTCGGGGGGAGCGACTCTAGACTAGTCGTGACTAGTCTAGACTCACGGTCGATGAATCGACATGGCGACGAGTTGACGTGAGTTAAGCAGTAGGTAGTAGGTACATTAAGTAAATGCAACCAGATTCAAATGCAAGGAAATAAGTTCAACACTTCAAGTCTTCAACACCAAAACATGAATGGCAGATTAAAATGCAAGGAAATAAGTTCAACACTTCAAATCTTCAAGCAATCAAGCCTCAAGCTCCATGTCTTCAAGCTGAAAATCAGTGTCTTCATCATCTGGTGATTCAGCATCGTCTTCATCGCTGCTCTCCATGTCTTTGTCATATTCTGTCGCTTCTAATTCAGCCCTCAACTCTTCATCATGCACAACCAGCCTTGTTCTTGCGTTGTTCCGAGTGTAGGTGATATAAGGGCCAATGGGTCGTGCAATAGGCTCGCTAGGATCACCACGAGCTCTCCTAGGATAGTTGCGGCCTGCTAGAGAAGTTGACGCACCCATGGCTGTTGGGGAACGTTGCAGAAAATAAAAATTTTCCTACGATTTCACCAAGATCCATCTATGAGTTCATCTAGCAACGAGTGATAGGAGTGCATCTACATACCTTTGTAGATCGCGAGCGGAAGCGTTCAAGAGAACGGGGTTGAGGGAGTCGTACTCGTCGTGATCCAAATCACCGATGACCAAGTGCCGAATGGACAGCACCTCCGCGTTCAACACACGTACGGAGCGGATGACGTCTCCCGCACCTTGATCCAGCAAGGAGGAGGGAGAGGTTGAAGAAGATCCAACAGCACGACGGCGTGGTGGTGGATGCAGCAGGGTTCCGGCAGAGCTTCGCCGAGCTTCTGCGAGAGGGAGAGGTGTAGCAGGGGAGAGAGGAGGCGCCAAGACTTGGGTGCGATCGCCTCCCTCCCCCTTTATATAGGCCCCTGGGGGCGCTGCCCTCTAGATCCCATCTAGATGGGGGGGCGGCAAGGGGGAGGCTTGCCCCCAACACTACTAGGGAAAAGCCTATACACAGAATCTTACCAAAGAACGCCTCCACAAAATCTGACGCTGTTGCTACTTAGCAGCAACACGCAGTTAGAGAAACGCAGCCGACAGAAAATAGCGATGAGCGCGTCCACCACAAACAGCGCCATCGCTATAATTGCCATGACCTCCCCGCTAGTTATAGCAGTAGTGCACTATACTGAATCGCGCTACTACTATAGAAGTTAGCAGCAGCGCTTATAGAAAAAAAACCGCTACTGCTAAGATCAGCCCACAAGTTTAGTCCCACCTCGCTCCGTGAACAGGGTGTTTACCACCTTAAATATGTTATTTCAAAACTACCACAACCAGTTGGTCTTCACAGAACTCTATGTGTAACATTTGTGGCATAATATGAGTCCTCTCCGGTTCCTACCGGATAGGACTCATATTGACAATTCAGATTTTACACAAAAAGATCATTGATGGCCAATGTATTTTTTGCATTGACGTATTTTTTGTATAGTTACACTTAGCAGTAGCGGTTTATGTGCAAAGCGCTACTGCTATTCAGATTAGCTGTAGCGCGTTTTGGCAAACGCGCTACAACTATCCCTACCTTATCACACGCGCACGACCGGCCCTCACTCACACTCTCACTCTCGCCCCCCGTGCCGATAACCGTCGTCGTGCATCGCCGCCGCCGCCGCCTCCGCCTTTGTCCGTCCGCCGCCGAGGTACTCCCCTCCTTCCGTCCCTCCTCCCTCCTCCTCGCACATCCTCCCTCCGCCTGCGGCCGCCCCTCCCTCCTCCGCCGCCGCCCTCCTCCCTCCGCCTGCGGCCGCCCCTCCTCCCTCCTCCGCCGGCAGCCCTCCTCCCACCGCCCTCGACCTCGCTGCCCCTAGCTACCTCTCCGTCGCCCCCACCCCTTGCCACTAGTTAGTACTAGATTTAGTAGTTGTAGATGTTAATTTAGGGTTCATAGCTAGTACTAGATGTTGCTTAGTTAGTACTAGATTTTTAGTAGTAGTAGATGTTAATTACTAGTAGTGATGGTACTAGTTAACTAGATGTTGCTTAGTTAGTACTAGATTTTTAGTTGTAGTTGAACTAGTTTACTAATTAAATTAATATAACTAGTTGAACTACTTTATTTTTAGAAAGAGCTAGTTTTTTTCTATTTATAGTAAGTATATATTTAGTAAGAACTAGTTGAATTAATAAAACTAGTTGAACATGTCATATTTGTTGTTATTTTTTAGTTTAAGCAATTATTCAGGATGTATTAGTGATAACTTATATGGTTTCTCAGGTGACCACCGTCGTCCTAAATCCACCGACCCCCTCCGACATCCCCGTCGGCTGCTCCGTGCCACCGACCCCTCCGACATCCCCGTGGCCGTCTCCCCACCGACCCCTCCGACATCCCCGCCGTTGTCCCAGTCACCGATCCCCTCCGATATCAAGGTGAGACCAGCCAAATATCCTTGTATATCTTGTGTTGTTGCTCAAATAGGATATGTGGTTGCCCAAGTGGCCGTTCATGTTCAGTTTACATCTCCGAGTGGCCTATGTTTTGCCGGAGTGTTGATTAATTTCCGTTCCGGCAAATTTCAGGCGCTCGATATGTCCTTTTTTAGCAAAGGTCATGCCGGATTTTTTCGTGAATTCTGGCATGACTTGTGCTAGAATATGTACAAGTTTAATCTTTAAATTATGAACGTAGGAAATGTCGTACTCGGACGACAACAATCTCCCGGGGGAGTGTAGCTGGTGCCACGACGATCGAGGTATGTGCGACAGGTTCGTTCAGCTGGACGAAGATCGGCGCTTCAGCATTAAGCTCGAGGAGACCTTCGATTGTGAAACGGTACGCAACAACGACAAGTGTTTTTTTCGTAATTAAGCATGACTTCAACTATTTCAACGTCTAATTTTCATATTTTACAATTCGACTAGCTTATCCCATGCCATGCAAGACGCTATGTCTTGAAGAGGATGGGTTTTGAAGACCATGAAAAGTTCGAAACAAAGAAAATACACCTAAGGACCCATCATGATATGGATTTTGAAGTAAATCTGTGCAATGCTCAGAGCGTAACCCATTTTGGTAGCCAAAATTGGGAAGCACTTTGCAAAATGTATGGTTTTTATGAGGGTATGATTGTCACCATGGATCTTGGTGATCCTGACATCGAGCAAGACAATATGGACATTTGTGTCCTTGTTGATACGCTTCCGATTGTACTGCTATGTGAGTTTCTCAAACATAGTTATTAACTAATTTATATTATTTATTTCAAAATTGTTGATAGCTTATTTCCATTGACAGCTTATTTTGATTCTTCAAAGACTGTGCGGAAGATGGTAGATAAAAGCCACTACACCGATGGCACCGAATTAACGTATAAGGAGAAAAATCATCTGATCGCATTTTGTACTCTTCTTGAGAATTACAATAACTATTATCGAACTCCTCCAAATTATGATGAATACATGCCACTAGTGCATGTGTTGAATCACGATAACTTCTCTGGTGATACCCTGGTAAGATTTTTTACTATTGCAACATCCGTGCATCTTTTGCATACTTCTAAAATTAGTACATCATTGCTAACTACGAAGTTATTATTATGTTTTTCAACATAAACTCCCGATGGATTGTGTGCCTCATCTGATGTCTCTGAATGGTCGCCTCTCAGTTCTGAACATACTGCTGTGTAAATCTAGGGAGCTCACCTGCATATCGGATTTCTAAAAACGGTGAACACATGATCATCAAAGAATGGAAGAAATGTATGGACATTCGCAAGGAGGTTCTTGGAAGTAACATTCAGCGAAAGGCAAGAATTGGAGACAGGCTAATCTCCATTCTCCATAATGGAGAGTCAGGGGCTATCTTGTTTTTTGCTATTTTACCTTAGAAAATGTAGCAGGTCTTAATCGAATGTAGTAGGTCCTATGAGGTACAATATGTTTATTATGTGGTAATGTGTTAGAGTTGATAATGAGGAGTACTTGTGATTACGACTAGTGACCAATTTGCTATGTGATGTCATTGATGAAAACGATGATCTTGAGGAGGTGTTATATGACAATGATGTATTATGATGATAAGTTGTTAATGATATGATGATGATGATGATATTACTATATCATTGGGTGAAAGAATCATGATTAGTTTCAAGTGGATGGACATCCACTTGAAACTAATCCGCGTTCTTTCCCCCGTGATGTAATAACTCATTATGATGTAAAACAATCTCTAAATTCCTGTTGTATGGAAACTTGTGTAAAGGTGTATGAATACAACATGAAATAAAAAAGAAACAAAATACTAAATAATAGTAGTAGCGCGGGAAAGGAGAAGCGCTACTACTAATTACCAGTAGCGCGGTTCTCAAGAAGCGCTACTACTAAGTCAATTTATCAGTAGCGTGGGTCCAGGCGCGCTATTTCTAAGCATTAGCTATAGCGCCTTATCAGTAGCGCTCATGCCCGCGCTACTGATAGGCCTAAAACCCGCGCTGCTGCTAGGCTTTTCCCTAGTAGTGCAAGGCAAGTGGGGCGCCCCCACCCCTAGGGTTTCCAACCCTAGGTTAGGGGGCCTGGGGGCGCACCAGCCCACCAGGCTGGTTCCTCCCCACTTCAGCCCACGGGCCCTCCGGGATAGGTGGCCCCACCCGATGGACCGGGACCCTTCCGGTGGTCCCAGACAATACCGGTGACCCCCAAAACTCTCCGATGGTCAAACAGCACTTCCTATATATAATTCTTTACCTCCGGACCATTCCGGAACTCCTCGTGACGTCCGAGATCTCATCCGGATTCGAACAACTTTCGGTTTGCTGCATACTCATATCTCTACAACCCTAAGCGCCATCGAACCTTATGTGTAGACCCTACGGGTTCGAGACACGTAGACATGACCGAGACGGCTCTCCGTCAATAACCAACAGCGGGATCTGGATACCCATGTTGGCTCTACATGCTCCTCGATGATCTCATCGGATGAACCACGATGTCGAGGATTCAAGCAACCCCGTATACAATTCCCTTTGTCAATCGGTATGTTACTTGCCCGAGATTCGATCGTCGGTATCCCAATACCTCGTTCAATCGCGTTACCGGCAAGTCACTTTACTCGTACCATAATGCATGATCCCGTGACCAAACACTTGGTCACTCTGAGCTCATTATGATGATGCATTACCGAGTGGGCCCAGTGATACCTCTCCGTAATACGGAGTGACAAATCCCAGTCTCGATCCGTGTCAACCCAACAGACACTTTCGGAGATACCTGTAGTGCACCTTTATAGTCACCCGATTGCCAGGACGTTTGGTACACCCAAAGCACTCCTACGGTACCCGGGAGTTACACGATCTCATGGTCTAAGAAAAAGATACTTGACATTGGAAAAGCTCTAGCAAAATGAACTACACGATCTTGTGCTATGCTTAGGATTGGGTCTTGTCCATCACATCATTCTCCTAATGATGTGATCCCGTTATCAATGACATCCAATGTCCATAGTCAGGAAACCATGACTATCTATTGATCAACGAGCTAGTCAACTAGAGGCTCACTAGGGACATGTTGTGGTCTATGTATTCACACGTGTATTACGATTTCCGGATAATACAATTATAGCATGAATAAAAGACAATTATCACGAACAAGGAAATATAATAAGAATTCTTTTATTATTGCCTCTAGGGCATATTTCCAACAGTCTCCCACTTGCACTAGAGTCAATAATCTAGTTACATTGTGATGAATCGAACACCCATAGAGTTCTGGTGTTGATCATGTTTTGCTCGTGGAAGAGGTTTAGTCAACGGATCTGCGACATTCAGATCCGTATGCACTTTGCAAATTTCTATGTCTCCATCTTGAACATTTTCACGAATGGAGTTGAAGCGACGCTTGATGTGCCTGGTCTTCTTGTGAAACCTGGTTCCTTGGCAAGTGCAATAGCTCCAAGTGTTGTCACAGAAGAGTTTGATCGGCCCCGACGCATTGGGTATGACTCTAGGTCGGTGATGAACTCCTTCACCCAAATTGCTTCATGCACTGCCTCCGAGGCTGCCATGTACTCCGCTTCACATGTAGATCCTGCCACGACGTTTCGCTTGCAGCTGCACCACCATTGCTCCACCATTCAACATATACACGTATCCGGTTTGTGACTTAGAGTCATCCAGATCTGTGTCGAAGCTAAGCGTCGACGTAACCTTTTACGATTTAGCTCTTCGTAACCTCCATAAACGAGAAACATGTCCTTAGTCCTTTTCGGGTACTTCAGGATATTCTTGACCGCTGTCCAGTGTTCCTTGCCGGGATTACTTTGGTACCTTCCTAACAAACTTACGTCAAGGTTTACATCAGGTCTGGTACACAGCATGGCATACATAATAGACCCTATGGCTGATGCATAGGGGATGACACTCATCTCTTCTGACGTGGTCGGACATTGAGCCGAGCTCAATTTCACACCTTGTAATACAGGCAAGAACCCTTTCTTGGACTGATCCATTTTGAACTTCTTCAATATCTTATCAAGGTATGTGCTTTGTGAAAGACCTATGAGGCGTCTCGATCTATCTCTATAGATCTTGATGCCTAGTATATAAGCAGCTTCTCCAAGGTCCTTCATTGAAAAACTCTTATTCAAGTAGGCTTTAATGCTTTCCAAGAGTTCTATATCATTTCCCATCAAAAGTATGTCATCTACATATAATATGAGAAATGCTACAGAGCTCCCACTCACTTTCTTGTAAACGCAGGCTTCTCCATAAGTCTTCATAAACCCAAACGCTTTGGTCATCTCATCAAAGTGAATGTTCCAACTCCGAGATGCTTGCACCAGCCCATAAATGGATCGCTGGAGCTTTCATACCTTGTTAGCATTCTTAGGGTCGACAAAACCTTCCGGCTGCATCATATACAGTTCTTCCTTAAGATAGCCGTGAAGGAATGCCGTTTTGACGTCCATTTGCCATATCTCATAATCATAGTATGCGGCAATTGCTAACATGATTCGGACGGACTTCAGCTTCGCTACGGGAGAAAAGTCTCATCGTAGTCAACCCCTTGAACTTGCCTATAACCCTTAGCGACAAGTCGACCTTTATAGATGGTAACATTACCATCCACGTCTGTCTTCTTCTTAAAGATCCATTTGTTTTCTATCGCTCGCCGATCATCGGGCAAGTCTGTCAAAGTCCATACTTTGTTTTCATACATGGATCCTATCTCGGATTGCATGGCTTCAAGCCATTTGTTGGAATCTGGGCCCGCCATCGCTTCTTCATAGTTCGAAGGTTCACCGTTGTCCAACAACATGATTTCCGTGATAGGGTTGCCATACCACTCGGTGTGGAACGTGTCTGGTGGACCTCTGAACTTCAGTAGCAACTTGATCCAAAGTACCTTGATCATCATCATTCATTTCCTCTCCGCCGGTGTAGGCACCACAGAACATTTTCTGAGCTGCACTACTTTCCGGTTCAAGAGGTAGTACTTCATCGAAGTTCTACTTTCCTCCCACTTACTCCTTTCGAGAGAAACTCTTTTTCCGTAAAGGATCCGTTCTTGGCAACAAAGATCTTGCCTTCGGATCTAAGGTAGAAGGTATACCCAATGGTTTCCTTAGGGTATCCTATGAAGACGCATTTTTCCGACTTGGGTTCGAGCTTTTTAGGTTGAAGTTTCTTGACATAAGCATCGCATCCCCAAACTTTTAGAAACGACAGCTTAGGTTTCTTCCCAAACCATAATTCATACGGTGTCGTCTCAACGGATTTAGACGGTGCCCTATATATTTAAAGTGAATGTAGCTGTCTCTAGAGTGTATCCCCAAAATGATAGCGGTAAATCTGTAAGAGACATCATAGATTGCACCATATCCAATATAGTGCGATTACGACGTCCGGACACACCGTTACACTGAGGTGTTCCAGGCGGCGTGAGTTGTGAAACGATTCCACATTTCCTTAAGTGTGTACCAAATTCGTGACTTAAATATTCTCCTCAACGATCTGATCGTAAGAACTTTATTTTTCGGTCACGTTGATTCTCTACCTCATTCTGAAATTCCTTGAACTTTTCAAAGGTCTCAGACTTGTGTTTCATCAAGTAGACATACCCATATCTACTCAAGTCATCAGTGAGAGTGAGAACATAATGATATCCTCCGCGAGCCTCAACGCTCATTGGCCCCTACACATCGGTATGTATGATTTCCAATAAGTTGGTTGCTCGCTCCATTGTTCCGGAGAATGGAGTCTTGGTCATTTTGCCCATAAGGCATGGTTCGCATGTGTCAAATGATTCATAATCAAGAGACTCTAAAAGTCCATCAGCATGGAGCTTCTTCATGCGCTTGACACCAATGTGACCAAGGCGGCAGTGCCACAAGTATGTGGGACTATCGTTATCAACTTTACATCTTTTGGTATTCACACTATGAATATGTGTAACATCATGTTCGAGATTCATTAAGAATAAACCATTGACCATCGGAGCATGACCATAAAACATATCTCTCATATAAATAGAACAACCATTATTCTCGGATTTAAATGAGTAGCCATCTCGTATTAAACGAGATCATGATACAATGTTCATGCTCAAACTTGGCACTAAATAACAATTATTGAGGTTTAAAACTAATCCCGTAGGTAAATGTAGAGGTAGCGTGCCGACGGCGATCACATCGACCTTGGAACCATTCGCGACGCGCATCATCACCTCGTCCTTCGCCAGTCTCCGCTTATTCCGCAGTTCCTGCTGTGAGTTACATATACGAGCAACGGCACCGGTATCAAATACCCAGGAGTTACTACGAGTACTGGTAAGGTACACATCAATTACATGTATATCAAATTTACCTTTAGTGTTGCCGGCCTTCTTGTCTGCTAAGTATTTGGGGCAGTTCCGCTTCCAGTGACCCTTCTCTTTGCAATAAAAGCACTCAGTCTCATGCTTGGGTACAATCTTTGACTTCTTCCGGCAAGCTGGCTTATCGGGCGGCAACATCCTTGCCGTCCTTCTTGAAGTTCTTCTTACCCTTGCCCTTCTTGAACTTAGTGGTTTTATTGACCATCAACACTTGATGTTCCTTCTTGATTTCTACCTCACGACTTCAGCATTGAAAATACTTCGGAATAGTTTTCACCATCCCCTGCATATTGTAGTTCATCACAAAGCTCTTGTAGCTCGGTGGGAGCGATCAAGGATTCTGTCAATGACCGCCTCGTCCGGAGGTTAATGTCCAAGGACAAAGGCGGTTGTGCAACCTGAACATTTTGAGTATGTGCTCACCGATGTAACTATTTTCCTCCATCTTACAACTATAGAACTTGTCGGAGACTTCATATCTCTCGACCCGGCATGAGCTTGGAAAACCATTTTCAGCTCCTCGAACATCTCATATGCTCCGTGTTGCTCAAAAGCGCTTTTGGAGCCCGGTTCTAAGCTGTAAAGCATGCCGCATCGAACGAGGGAGTAATCATCAAGACGTGACTGCCAAGCGTTCATAACGCCTTGGTTCTCTCGATGGGTGCTTCACCTAGCGGTGCTTCTAGGACATATTGTTTCTTGGCAGCTATGAGGATGATCCTCGTGTTAGGACCCAGTCCGAATAGTTGCTGCCATCATCTTTCAGCTTGGTTTTCTCTAGGAACGCGTTGAAGTTCATGGTGACATGAGCGTTGGACATTTGATCTACAAGACATTTTGCAAAGATTTTAGACTAATGTTCATGATAATTAAGTTCATCTAATCAAATTATTTAATGAACTCCCACTCAGATTTGACATCCCTCTAGTCATCTAAGTGTTACATGATCCGAGTCGACTAGGCCGTGTCCGATCATCACGTGAGACGGACTAGTCATCGTCGGTGAACATCTCCATGTTGATCGTATCTTCCATACGACTCATGTTCGACCTTTCGGTCTCTTGTGTTCCGAGGCCATGTCTGTACATGCTAGGCTCGTCAAGTTAACCTAAGTGTTTCGCATGTGTAAAACTGTCTTACACCCGTTGTATGTGAACGTAGGAATCTATCACACCCGATCATCACGTGGTGCTTCGAAACGACGAACTTTCACAATGGTGCACAGTTAGGGAGAACACTTTCTTGAAATTATTATAAGGGATCATCTTATTTACTACTGCCGATCTAAGTAAACAAGATGCATAAACATAATAAACATCACATGCAATTATATAGTAGTGACATGATATGGCCAATATCATATAGCTCCTTTGATCTCCATCTTCGGGGCTCCATGATCATCTTGTCACCGGCATGACACCATGATCTCCATCATCATGATCTCCATCATCGTGTCTCCATGAAGTTGCTCGCCAACTATTACTTCTACTACTATAGCTAACGGTTTAGCAATAAAGCAAAGTAATTACATGGCGTTGAATCAATGACATGCATGTCATACAATAATCAAGACAACTCCTATGGCTCCTGCCGGTTGTCATACTCATCGACATGCAAGTCGTGATTCCTATTACAAGAACATGATCTCATACATCACAATATATGATTCATCATTCATCACAACTTTTGGCCATATCACATCACAAGGCAATTACTGCAAAAACAAGTTAGACGTCCTCTAATTGTTGTTGCATCTTTTACGTGGCTGCAATAGGGTTCTAGCAAGAACGCTTTTCTTACCTACGAAAAAGCCACAACGTGATTTGTCAACTTCTATTTACCCTTCATAAGGACCCTTTCAGTAGAATCCGCTCCAACTAAAGTGGGAGAGACAGACACCCGCTAGCCACCTTATGCAACTAGTGCATGTCTACCGGTGGAACCTATCTCACGTAGGCGTACGTGTAAGGTCGGTCCGGGCCGCTTCATCCCACAATACCGCTGAAGCAAAATAAGACTAGTAGCGGCAAGAAAGTTGACAACATCTACGCCCACAACAAATTGTGTTCTACTCGTGCAATAGAGAACTACGCATAGACCTAGCTCATGATGCCACTGTTGGGGAACGTTGCAGAAAATAAAATATTTCCTACGGTTTCACCAAGATCCATCTATGAGTTCATCTAGCAACGAGTGATAGGAGTGCATCTACATACCTTTGTAGATCATGGCGGAAGCGTTCAAGAGAACGTGGTTGAGGGAGTCGTACTCGCCGTGATCCAAATCACCCGATGACCAAGTGCCGAACGGACAGCACCTCCGCGTTCAACACACGACGGAGGCGGATGACGCCTCCCGCACCTTGATCCAACAAGGAGGAGGGAGAGATTGAAGAAGATCCAGCACGACGGCGTGGTGGTGGATGCAGCAGGTTCCCAGAGAGTCACGAGCTTCTGCGAGAGGGAGAGGTGTAGCAGGGGAGAGGAGGCGCCAAGACTTGGGTGCGGCTGCCTCCCTCCCCCTTTATATAGGCCCCTGGGAGGGGGCGCTGCCCTCTAGATCCCATCTAGATGGGGCGGCGGCCAAGGGGGAGGCTTGCCCCCCAAGGCAAGTGGGGCGCCCCCCCACCCCTAGGGTTTCCAACCCTAGGCGCAGGGGGGCCCAAGGGGGGGCGCACCAGCCCACCAGGGGCTGGTTCCCTCCCCACTTCAGCCCACGGGGCCCTCCGGGATAGGTGGCCCCACCCGGTGGACCCCCGGGACCCTTCCGGTGGTCCCGGTACAATACCGGTGACCCCGGAAACTCTCCCCATGGCCGAAACAGCACTTCCTATATATAATTCTTTACCTCCGGACCATTCCGGGACTCCGAACAACTTTCGGTTTGCTGCATACTCATATCTCTACAACCCTAGCGTCACCGAACCTTAAGTGTGTAGACCCTACGGGTTCGGGAGACACGTAGACATGACCGAGACGGCTCTCCGGTCAATAACCAACAGCGGGATCTGGATACCCATGTTGGCTCCCACATGCTCCTCGATAATCTCATCGGATGAACCACGATGTCGAGGATTAAAGCAACCCCGTATACAATTCCCTTTGTCAATCGGTATGTTACTTGCCCGAGATTCGATCGTCGGTATCCCAATACCTCGCTCAATCTCGCATCGCAAGTCACTTTACTCGTACCGTAATGCATGATCCGTGACCAAACACTTGGTCACTCTGAGCTCATTATGATGATGCATTGCCAAGTGGGCCCAGTGATACCTCTCCATAATACGGAGTGACAAATCCCAGTCTCGATCCGTGTCAACCCAACAGACACTTTCGGAGATACCTGTAGTGCACCTTTATAGTCACCCAGTTACATTGTGACGTTTGGTACACCCAAAGCACTCCTACGGTATCCAGGAGTTACACGATCTCATGGTCTAAGGAAAAGATACTTGACATTGGAAAAGCTCTAGCAAAACGAACTACACGATCTTGTGCTATGCTTAGGATTGTCTTGTCCATCACATCATTCTCCTAATGATGTGATCATGTTATCAATGACATCCAATGTCCATAGTCAGGAAACCATGACTATCTATTGATCAACGAGCTAGTCAACTAGAGGCTCACTAGGGACATGTTGTTGTCTATGTATTTACACGTGTATTATGATTTCCGGATAATACAATTATAGCATGAATAAAAGACAATTATCACAAACAAGGAAATATAATAATAATCCTTTTATTATTGCCTCTAGGGCATATTTCCAACAATGGCTTCATCAACCTGAGACCAAAGTAGTGGTGTTTCACCGTCCATGACTTGAGCTTGATCTTCATGTACCATTTCAGCATTGATATCAACCCATTCATTATCCCATTCAAATTATCCCATTCAACCCGTTCTTCCATTTTACGGTTGTACGAGACATATGATAGCTTGTTCAATCTCTTGTACTCTAGACGGTTTCTCCTTTGGTGTGGATCTGCAAGCACACAAATATGTGAGAAGCTGCTGCAATTAGCCTATCAAACCAGCCAACTAATGGCTACTTACATGAGCAAATACACTCCAATTGCGCTCGCAGCCAGATGATGAACAACATAGACTAATGATTCGCTTTGCAAGAGTTTGGAGGTCAAAAGCAAGGCCACCATAAGCATTCCACCAAAGAACTACAAAATCAAGAAGTCCCACATTAAAGAGAAGGCCACAATAACCAGCAATTAGTGGAGTAATTGAGCTGAACAAGAAGACACAAGCTGCCATAAAATTTATACTTACGAGGGCTTTTTTTTGTCACGGTCTTTAATTGACAATGGCTTCGAGAAACATTCACTCTCCAGCTCATAGTCGTCAACTTCCCCACTAATAGTTGCTTACTGCTCATCATCGGGCACCATCTTCCATAGCACATCATTGAACATTGAACGGAGACGGGCAGCTTGTCTTCTGTTGGACTCCTTAATGGCAAAGAATTTATTTGGGTTCAAGAACAAAGCAGCCCCATGTAGCTTTTGTTCCATCTCGATTATCCCACCTCTTATCAAAGAATAGCTACCACTGGACCTAGGAGGTTTGGCTTATGTGCCAAAGCTTCCTTTATGTGTGTCTTTGCAACATCCATGGCTGCCCACATTTCTGCCATAGCCGGAGTCTCATCACCATCAGCGATCCTCAAAGCTCTAAGAAGTGGTTGTGAAGCTCTCATGCAATGCTCCACCGATTGCCAAAATGACACGGAGATCATAGTTGCTTCAGCCGCCTTCCCTCCTTCGCTGTCCTTTAATCTGTTTGGATACCATTGTGGGCTAACAAAGAGAGTTTTCAAGGTTTGCCTTTGCTTCCACATGCTTGCCAAAGTAAGGAATGACGTAGCAAAACGAGTTGCCCCAGGCCTCACAATTTCTTGCTTACCATTCAAGCTTCTCATTAAATCAAGAACCTTTCCATGGGCATAAATAAATCTGGTTGTTCTCTTTGCTTTAGCAATGCAAGGGCTGAACTCTTTGATCTTCCCAATGTCCTCTAGCATAAGATCCAAAGAGTGGGTAGCACAAGGTGTCCAATACATTGTAGGATACTTTTCCATTAGAAGTCTACCGGCTGCCTTGTAGTTAGACCCATTATCGCTAACTACTTGGACTACCAATTCAGGGCCAATTGCATCAATTTGTTCGCTCAACAGCTTTGTCACCAGATTTGCATCAACTGTTTCAGAAGAAACATTGGCTGTCCCTAAGAAGAAGGTACCTTACGGACTATTGACAAGGAAGTTGATCAAGTCGGGCCGGTCATGTCCGGCCCAGCCATCCGACATGAGTGAGCAACCATATTCTTTCCATGCAACTTCATGCTTCCCTTTCAAGTTGTCGGTCTTGATCTTTGCCTTCTCAAGCAATGGTTCCCTCACTTGATGATAAGTAGGAGATATATAATCAGAGCCATACTGCCCTATAGACTCCAATAGAATCTCCCAACTCCTTGAATTAACAATATTGAGTGGAAGGCAATTCTCATACAAAAAGTCAGCTACATGACCATCTACTTCATCTTTTTGCTCCTTTGTCTTCTTCCTGTAATCCTTCATGGTCTTTTGAGTGCCCTTTAACATATGTCTCTCACTAACCACCTCTTCCGGTGTCTTCCGGATCTGATCTGCAATGGACTTTCCTAGCTTCTTTGCCACCGTTGTTGCCAAATGAGTAGTCCCCTCTGATTTCCTTTTGGTGGAGGCGTTGGAGTTGGAGTTGGAAGCTCTTGAACTTGCTGCACACTTCTCTTGTTCAGCACCTTCTTCACCATCTTCTTCACCACCTTCATCTCCATCAAGATTTTTGAAACGGAATGAGTGAGTCCTCAAGTAGTTGTGCATCTCCTTTTGAATTTCAGGGGTTGTTTTGGTGCACATACTCACAATTGTAAACCCCCCAGCAAGGTGTTTCTTCATCCTACAAGGTCCATAGGTAATTTGCTTGCCGCACAAATTACATTGCAGCAACAATCTCTTGTTAAGATCTGGCCAGAATGCATATTTCCATGCTGGATCTTTGCTCTTTGTTGGCCTCCTCTTAGGATCTTTGAATGGGTCATAGTGCTCATCAGCTTCTTCTGCAGCTTGAGCTGATCGAACAACTTGGCATATCTCTGGCTGGGAGGACATGGTGCTTGCTGTGAATCTATGATAGAAGGAAAGATAACTCCACTTAGTTGTGTTTCTCACCAAATCAAGCCCTAAGCTAACTAGCAGAAACAGTAGAGGTCCAACCAGCAGCAGCAGCAGCATATAGATCAAAGCAAAAGGACAAGATAGGAAAGAGGGATACATGATACTACTTACCAGGGGAGGAGCACACAGCAACATCAGCAACCAGGGGAGGAGTGGAGGAGCACAAGAGCAGCAGCATTAACCAGGGGAGGAGTGGAGGAGCACAATAGCAGCAACATCAACCAGGGGAGAAGTGGAGGAGCACAACAGCAGCAACAACCAAAGGAGGAAGGGAGGAGCACAGCAGCAGCAACAACCAGAGAAGGAGGGGAGGAGCACACCACCAGCAGCAACTAGGGGAGGGGGGAAGGCAGCCGCCAGGGAGAGGGTTAGGTCAGGGTGAGGGGGGATGGATCGATCTATATGTTTCCAGGGCTGGGATGGGCTGATGGGCCAACCAAATACTGTTAAAAGACAAAAAACTGTTGGGGCCCCAAAATAACTGAGTCGTTCGACTCACTTATGGCGACTAGTCGTGACTAGTCGAGACTAGTCGCTCGAGTCGCTCGACTCATGCGAGGAGTCGAGTCGCCAGCCCGAGTGGCTCCTGCTCTTGCGACTCGTCGACTAGTCGACGACTAGTCGCGACTAGTCGCTCGACTCAAAAATAGAGGGTATTGCTTGATTTGCTCGTCCTTGCTTTGCCGCTTCTTCTCGTCCCTCACATCCTTTTGGGACATCATGCCATGCAAAGTCTCATGCAAGGCCATGGATGAGGCGTCACGTATGTCGTCCACCTTGGAGTTGGTCTTGCCCCTCGGCCTCTTCGACGCCTCGCCATCCCCACCTCCGGCGAACTTGGCCGTCTTCTTGCCTCTCTTCCTTTGAAGTTCACGGTATTGATCCTTGAACTTAGGGCAATTGTTGATGATCGTCCAACAATGCGTAAGAGTGAATGGCTTGTCATTGTGTCAGGCCTTGAATGCCTCCAAAGATTGAAATGCCTACACCACATGATCAACAACAAGTGAACATGCAAACATATACACGGCCGAAGTCTCATGGCCGTAGCAAGGAAAGGGCTAGAAAGAGGAGAGCATACCATGTTGTCCCCAACGCCGAGACCACTCATGGGCCGTGCTTCAACGCTCTCAAATGCGGTGCAATACTTGTTGCACTCTTGTTGGATGAACAACCATCTTTTTTGAATCGAGCCGATGCCACGGTTGCTTGTAATTTTGTAGGGCTCAAACATCTTCCTTTCACGGAATGTTTTGTGGACTCTCGTCCAAAAAACAATGCTCTTTTGTTGCGCGCCGGTCCTCGGATCTTGGCTAATCTCCATCCAAGCTTGGCAAATCAACTTGTCCTCATCTTGTGTATATGAACCCGTGCGAATGCTCTTCCTCTTCTTTTGTGCCTCCTCTCTTTGGGTGAGCTTGTCGATGAACAATGGCGCACCACTAATATCAACGTCATTGCCTTCTTCTTCTTCTTCTTCACCTTCGACATAGATGTCATCGTCTTCATGCCACGAGTCACCATGGTCGTAGTCAGCACGGTCGTCGGCCTCTTCATCGGGGACGTACTCGGCGCGGCCATCCTGACTTCGAGTCTCCTCGGGGTCGTAGGTACGGCCATGCCCACTCTCGAAGATCACGTCCTCCATGTAGCGGTTGTAGAAGGGGTCGTCGACCGCTGGCGTTGGGGTTGGCATTCCATCAAACAAGACGCGGGGGGCCGGCATGGTGCCCGTGAACAGTGCCCGTGCCTGCTTTCTTAGCATCTCGACGGACGCCCACCCGCCGCTGCTGGACCCAGGCATGACGGTGAGGTCGATGACGGCCGCGGGGCGCGGTGTGGACGGCGCGAACAAGCCCACGTCCGGCGACCCCGAGAAACGGGTCTGGTCGTCGTGCCTTGGCTGAGGAAAGACGGGCAACATGGGCGCGGTGCGCGACGTCGGCGACTGGCAGTGCGTAGGCTGGGCGACCGACGAGCCTGTGCTCGCCGGGCTGACGGCCGCTGAGTGGAACCCGGCAGGACGGCCCATGCCAAGCATGAGGATGGCGTGCGCTTTGTTGACGAGGTCCTCCTTCTCGTCGGCAGCGGCCTTGCGCCGCGCGGCCTTGCGCCGCGCGGCCTCCAGCTCCTCGCGCTGGGCGGCGAACTTGGCCGCGGCGGCATTGACCTTGACGACCGCTCTTCGTTCCCTCCTCTTCGCCGATTCCGCGTCCAACTTGGCGATCTCCTCCGGCGTGCACTCCGACCGCGGCTTCCTTACCGCCTTCTTCTTCACCTTTATGCGGCGGGTCGACGGCCAGGCCGGAACTCGGCGGGCGCCGGCCATGGACGGGGAGAGAGGGGCGCGGGAGGACGTGGGAGGGTTTGGGGCAAATGGCGCCAAATGGGCGTGGGGTTTTGGTTTCTCCCACCGACAGGCGGGCGGGGAGGACAAGCGCAGCGTCCGCCCGTCACATGCTGTCCGTTTCACCCCAAAACCGGCGCAAACTTGGGCCGGGGATGGGTCGAAAGCAGACACAAAGCGGACAAAAGTCCGTTTGCGCCCGCGCGCTGGGCCGTCTCATTTGTCCCTTTTACCCAAACGGATGGGGGCGGACAGGATAGGGTTGCGCGGTGGAGTTGGCCTTAGCTGGTATTGACAGTATTTGTTTGCCTGGGAAACCGATCGTGGGGGAAAACCCTATTGGACGCTCGCTGCGGCAAAGTGTCGGGCGATCGCATAGAGCAGCCAAGCCAGCGACAAAACATGGGCCGACCCACTTCCAAATACACACAGTCCGTCCGAACGGTTTTGGGAATCTTCTAGAAGGTTCCCTAAACCGGTTTTTGGGTAGTTTTGATTCTTTTCTGGTTTTTCCGGCTTTCTATTATTTTTTCTTTTTCATTTTTTCTGTTTCTGTTTCTTTTTTTCAAGTTTATTTTCCTTTTTCAAAAAGTGTCCAGCATTTTCAAAATTGAGTAAATTTTCAATTTTTTGTTACAAACATACGAAAATGTTTCCTGTTTTCAAATATTGTTTCAAATGCACAAAATCCGAAAAAGATGAGAATCTCAATAATTGTTCGCATTTTCAAAATTTGTTCAGAAATTTCAAAAAATGTTCGAAGTCATAAATTTTGTTTCTTTTTTGAAATTTTTTTCGGTATCTTACTTTTGTTCTGAAAATTTGTTTGAATGTTTCTTTTTGTTCTCATTTTTTTCCATATTTTGTCCACGTTGTTCGTGTTTTCAAAAGTTTGAAGTTCAAAAATTGTTCGGAATATTAATTTTTGTTCTCATTGTTGTTCGTGTTTTAAAAATTGTTTAGAATCTTATTTTTGTTCTGATTTTTTTCTTCAGAATGTTAATTTTTGTTCTCATTTTTTTCAAATTTTCTTCATGTTGATCGTGTTTTCAAAAGTTTAGAGTTCAAAATTTGTTCGGAATTTTAATTTTTCTTCTCATTTTTACAAATTTTATTCATTTTTACTGAAAATGTTCCTGTTTTTCAAATTTTGTTCGCTCATTTAAAAAATGTTCGGTAATTCAAAAAATGTTCAAAATTTAAATTATGTTCCCACACAAAAAATTCTTTTTTTCAGGAAAAAGTTCACATTTAAAAAAAAATATATCGGAAATTTAAAAATGTTCACTTGTTTAATTTTTTTTATGAATTAAAAAATGTATGGGAATTACCACAGTGGCTATGGACTAGCTTCCCTGGCGTGAGGAGAAGTGTTCGATTTGTTGGCCACGAATTTCTTTCTATGGAATTTGGTGAACTTGTTTTATTTTCACGGTTGTTTATAGTTCTTTAAGCTTCGCGCTGCAATTCTTACATATTAGCGCGCATGTCGCAGTGGCTTGCGCATCGCGGGCATCTATAGAAGGTCGTGAGTTTGATTCCTACGTAGCGCGTCTCTTTTTTGCTATTTTTCATTCCGCAAGGGCAGTGAATGGGCCGTCCCAGGTGACCCGTCTCCTGTGCGAACCTGCAGCATTTTCCGCAGTAAGCGGCACATTGGGGGTCTCGATCGTGGGTGCTTGAGGAAAAAGAGCCAATATCCTGGAAT